>CM076570.1:99599319-99932145 GCA_034641835.2 Pinus albicaulis | reverse complement strand
AAAACTTGGCAAGTTTGAACCCAGAGCAGATGAAGGAATATTTCTTGGTTACTCCTCTAGGAGTAGGGCATGTAAATTTTACAATAAAATACTTCGGAAGATTGTTGAATGTATTGATGTTGTTATTGATGAGTCTCCCACAGCTCCAAAAGAAGAAAAGAAAACAACAGATGAAGATGATGATGACACATATCCTTCTACATCAAATAGTGATGCTACAAACAGTGAACCTAGTGAAGAACCTGAAGATGATTTGTCTAAAAAGGCTCCATCCAGATATGTTCAAAAGAATCATCCAGAATCTCAAATTTTGGGAGAAAAGGGATCAGGTGTACAAACAAGAAGGACTCTTGTGGGATCTTCTAGCAATCTGGCATTTCTATCCACTATTGAACCACACAATGTCAGTCAAGCCTACAAAGATGATTGTTGTATTCAAGCCATGAATGAAGAGCTTGATCAAATTGAGAAGAATCACACTTGGGAATTAGTACCAAGACCTCATGACAAAAATTTCATTGGAACTAAATTGATATTCAAAAACAAGTTAAATGAGAATGGGGATGTTATAAGAAATAAAGCCAGACTTGTTTGCAAAGGGTATGCTCAACAAGAAGGTATAGACTTTGAAGAAAAATTTTCTCCTGTAACTAGACTTGAAGCCATAAGAATGTTTCTTGCATTTTCAAGCTTCCAACAAATCAAAGTTTATCAAATGGATGTTAAATCTACTTTTCTAAATGGTGATCTAGAAGAAGAAGTTTATATAGAACAACCAGAAGGATTCATTTTGGGAAATGATGAAAAACTTGTTTGTAGACTTAAAAAGGCTCTATATGGTCTCAAACAAGCTCCAAGGGCATGGTACTACCGTCTTGAAAAATATCTTCATCAACAAGGATTTTCAAAAGGGTCTGCTGATAGCAACTTATACACAAAAACTGAAAATGACAAACTATTGATTGTGGTTGTATATGTTGATGATATCAATTTTGGAAGTAATGAAGAGTCTATGAGTCAGAAATTTGCTTCTGATATGCAGCAAGAATTTAAAATTTCTTTACTTGGGGAACTAACATTATTTCTTGGATTGCAAGTGCAACAAGCAACATATGGAATTTTCTTATCACAAGAAAAATACCTCAAGAAAATCCTGAAGAAGTATGGCATGGAAGATTGCAAACTTGTAAGTACACCAATGATAACCGGATGTAATCTCAGTTCTAGTGATGATTCCTCCATGGTCAATCAACCAGAATACAGATCTATGATAGGAAGTCTACTTTATCTCACTGGGACAAGACTAGACATCATGCATGCAGTTGGGATTGTTGGAAGATTCCAAGCTAATCCAAAGGAGTCTCATCTTCAAGCTGTGAAAATAATATTCAAATATCTACAAGGAACTCAAGACTTTGGACTATGGTATCCAAAGAATGTTGATCTTACTCTTCATGCATACACTGATGCAGATTGGGCTGGAAGTGTTAGTTATCGGAAAAGCACTAGTGGTGGTGCATTCTATATGGGGACTTGGTTAGTATCTTGGTTTAGCAAGAAGCAAAGCTCTATTGCCTTATCTACAGTAGAAGCAGAATATGTGGTTGTAGCATCATGTTGCACTCAACTTCTCTGGATGATACAAACCCTACAAGACTTTCAAATAAAATGTTCACCTCCTATCTCCATTATGTGTGATGATACAAGTGCCATCAGTATCTCAAAGAATCCTGTTATGCATTCCAAGACCAAGCACATTCTCATCAAATATCACTTCCTACGTGAACAAGTGCTTGAACAAAAGGTGAAATTGGAGTATGTTTCCTCCAAAGAACAAGTTGCTGATATATTTACCAAACCTCTACCCAGGGAAGCATTCGAATATCTCAGACAAAAACTGGGAGTAGTCTCTGCCATGCAGAGGATCAGGTCTACTTAAATACAGAAGATTAAATTGGGTATGAGGTGTTGTTGGGCATCTCTGAATGCAAAAGCTAAGGGGGAGCATTGGTCATAGGAAAAAGATGCATTTATAAGTCATCTTGTTATATTATGAAGATGCAGCATGATCTCAGGGGGAGCATGGTATTGTCGGACGTACAAAGGATCTCGATCAACCCTTTGCCATTGATGTCAAAGGGGGAGGAAAAGCAAAGAAGGGCTTCTATAAGACACATAGAGGAAGAATATTGCCATCAATGCGAAAGGGGGAGATTGTTGGAATATTGTCATTGATGGCAAAGGCATTGGCTACAAAAGAGCATCTGATCAAAAGAACAGAGGAAGTATCGGTCAAGGAGCAGAGACAAGCAAAAGAGGAGATATGTTGGAAAATTGCCTGTTTGGATTCTTAGGGTTAGTGTATGATCTGGAACAATGAAACATGGTATGGAAACTGTACATTGGTGCTTGTGGAACCAGAATGGAGCATGAAGAGGCAGAACGACGAATCAAGAACGAATTTAAGGTCGCAAAGGGAATATGGTGTGAATTTCTTGTGTTATATATTATGGATGTTACGAAGATTGCATCGAACTAGTGTCAACCCTAAATAAACAAAATGATGGGTTAATCTATTGATGAAGAGCGCAAGCGATGTCACAGTAAATAAGGAATGAATCCCCTACAGTGTTAATCGATCAGTTCACCGCATTAACTAATGTAAGTCTTCATGAAGAATTGTGATACAAATAAGTCAATTTACAATAATCGAGCAGGGGGAGTGGAGCCTTGAGCGAAGAAGGTGGAACCTTGTGAGAGGAACAGTAACGGCGGTTTCCGGTTTTTATCGCACCGCTCTCGACAGGAAAGTGGTATTTCCTGGTGAGGATCAATTCCATAGAATGCTTGACACGCGTCCCTGTACGACTTCGCAAAACCACTTTTCATCGTGCGCCATCGCGCATTATAGTTCGACCCAGGATGCCCAGCGATATCGTTGAGCGTCGTTGATCTGGGAAGGGGTCATCGGACGATCGTCATTTGTTGAAGGTGCACGAAGATTAACACAGGTACAGCGGGCCATCGCACGTTAACGATCGGTATTGGAGGTCGAGCAATATGCATATATGCCGTTGATTCGCTATTGACTATATTTGTGGGCCCAGGGTCAAAGGTTTACTATATTATTTGGAAGGATTAAAATGTGAAGGGTTAGCTTTAATCCTAAAGTTCTGTTAAAAATTGTAATTATATTTATTTATCAATTTCTTTAAATTGATAAATAAAAATTAAAAATAAAAGATCAAAAGCCCCGTGGGATAAACTAAAAGGAATACTGTCAGCGGTTCGTGGTTTTAACTCATGGTATTAATAAAGGGAAAACTATATAAGGAGAAGAAAAATAAAGAACGGGGTGTGCATCGTAAGGGTTGTGAACGAAAAATTTCTCCAAGGAATATCTGTATGGGCGAGCTCTGTTCTTAACTGATAAATCTAAAACTACGATGCACCCATGGATAGAATGATCTGACGATGATAAATCTCTGTTTTGAATGACGGAAGAAATCACGAAGAACTCGTGTGAGTATATAGAAAATAAATAAATCTGGTGACCGACAAGGTATGTCGTATGGAAACTGGTGTATCTAGTATGAAAATTGATGAAACATGGTCTGCAGTAGTGCTGAGGGTTGAAGCCTTCAGAAAGGGGGTTGTAGCTCCCTTCCAATGGTAGCTGGTAAACGAGAGAAGGTTGTAGCCTTCTGCAGGTGGGTGCCTGCGTGCTGGTATAAGTCTGCACCAGCATATATTGTAAGAAGTTTTCTCGATAATAAATATTGAAGACTGAGATTACAGCAGCGATGGTTTTCTCTCGAATTGGGTTTCCACCTTAAATCTTGGTGTTCATATGTGTTGTTTATGTTTGATGTTTTGTTCTATTATTTCTGTCCATGCTTAATGCTTATCTGATGCAATGATCTAAGTAAATACATAATAATATATCTGGTCATACATGTTGAATGCAGTACTATAACATATGGTTTTAAGAGAAAGAAAAGAAAAACATTTCAGCCCAAAATACTGATTCACCCCCCCTCTCAGTATTTTTCCCAACAGAGAAAACCTTCCATACCCCTGGGATGAAGTAGCCTTCCATATCATGAAGTTTATTTCTCGTGAAATCAAACTTAGTGTGGTCTATGGGTATCATTTCAGATTGTTAAATGAACTTAGGTTTCAAGGACAACTCCCTCTAGAATAGAGATTAAGCATCCCTCACTTCCTCCTGAACTCCATAACTGACATGAGCTATAAGGTGAGGAAAAGAAAATATCAACACTTGGCCCATCATGGCCTCATACAACTAATTGTGAATGATTCTTTGAGAAGGTTTAACCTACCTGTATCCTATTCTTCTTTCATAGACATGGATAGGGAAGCCTTTATAGCTAGCCAAATAGGGAAAACTTCTTCTTCTAGCCTTAGAGAAAGGGAGGTAGAAGAAGAATAAGAAGAGGCTGAAGAGGAGGTAGAACAAGAGGAAGGAGAGGTAGAAAATAAGGAAGAAAACTAAGAGATGAAAATTGAGGCAAAAAACACAAAGACAACAGGGATAGAGCAAGAAAAATTTGAGGGGAAGGAGGAAGAAAATATTGAGGAAAAGGAAGGATTGGACCCTATCCTAGGCAGTGAAACCTCCCCTCAAGACACCAACATGTCACTATACATCACATATCAAGAAGTGGTTTCTACCCTAACAACTTTGAGCACACCTATCAAAACAAAAAAAAAGAGGCAGACACCTATGTATTTCAGAACTAGGAAGATTCAAAGGGTGAGGCAAGGGAAACCACAGACTCCCACCAAGAGTCCTATTTCCATTGAAGAATCACCAAAGAAAGATGAGTAAATTAGATTAGAGGAGGGAAGGGTGAAAGAGGTCACTTCACCTTTAAGGACCCCTGTAAAATATATCAGAAGACATTCAGCCAGATTGGCATCCCATACACCTCATACAACCCCCACAAACCCTACAAGGATTGAAAAGAGAGAAAAAAAAGGAAAAGAGAGTCTTCAATAAGAAAAACAGAGTTTTCTATAGTAAACTCTATTTTTTCTACAGGAAACTCCAACAAGCCAAGATTTAGATAAAAATGCCTTGGTTGAGGAGGAAAATACAACCACATAAGGGAAAGAGGTCAAAGAAGTTGAGGAAAAGTCACAAGAATAAAAAAAGATGAAAAGAGGGAGGAAAATATGATAAGGAAGAGGCAACATCACCAAAACCAATCCTCAAATATGTAGTAGTAGTGCCAAGCCCTAGCCCTCAACCCAATCTCAGCTCCTAATACACATACATTTAGGGGGGCAGATTAATTCCTCAAAAGTTCATAGCGCCTTTGTTTTATCAGTTGGAAGAGGAGAGGGCACACACTCATCATTGGACGAAGCTTTCCACATCTAAAGGTGTGCATGACATAGGGGTCATGGAAGGAAAATTAGTTGAGTTAGGGAAGGATTTATCTGATGTTAGACTCAAAGAGTTAGTGTTAAAAGAGAAGCTTCAGAAGGACCAAGTAGAGAATGTAGCATTATAGGAGCAGCTTTAGCAAAAGGACAAAAAAGTGGCTACCATGGCAGATGTATGCATGGAGATCATCCAACAAATATATCCATAAGACTCATATGCATTTTGTTAGAGTTGGTTTATCAGTGACCAAAAATATCTCTTTTGAGAGTTTTCCATTAGGTCATTAGTCAATTTTTTTTGCTTTTTTAGTTATTTTTTAGCAATAATTTTGGTCACTGAAAAAGTATTATCTTGATATGTTGCTCCTTCACATAATTTCCACCATCATCACTAAGAGTTCTAAAGTCAGGTCACTCCATTTAATATAGTTCAAGTCTCAAAAGTCTCATATTTTTATCACTGTTTCATTTACAATAAAAAGAGTCATCTTGATTGTCAGAGGTTCAATGGAAATCAATCTTCCTTCTCAACTCATTTGAAAGAGGAACTTGCTAGTGTGAAAGTGTAAAAAAAGGTGAGTAAATTTCATTTCCACATTTACCCTTTTCATGCACATGAAAATGATTCATTCATTTCATTTACCCTCCATACCCTTCACTTTTTCACAAAATCCTTTCACTATCATTTATGCTTCGACTTCTGAACCCCAAATGTGATATTACATTGGGACCCATCCCCTACCACGTCAGCATCACTATCACATATCATAAATATTATGGCCCTCCATTTATGTTACCTGCCTCATTTCCTTGATCCTTGATATGTGAAACGCTATATGCTCCGAATGTAATCATCCTTTGACTCCCCACTGCGATAAGTATGACTTTCTGATTTGCGATGAAGCCCCGAAATCCTGATTTGTGAAATGAAATATTAAAATGGGACTTGCTTACTGTCACATCAACCCCCCTACCCATCTGACACATTACATACCCCTAGCCATCACTAATCCAAGTCACATCACACTTAATCCTTCATACCCCACATTCATTAGTTGCCTCTATATGTTAACCACCTCCCATCTTACCATTCATCCACCGCGCCATAATCAAATCCAATGGCCAGCATATGATTTCGACCCCCCTCATCATATGAAACTTAACTTTGGGGGCTGTCCAAAAAGGGTGGTTTCATAACTTTGTTGACTACTGAAACTACAGATTTACGCAACCCCCCCCCCTCATAAAATAGCTTATTGTCAATGCACCCCTCCAAAATTCCACTTATCCATCGAATGAAACACCTACTCTTCCCACCTTTTATTTCATGCCACATGGACTATGCCACTTTCCAATCAAATAAATTCCTGTGATCCTATAACCATTAGCCAATTAAATTCAATCTTAACCGTTAAGGCTAACGTACCCGCGCCTCTTTGAATGGGAATTAAACCAAATCATTTATAAATTCATAACTAAACAACCTGTTCAAACCTTCATTTCCATTCACTTTGCTCTCTACATCGACAAAACTCCAGAAATAAATCTGACCATTGTCTAAAGCCTCCTTTGCAGCTTTCTACATTCTTCCTTTGTAGAGCCTTCTCTTAGTCTCGACCTCTATTTTTCCATCAGAAATTATTACTTCCACCATTCAAACAAAGCCAGTCATGCCTCCAAAAAATAAAGGACTAAAATAACCAGTAAGTCTGCTACTTCACCCTCAAATTGACTACCATCATATACCATTAGTAGGCAGAGACCATAAGATTCATGAAACCCTCTGTGAGCTTGAATTGTTTGAAATATATTGCTAGTTAGAGGATAAATTTCTAGATAAATTTGATGATATAGGGTTGTGGGATTCAAACTTGCCACATTATATCTTTCCTCACACCCATAGTGCCCCAGAATTTGTCAGAAAATGCCAAGCGTGGTATGTGCCCAACCAAAGAGTTATTATCACTCCTACAGGAGAGATTTTAGTAACCATAACTGTCCAAACCATAGAACAAATGATTCAAGCCCCCATCATAGATAATGCCACTCCGTTTTCTCAAGAAGCATTGATTGAAATATATCAGAAATAAGATTTTTAAATAAGGGATCAACTCTTGAGCTGTTTATGACTGAAAATTCTCCATTACCCAAGAATAATCCTCCATTTCCATCATCCATTTTCCCTGAAAGAGCCAAAAAAATCATCAAATTTATCTCTTACATTCTCGGTTATTATTCATACCAATGGGTATATGAAGCTATCAAAGGATTCATGTCCATTTTCTCCATAGATTCCAAACCCTCCATCATATTCAATTTCAGTCAATTCATTGCAAATTCCATTCATGAGTAGTTTGTTAAATTCCCAACTGAAGAGGTATTTAAATATGCCTTTTTGTTAGTTTCTTTGTTTTTATATTCTTAGGGAGACAAATTCAAGTTTTGATTACAGAATTGGATGAGGAAGGAAATCAACAATCAGTTATTTTCTGGACTTCATTATTGATGAAGAAACAAAATGAATATTCATACAAGAATTTTGTAGAATTTTTTTTACATCCAACACTCAGTTTACTAAATAACACTTCAGAGCCCAGGATTAGTGAGGAAATCAAAAAAGTATTGCAACTATCATATCAAGCTAGAACAAGAGATTGGTATCTCTATCAAAATTACACAGAACTCAAAGTCTATGGTTGTGAGCTTCCCCCTTACAAATTTCCAAAATTCCTCCCAATGAGGATATTTGCATTAGAATACATCAGAAAAATGCTCAATGCTGATGAAATACATTTTGCATCTGCTAAATAGAAGTCCCAATTCAAAATAAAAACACAGATAGGACCTTTTATCTATAATAGCAGGACAACAGGGGAAGAAGCAGACAAATTGCTGAAAGAGATGAAATTTATCCTCAATTTTACATGGTCATATGATCCAGTTGGTGTTATTTCTAAACTAAGGGTAGAGAAAAAATATACACCTCATTTTCATAAAAACAGACCAGAAATTGAGAAATATATGAATCAGCTTGATTGGACCAAGGGTACTTTACAAGAAGCTGAAGAACAAGTAGTTCCTACATCAACATTACAGACTCCTATTGCATGAGAAAGAGCAGGAAAAAGGATCAGAGAAGATTAGTCATCTCCCATCATTGACTCATCCAGTAAAGAATTCAAAATCCATTACGCAAAGAAGACGAATATCAATCCAAAAGTCAATCCTAGAAAGGATTCAGAGCAAGAAGTGGTTATTGTTACCAAAGAGACACCTCCTTCCACACAGGTAGATGGTCAAAATAATTTTACTCCTACTACTTCAGCAGTTTCTCAAGATCAATGACAAATCATTCAACCTGGTACAATTGTTACAAGGGAAAAGGAGAAGAATATGTTTGATACCTTCAGGGAGATAAAGTTGAAGAATGAAATTTTGAAGACCAGCACATATGATTAGTTATAGAAGCAAACTCCAAGCTCTCAGAGAAGGTTTCTCTCATATTTTGATTCAGATAAGGGGAAAATGCAGTTTTATTTTCTTCAGGTACAAATTCCACAGCCAAATTCAGAAGCAGATTACAAAAAGACTACATTTGAATTTGATACTAAGGAGATACATCCAATAGATCAAATGGATCTACATAAACAAACTGGTGAGATGATTTCATCCACTCTCACTAACACTCCTATGAGTTTGTCAAAGTTGTAGGTTTCATTGGCTAATGGTCAATCACATATAAAAATGGAGAAGGTTTCTTCATTTGCTAAAGACACAAGAATCGAAACTCTAGAAGACCTAGTGATCAAAATTGGATATGATCCTTCCAATGTCAATGCAGTAGAAGAAATCATCAAAAAGAAAATTTTTGACATAGTAGCATTAAGAAAGCAACAAAAGATTCCAGCTACAGAAGATCCTCTGGAAAAGGACATTGAAGAGACTGAATCCTAGAAAGAAGAAATGATGAAGCTGATTATAGAACATAATTCTCAAATAAAACAGATGGAATCAGAAATGGAGAAAATGATAAAGGAAAATGAACAAACAAAAAAAACATCTAAAGTTCCTTTAGAAGAAGTTCCTCTTGTAGTTATTTCTACAGCCAAACCTTCTACAACAAGTATTTTAGATGGAGCTGAGCAGCTTACTAAATTAGTACAGAATATGTCAATTCAAGAAGAAGATATAAAGAAACTACAAGACCGAGCTCAATTTCTACAATACCAAAAGTCCAAGGATGAAATTTCACATGCAGCTGAAGCACAGAGAGCTAAAAAGATAATTGAGAGGTTGCAAAAATAAAAAAAGGAACCAACCATTCAGAACACTTTGGGCCAAGTATACAAATTATATTTGACCAAAAGGAGTTGATGCAAAAAGAAAATGAGGCCATTGCAACAATTAAAGCACAGCTTGGAGACAAGCCTGTTACAACAGAAAAAATTATCAAATTTCTAAATTCAAATAATAGGTATGAGCTAGATGATTTGGGCATAAATGATAGAACAGAAACAATCTTGGAGGTAAATAAGCAGGGATAATTTTAAGGTTGGAAAATTATCTTGAATTTTAAAATGTTGGCGAATTTCAGTATTCCCTAATATGTGAACTATAAAATTTTATTTATATGTTTGTAAAATTATACAAATTTATAATGATTTTATATACAGTCTCTGTATAATGTTGGCTATTTGTAAGGTAAAATGATTTTATATTGTAAAATTTGGGCGAATATTTTTACAAAAAAATGGAAACTGGCGAATATATTTTTTGAAATAAAACATGGAAAATTATCCCACCTGTGAATATTATCCCCTAAAATTTTCTATGTAAATAAGGTTCTCACAAAGAATAATTTAATTCTTCAGCCTGAGGAGATGTGTCACAGTTTGGAAATCATAGTGCAGAGATTTTTCAGCAGAATAGAGCCTCTAACACAGAAAGAATTGGCTTCTCTATTTGTAATCAATGACAAATTGATGACCAAAGAAGATTATTGGAGAAGACTTAAAGAAATTGCCATATATAATGCCAAATTTTCAAACATCAAAGGCACAATGATAGGAAGGGCATTATTGGGAACACTGAGCAATGATATTTTTATTCAGTATGAGATAAAACATGTTTTCATGGTGAGGCCCACTTTTTCCAAATACACTGAAATGGATGAATTTTACCATAAGGTAATAAAATTAACCATCCCAGATGAGAGTCACTGGGAAAAAATGGGTGAATTTTAGGAGTAAGTGGTAAAAGAGAAAATTCAACTTCTTTCAGGTCATCAATCAGCTAACAGCCAGCACAGTCCATAATTCTCTCCTTCAAGCAACTGTTTTCAATTAGAGCAGTGCCAACACATCAAATTGACTTTATTTTCATGTTATAGTTAGAGTCTAATTTGGAAAATAAAACGCTATCTGTTAAGATAGCATTTATGTAATCTACTATAAAATAAATTTTCTATAAATACTTCATTTACGAACTATTCTAGGTTGGTTGGATAATTTGATTTTTGATAACTCTTTGTAAAACTGTGGAGCTTTTGTACACCTTTAATGAAATCAAAGAAGTTGCAATAGATATTGTGAGATTCATGTGGTATTTCTTTTGAGCATTGTTCTTTTCTCTCTGTTATTTCATTTCCACTTCAGTTTCTGTGTGAAAATCTTACTAGTTAATAAACAAAGATCAATTATATTTTTTTTTTATTAAGATTTTCACAAAGGTGTATTTTTTTCTAAAGAATGAATACATTTTAAATCCTCATTTAGGCCCCTACCTTTTCTATCATCACATACACAAATACAACTTAATTGTGCTCAATAAGTCTACCTACCTTGCCTTATTTTATTATCTGCAATTCAGTCTTTGAAATCGGGTTTAGTTTCACTAATCATTATTTTTATCCAGCAAACAAATTATTAAAAACAAATTTCAAACATATCAACTTATATCGAGCCTAAAATATGGTACTCAGCCTTAAATTGAATATTTTAAAAAGTGACATAGAGAGAGCCCTCTCTGGTTAGGTAGGGATAGCTACCTAGCTAAAAGTTGGTTTGTGGTTACCTCTCTTCAATCCTATTTCACCCTAGGAAGTTGGGGAGAGTGATAACATAGTTTACCTCAAGGAGCAATGACTCCTATTTAAAATAAAAAAATTAGCTTCCCATGGATCCTTACCTTCCCAAAACTATAGATATTTCATTTATTTTTGCAACCAAACAAGTATGGCAGACAAGGGAAATATGGTATATTTTTACATGCATAACCTTGTGTTGACAGACTAGAACATTTGGGACCCCAATCCTAGGATGGGAGACATGAAATTAATGGCATTGGCATCATGGATGGTTAATGAAGATACTAGAGCACAATAAATGAGAAATTTATGAGGAGAGAAAATAGAGAACCCTTACAAATTAGGGCAAAACTATTCAACCCTAGGGGATTCATCAATAACCATCTAAATATTGAAAAGGATCCCGGACTTGGAGAAAAATACCTCCACACACAAGCTCAAGCACTGGCTCACTTTGATGATGCTTCTAGTTTGTTGGGATATGAGTGCATAATTACTAGCCAAAGGAGATGGAACAACCTCCCTCACATCCTCAGAAACATGGAGTACCACACACCAGAAATATTGAGGGGTGCCTTGGAGAGAGCACCATTATACAAGAGGTACATTTAGGCAAAAAAGATTGAGTGGCTTGGTTTGAAGCTCAATCCACACTTTCTGCTGGGGTTGAGTGATGGAAAGGACCAAGATGAGTAGAACAAAGAGTGGGAGGAAGCATAAAAGAATGATGGCTTATACCCTCCTAAAGGGACTCCCACACCACTTCCTTGGGAAGTCATAGGGTCCATCAAAGCTTTGAAAGAAATGCAAAAGGAGGACTGGTTTCTTAGAGGATGAGCAACCATTTAGTAGGGGGTGATGATGAGCTCCATTATTAGGTACATTTGGAGGAGTTAATGATCACATTTTTTCCTTATTAAGTCTCTTTTTCTTGCATTTTAATTATATTATGGTCTTATGATGCTAGTGTAGATGGTGATTTACTCTTGTCGTACTTCAAGTGCCTAACATGAGTTTAATGCAGGAAAATCACGAAGATTTTTCATTTTTTATGAAGATTTTTCCATCAAGACTTAGAGTAGACAACAACAAGATATTATATGGTGATTTTCCACCTCCTTAACTCCCAAAGGCAGCCAAGGGATCCTCGAGATTCCCTCCAACAACTCGAAATCAAAGGCAGCCAAGAAAACTCAAGATCAAGTGCCCCAAAGCTACACTTCACTTGCATTCAAAGTGGAATCATCACCTACTTTTTAGGGAGTTGTTGGTAGCTACCCTTTAGGTTAAATAGGGTGGAGCAAGATCTAATTAGGATTCAAACTTTGGAGAAATCCATTAGGCTCTTAACTCTTGTAACAGGTTTTTGAGTCTTTCATGTTGATGTAATGAGACTATATTTTGCAATAAAATTAGTATTGATATTATGTTTCACTGATCTAGTTTCAGAGGGCTAGGCTTGTGGGTTAGGGCCCAATCCATGTGTCTTGGTCTCTATTGCATATTCATTCTTTACTTTTATGTCATTTTAGCTAGTTTTGTTTATGATTATTTAGCTAGTTTGCTTTCATTTCAATTCACTCTTTTTATTTTTCTTCCATTTATATTTTGTTGTAGATTTAGCTTGCTTACATGTTGGTAGAGTAGGTTATAAACTCAGAAATTTGTCAGTCAAGCCTCCCCCTCTCATCTCTTTCATTGGATCTTGAGGAGGGTAGGCCTTCCCCACAAGCTAAAATTACTTTTTACTTTATGATTTCTTGGAGTGAATAATTTAGGTTGTTGTAGTTCCTTGAATATGTTTAGCATGTTGTGTTAGATCTTTTTTTGTAGGCTAAAGTAGATTTTTTTTTTCCAAATTCAGCTCATCTTTTCCATTTCCTTTATCATGAATTTGTCCATTTTTATTTCATGAACATGTATTTTTCTTGCAGTTTTAGGTAGCACATAAAATAAAGACTTCACCAGCACCTTCAACTTCATTTATCACCCTTCATTAGCCTTATGTTCATCAAAATCCCCATCAGCCCTATTTTAAGATTTTTCATCCCTAAACCATAAGAAAACCCTAAAGGTGAAAGACAGACCTCCCAAGAGGTTCTGAGCTTGGCCAAGGGGTGGACCACCTTCACTCCACCTTCCTTACACTTTGCACACCAATTTTTGGCCTTGGATTTCCCTCAGACTGTTTCCTTTAGCAATTCAAGACTTTCTTGTAGCACTACAGGAAACCTATAGCTACACTTGAAATAGAACCAAACGTGGGCCCCTCCTTAAGCCCAGAAATCACCATCCACCTCATCTAGACATGCCAAAACCACCCATACACCTTCATCCTTGCACCCATGTGTTCAAGCCTTCCATAAGCCACCTTAGAGATTTCTTCTCCTAGCTTCAAAACAATGCATTTATAAGCATAGTTAGGTCATGATTAGATACATGATTAAAGCATGATAGATAGAACATAGAGTGAATAGAGTGTGTTTAGCCATTTTTCCCAGCAAAGTGTGATTAGGTTAGTTTCCTTTATGCAAGATTCCTAGTTTGCTCTCATTTCTTATCATAGCTTAATGTGTAGATTTATTTCATTGCAGAGTAGCTAGATGTACTTTCTTGTTGTAGTGTAGTTTTTTACTTGTTGATAGAGCCACATATTTGAATCATTTGTAGCCCTAGGCCTAAATTATATTTTGAGAGACTTCACCCAAAAACCCTAGAAGTATCACCCTTTCGTAAATCTCAGAAGAGGATGACATGAGTAGAATGCATCTGCTATGTATATAGCACTACCACCTCCAAGTTTGTATGAACTCTAGGTTGATAAAGTAAAGTAGGGTAGATTATGGGAGTTACAACATTCTTGGTGAAATACCATGGATCACCACTTATTTGGACAAGTTTTTGATTGTGTTTATTTATAACATATTGGTGTATTCTAAAAATGAGGAAGAGCATGTCGAGCATTTGGCAGCAGTGTTGAGGTTGTTGATAGAGCATCAATTGTATGCTAAGCTCAACAAATGCAATAAGTTTCATTGGAAGGGTAAGAAGTTTCATTGGACAGAGGAATTTGAGGCTATTTTTGAGTGGCTTAAGAAGTTTTTGACACATTATCCAGTGTTAAAGATTTCATATATGTACAAGGATTTTGTAGTGCGTACTGATGCTTGCAAAAGAGCGCTTGGTGGAGTGCTTACGCAGTATGGACAGGTGGCATGCTATCAGTCACGAAAACTGAATGAGCATGAGCAGAGCTACCCAACACATGATCTTGAGCTTGTAGCGATCATTCATGCACTGAATATGTGGAGGCATTATCTTCTTGGTAGGCGGTTTGTATTGATGGGTCATCACATTGGATTGAGGTACTAGTTTGACCAGCTGAATCTAAAATCTAGGTAGGCTAGATGGTTGGCAACGATCAGTGAGTTTGACTTCGAAATTAGGTACATCAAGGGAAAGGAAAACAGGTTTGTAGATTCTCTTAGTAGGAAGGTACAGGTAAATCACATAACAACTATGAGCTCCTATGGGACAGACTTATAGGATAGGATCTTGCAGGCAAGTCCACTAGATCATAGGTATATGGAGATTGTGCACAGATTGCAACAAAGTACAGGTACAAGTGTTATTATAGGTACAAGTAAAAGTGTTGTTATAGGTACAGGTATAGGTGTTAGTACATATATAGGTGTTGGCACAGGTATAGGTGCTGTTGGGCCTCCAATTTGTCATAATTTTGTTTATGAAACAATCCATTTTCGCACCATTCCATTCACCCATTATCATCATTTTTAACCATATTCTTCATAAATGCACCAAATTCCCACATACATATTTACATGGTTTATTTTATTATTTCCATTATTTTTAATTAATTAAGGATAATCATTAGGGGAATTTTGAGGTCTAAAATGGGTTTTCTAAGGAAATTATAAAATAATAGTGGAAAAAGAAAATAAGATTTGATGACATCATCAAATTTTAGAGGGAAAAAAGAAAAAACTACTTTTTCAATTTGTATTTTCAACTTATCTCCCAAAGTTTTTACTCAAATTTCAAGCGGGAGTACTCGTTGGATGAAAAATTTAATTCCTCATCCAAGGAATACCCATGTTGCATACTTTCAATGGAACCTGCTACAAGAAAAATGAGAAATACATGAAAAACATGATTGCAATCACATTTTTTCATGTATTTCTCATTTTTCACATAGTAGGGTCCATCAAAAGTATGCAACGCGGGTACTCCTTCGACAAGGAATTAAATTTTGCATCCAATGAGTACTCCTGCACGAAATTTGAGTAAAAACTTTGAGAGATAAGTTGAAAATAAGAGTTGAAAAAGTAGTTTTATTATTTTATTATTTTTTAATCTTCTTACCCTTTTACTTAAAAAATGGTGAATCATCCCCCATGGTTGACATTATCATCTTGAATCCTATTAGTTCATATAAAGTTTATTTTGGTTGTACATTTTTCTTAGGAGGCCCATTTTAGACCTCAAAATTCCCCTAATGTATGCATGGTTTAACTAATGATAGTTTGACAATTCAAGTTTCTACAATTTCTGTAGTTGTCTCCATGGTTGAGGTAGTAGAACCAATCTATAAGGGAAATCTGGCACATGGACATTTTTTCGAAAGGTTCCAATATGTATTTTTATTGGTCAAATTTGACCCAGCTCGCACGTGTGGACCTCCAGCATCAAATAAAGGGGAAAATGTAGCTGTATTGACCAGTCAACTTAAAATGAGTTTTTTGAGAAAATGAAAATGAATTTCGGGAATGAATTTCACGAAAATAAAACACGGGTTTTTTTCAACCGGGTGTAATTAGGTTTTCGTTGAGCGGTTTTCTCAAATTCGTTACCATTTGAGACATTTACGAATATCTTTGGAGCCTTATTTTGTAGATTACGTGGATATGCCGTTTTTCAATTTGTCATTTAATGCACAATCAACAAAAAGTCCAAAACGAGATGTTATTTGGAAAATTCATGGCATATAGATAATTTTGATCATATATGGGCTAATCTTTCATCCAAAACTCCATGAAATTTTATTTGATTTGATCTCATGACCAAAACTCAAGAAAGAAAATTCTAAATTTGTTAATTGTCTCAAAATTCTATAAATTGGAGTCTCTTTGATGAGAGGAGAGATTAGAGATGCCAAGGATAATCTTAATTTGTAATTTTTGTTGCTTATTGAAGGAGAATAACTCTATTTTTTTTAATTGAATATAATTTTCCATATGACGCAGCTCTGAATGAAATTGGTGATTTAGATCTCTTCCCTTGATGTGAGTTTTCAACACCTTGTAGTCTTCAAGAGGCCCCTCTGGAGATCCGTGTGAATAGTATAGATGCTTTCCATTTATTTCATGTTATCATGAATGGTTTTTTTACATAGATTAATTTTTTATGCTTATCATAGATTAAAAACTCATGTTTTCCATAGATTAAATATTTATTATTTCTCAGATTAAAATGTTCATGATTCCATAGATTAAAGTTTGTAAGTTTTAGAACAACATCTCAATGGTTTCATAGGGTAAAATATCATATTTTCTTAGATCAATAATCTTTATGTTTTTGTTCTTTTAGTTTAACATTAATTTCATTTCCAAAAACTTAGTACTTTCATAGTTTATATTAAAGAATCTAATTTCCTTTTGAAGTTTCCAATTATTTTTAGTTATGCATAAATATTGAAATTTAATCTCCTAGCACATACAATGTACTGTAATTCGCAAGCTTACATACCTGGATTGATATATAAATGCAAGTAATTTAACAATCAATTAAATTACCCAACATTTTGGCACTGTTGTTGGAGAAGTATACATAGGTGTTAGCTTTCAATTGCATATCATTCTTAGTTGAATCCATTTAGTTGCATAAGACTAATTTGATTTTAGTACATCCTATAAGTAGATTCCTTAAAAAAAAAAACTTCAATCTCCTACAACCCCCACTATATCACGTGGTGCAGTAAGAGCGACATCATCTTCCACATCATGAATTCTTATTTTTGTAGGTAGAAGAAGAGGTGAAAAAAAAAGAGGTTGAATAAATGGATGGAGATAATGAAAATGAGGAAGATCCATTTGGATTTCCCATTCAAGAAACTGATTTCAATGGTCATATGAAGAGAATCCCTCCATCCACACTTCCTAACTTCAAAGGTATGAAATCAGAAGGCCTGGAAACTATTATTTTTTAATTTGAAATAATTTGTATATCTTATGGCTACTCATTGGACATTCAAAAATTGATTTTTTTTTTCGGCAACATTGAAGGATAGAGCTCTTAAATGGTTCATGACTTTACGAACAAATTATATAAGGACATGGGATGATATGAAAAGGGTATTTTTGGAAAAATATAAATATTATTGCATACACCATGACCTTAGAAATTTTTGGCTTGAGGGGTCCTAACCCAGGTTCGGTGTGTAAGGTTTTCCAACAAACCCCTATACTACTGGCCCTTTCGGCAGTGACCCGCTTGCGTAGGTCATAGTCTTACCCGAAGTAGTATGGGTGGGTGTTGGAACCAGGTTTCTGCACCTTGAGAAAGGAAGGTAAGGCAAGAAGGGCTGCGTTCTGTTCAGATTACCTTGTTTCTACGCAGGGTTAAATACATATCCAATTGCATCCACATGCACTATATCTACAATTATATGCTTTTCATAACATCAACACAATGCTACATAACCAGAATAGAATAGATCTAGATCCAATTCAATATATAGACTTTCACAGCAAGATATAACTAGAATAGAACAGATCCAATCATTCAATATACAGACCTTCGTAGCGCAAAGACAAAAAATGCATAACATAGTAATTACCAGCAATTCATTCAATAGTACTCACAGATTCAGATCTAATAATCCTGCATATTCATTCATTCATCAACCTTTCCTTACAATTCCCGTCCCAACCTATGCACATAGCAGTAGGGTCCGCACACAGCCAGTAGGATTCCGTTCCCCAAAAACCCAAACTGATCACTTACATAATAGATCAAATCAATAACACATCAAATCCTACCTCTTACAATCTAAAATGCCTCTCTATTTATAACAATATAGCTTTAACATTCCTATGGTCCACAACCCATGGTTTTCGGACCCCTAGTTTACCCTTTTACCCATTACAATGCGTTTAGGGCTTTGAACCACCCTAAAACCCCTACGCTATATTAAATGTAATCCAAAATAACCAAAAAAGACTGGTTTCGCAGCTTGTTAGGATACCCCGTTCCAACAGTCCCCCAACACAATCTTGTGACTCATCTCAAGTCACTTTGGTGGCGCACCTTCAATCTGCGTGCACAAGGTAGCCAGGGTGCAAAGGAGTGGTGGAAGATCTTCCTTGCTTTGGGCCGTAGCGTGTTGTGCAATATTGATCATCATCAGAGAAGCATGCCCATCGAGATCCAGACCAACTTGTTCCAACAACCGGTGGAGGCGTGCAATGGCGGACTGCGCATCCTGTGCAAGCTGGAGTGCAGCATCAGACCATGGTTTCAAATTTTTGCACACAATATTCTTGGAGTGACTAAGGTCCTAAATCCTGTATATGGAGGCCAGGCACTACACGGGGGTGGGGGGAGGTGTGGAGGCCCAAACTTGATCTAGCACATCTTCTGCCTGCTTCAATTCCCATTGGGCATGCTAAAGCGTGGGGTGGTGTCGTGCTCTCATCCGTAGCTGCATAGTCTCTTCAAGCAATTAGGCTCCCTGCGCTAGTTGTTCCTGAATAATGTGTGTTGCATTAGTGACCACGGCAATTCGCTGGGCTCATTCTTTTGGAGGCATGACATACTGCTTGCACCTTTCTTGGTCACGTCAGTGCACTTCTTGTAGTACGCTGGTAAACAGTCTTTGTAGCTCTATAGTAGATAGTTGTGCTAAGTCTACTTGAATGCCCACAGTAGTCTGTTCAGAAGTGTGAATTATGGCAGTGCGAGGGAGTAAACATACGTTGCTTCTAGCGCGCGGGGTCTGGAAATGGCGGAGATGTCGCAGTAGGTCCCAATACTGTACCATTCCTGCCGAACTTGGTTCGTAGCTAATCCTTCCAGGCGGCGGCCCACGCACACTCCTATTACTACACTTGGTGTCTCCCGGTCCTCTTATCAGTTCCTCCTATGAGTTGGGATCCATAGCAGAGAGGCGAGCGTTATATAACATATGAATAAGTATAAGAAACCATAATGCAGGTAGCCAATGTCACTTGATAGTTGAATAAATATCCCAACCCAACGTCTTCCAGCCATCCATGCCCCAATCGAAGCTACTTAATGGTGTGGTAGCTTGCATGTGGCGCATACCCACGATCTTTCGAACCGTGCTTATCATTAATGGTGATATTGATGATCTAATGCTCATTTTCTACGTTTGTGAGTGTCTTTTCACATTAACTCAGGATGAGCTAACGTTCTTCCTTCGTGTCCAAGGTCATGTCCTTGTAATTTCAGAGCATGGTTGACGCGTTGAGGGCATTTCCTTATCTCATCGGAAGGTCGACATAAGGTGATCCTGCAAGTTGATCGGGAATCTTTTCAAAGAATTTAAGTCGTTCGTGGAAGGAGCATTTTTGTGCAAGATGGCTGCATCATACATCCATAGGTGATTTATTTCTTGAGACGTTCGCGGATTCGCCCGGATACACATGATTGTAGACAGGTCCATAATCCTATGCGTGCTAAGGTCAGTAGTACTCTGGTAAGTCTAGTTGGGCAAGGGTCAAGCGCACCCTTGAGTGTTGCACGTCAGCAGGTAACCATGTGGGTCAACCAACCTTGGGGCCCATCTGGCTAAGGGACTTTCTATACACAGGAACACCCTACTTCAATATTTCCTCCAGGTAGGGGAGACAAGCCCCTGCGTAGGTGCTTCATATCGGGTTAGCGGTAAGGCTTTGGACCTACATTCTGTGAAACCCTTAGGCTTCGCAGGCTTCTGAATGTCATCTTCGGCCTCTTGGCAAGGCAAGGATCTTTCTATGGTAGAGATGCGATGGAAGTTTCTGACGGTCTGAAGGCTGTGAAGCGTTGAAACCTCATGCAGCTGACTCTGCCAATTCTCCATCTCCTCATCGGAATCAGAAAAACATTCACTGTCCTTTTTCAACAAAGCATCCCTTCATCCATGGGGTTAACTTGATCTTCATCTTGCACAGTGATCTTATAAATATGATCTAATTCTTCCTTCGTATGGACAGGCTCGGTATACCAGACACCTTCTACAGGATCCAGGCGTACTATGACACGTGTACCTTCACTTTCAAACACCATGCTTCGCTTCTTGACGTTGATAATACCTCCCATGTCCATTTCCCAATCTATTCCAAGGAGCGTAGGGTAAGGGTCCACATCTTTGACTGTCTCAATTACTTCAAAGTCAGCTAGGACCCTTACCCCTACAATTTCAACCATAACTTTTGGTAACCCACCCAAGGGAATTATTTTCTGTTGATTTTCCATGTGCAGCTGGATAGTGGACCATTCCAATTTGAGTTTCCCCATTCGTTTCCAGGTCTTCTTAGGTAAAACATTGGCATCGAATCCAAGATCTAATATAACCTGATCCATTTCATAGTCTCCAATTTGTGTAGTTAGATGCATTTCCCTCCCTATGCATTTCTTAGAGCTGTACAGTTTGTGCACGTCCTTGGTCTCAGGAATCAAGGTGGGCCGAGATGCGTAGGTATTCATTAAGGCCAGGAGGTTTCTTACGGTTTTCGAGTTCCTGAGCAATTTCAGACATGCCTTCAAAAAGGTCCCAATCTCTTCCTCGCTTTAAGACTGCGCAAGGGCTGCTAGTGGTGCATGTTCTTTGCAAGATACCTCTTTGCTTCCTTTGTTTTCTAGCCCACTACGTGTTATGACCTTTACACTTGGATCTGCTTCTTGTAGCTCAGTTTTAACCCTCTGTACATTCTACGTAGGGGTAGATTTATTTTCCTACATTCTGGCTATTAAGATTGAGCAGTCTTCTACCTCATGGTCCAGCTGTTTACAGTATTTACACGATGGCCTAGTGGGATTAGGGAATTCTCTAGAAAAGTGCCCTATTTCTCCACAGTTATAATATATTAGCTAACTTCGTCCCTGGCTTGCGCTTCCTCCCCGGCCTCCTCTACCTTGGACCGATGACCCTCCAAAGTGCGCAGCCCGTTTTGGCGATGCAGTGTCTAACTACACCCGATATAGGTTCCTTCAATCCATCATCAAGTCATACGTTTGGAAATTCTTCTTGTCATGTCCTACACATCAACAGAATCGGCACCATTGTTGTTTTAGCTCTGGGACATATGCACCCAGCCAAGGGAAATGGTTCGTATCGTGTAGGCCTGCTACCCAACAATCATCACACCATAGCACATATTCGCTTGATCTTGGTCGCAACAGGACAGGTTCCCTACTTACCCCTGGGTGTAGTGGGATAGGTCCTCCAGCTTGCATATAATCAGTTAGCAAAAGGCACTGATCCTTTGTGTGACCAGACACTCAGCAACATATACACTAGAGATCCGCGTAGATATATTTTCCTCGCTCCTTTCGCAGGTTCTGTATCTCTATGTGGATAGCTCCGAGTTGTTTCTAGATCTGTTGGAATTATGTTGAGGTATCCTCTCGGGGAGCAACTTATAACTTCATAGCATCTTCTACATCTTTCTCCTGCGATTCAAAGGTCTGCTGATTCATTGGTGTGCGCAAATGAGGTAACAACATGGCGATGAACCATTTTGTATGTTGTCTATCATCATAATCGAACCCTCCTTCCCTCATTACCTTTTTTAACCATTGATCAGCCTCCCATACTGATTTAGATGCACCTTGTTTGAAATCCTTTACGTCTGCTACCAACTGGGAATAAGACTTTGGTTTTCGGAATTGTTGCTTCAGAGCATCCTTAATATCCTAAATGGAGGCAGTTCCATTCTGGGAAACATATCGCATATACCAGTCTAGAGCT
Organism: Pinus albicaulis; assembly: GCA_034641835.2. NCBI lineage: Eukaryota > Viridiplantae > Streptophyta > Pinopsida > Pinales > Pinaceae > Pinus > Pinus albicaulis. The sequence continues at coordinate 99,909,655 of CM076570.1, read as the reverse complement.
CTATCTTTGAATGCTAAAGGTAGCTGCGCCCTTTTTATTGTATCACTTGCCACATTCTGCATAGTCCAGACAGAGTCTACAATGAACCAAAATCGATCCATGTCCTCATCTCCTACCCCTTTGAAGGTAGTAGTTTCAAATGCGTAGCCATATCACTATCCAGGGATGACATTATAGGAAAATTCTTACCCTTGCATGCCCTAGGTGGTGATGTAGCTGGTTCCTTCACTGGGCTATAGGCGTCCCTTCCTCCATCAAGGTTGGTTTGATAATACTTACCACTGCGTGTCGTGCTCCCGTCTAGATCCGAGGTCATTCAGTTGGTATGGCTACACAGAATGCTCTTCTGGCACAACAACTTCTTGATCAGTAATGGTAACGTCATCAGAAAATTACCTTGGAATCCTTTGAATAATCGTTGCTCAGCCTCAAAGTATGATACAAATTGATCAATGGAAAACTCCGTCACAAATCCTCCTAGCACACTATCCACCCAATGATCCATCGTGCGTGTAATAGTATTATCAGTTCTTTCCATCTGTTCAAGTAGATCTGGAGTCCACTGAGTGACTCGCTCGTCCTTCTAGCACTTTTGGAATTATAAAAACCTAGCCAGCCACTCCTGAAGCTCAATTGAAAAGGTTACAAAGAATATTTCGTAGCTTTCAGTAAGAACATACCTATTTTTCCACCTTTCTGCCATTAACTTTTCACTTTGGTTTTATTTTTCTGCAAACTCCTGGATCTGCCTTTTGAACCAGTCCTCGATCTCTTTTCTTCTAGGCTTCTAGTATTCTCTTGTCATTGCCCGATCCCTTTCTCAGATCCCTTCATGTTCTGGCAACGAAACTATTTGTTGGCTTGAGGGGTCCTAACCCAGGTTCGGTGTGCAAGGTTTGCCAACAAACCCCTATACTACTGGCCCTTTCGGCAATGACCTGCTTGTGTAGGTCACAGTCTCACTCGAAGTAGTATGGGTGGATGATGGAACCAGGTTTCCGCACCCTGAGAAAGGATGGGTAAGGAAAGTAGGGCTGTGTTCTGTTTATATTACCTTGTTTATGCACAGGGTTAAATACGTATCCAATTGTATCCATGTGCACTAGATATAAAATTATATGCTTTTCATAACATCAACACAATGCTACATAACCATAACAGAACAGATCTAGATCCAATTCAATACACAGACTTTCATAGCAATATATAACCAGAACGGAACATATCTAATCATTCAATACATAGACCTTCGCAGTGCAAAGACAGAAAATGCATAGCACAGTAATTACCAGCATTTCATTCAATAATACTCACAGATTTAGATCTAATAATCCTGCATATTCATTCATTCATCAACCTTTCCTTACAATTCCCTTCCCAACCTGCACACACAGTAGTAGGGTCTACACACAGCTGGACTAGGATCTCCGCACACACAGCCACCAGGAGTATGTTCCCCAAAAAATCAAACATATCGCTTACATAACAGATCACATCAATAGCACATAAAATCCTACCTCTTACAATCCGAAATGCCTCTCTATTTATAACAATCTAGCTTTAACATTCCTATGGTCCGCAACCCATGGTTTTCGGATCCCTAGTTGACCCTTTAACCCATTACAATGCGTCCGGGGCTTTGACCCACCCCAAAACCCCTGCGCTATATTAAATATAATCCAAAATAACCAAAAAGGACCGGTTTCGCAACTTGTTAGGAGAGCCCGTTCCAACATAAATCAATTCTTTAAGATGAACCAAAAAGAGGATGAAAGCCTAGAATATTTAGTGGATAGATTTACTTATAATGTCACAATATCTAAATTGCATAATTTAGGATTAGACACATTAAAAAATTTCCTACTAAATGCTATAAGGGATGAATGGATTGATCTTCTTAACCTGGTGGAAAAAGGAGATGTCTCCCATTTTTCAGTTCAAGATATTTTTGAACTGTGCAAGAAAATATCAAGAGGAAAATAAAAGTATGGAAGATCCCCTCTTGATCTAGTTATGGAAAGAGTAAGTAAGTCGACATCAATATTGGTAAGTCAAACTGAAATTAATAATTGTCTATACATTTTTGGTAATTTAAATGAAAAAATTTATATGCTAAGAATGCAAAGAAAGCAAAAGCTTGAGAATGTTTCTTCATTTATACTTTTCCCCAAATGCAGAAAGAAACATGCTTTGCATGAATTTCCACTTGATAACATTAAAATTTGTGAAATATGTGCAGGATCAGATACTACTAAATATTTCCCATCATTACCAGGGTTAAAGGTAGTTTACCAGGGAGAAAATTGAACATTGGAACAATCCTTTTATGTAGCTCCACGAATATCATGGAAGCCTCATCAACCTAGTATGATGCAAGATCTTAATTCTCAATTTTAGGGTTATGCACAACAATATCAAAGTAATTGGGAAACACCCTTTCCCTAGAAACCTTGGACATCTCAATCCCAACCTAAAAAAAAACCTTGTACATCTCAATTCCAACCTCAAAACTAACCTTTGCAACCTTGATCATCTCAATCCCAACCTCAAAAAAAATCTTGGAAAAAAGGTTGGAAAGATCGTTATAGACGAAATCCATGATATCCTCAATATTTTCCTCACTATCCTCAATATCAATATCAATGTTATCCATACCATTCACCTCAAACACAACATTAGCTTCACCCTTAGTTGACCTTAATTCAACCTTTCCCATTACCATCCACACAAGAACCCCAAAGATCGATTCCCACTCCACTACTTGCACAACCATTTCATATCCCCAACAATAAAACACCTAAACCCTATTACAATGTTGAGGTATTGAAAAATTATTATGCAACTACCGATAAAGAAAAACAACCAGAAGAAAAAGATTAAGATAAGGTCCAAGAATAATGGATTCCCATTGAAGAAGAGAATTTGTTTGAACATGAGATTAAAAGTTTTCATGCATGCCTATCACCAGATTCTATGAATGGAGATCACATCACTGAAGACTTGCATGTCATGATAACATGAAGCCAAGGAAGACAAGATTACATTGAATCTTGGTTCAATACAATCATAGGATCCCAATACTCAATTCTTTAGTATTTTTCTGAAATAATCTCAATCAAGGTAGTTGGCCTCTCATATATGGGTACATATCAAAGACTAATTTTAAAACATGCATATGATTTTATCTATCATCTTGTTACATACATGGTTCCATTGGAAGTATTCATATACTTGAACGATATTTAATTTTCAAGTAGAGTATGACATATAAAAAAGAAATAAAAGAAAGTAAAGAGAAAAATAATTCTTATTGTGAAAACCAGCTTGTTTGTGCGATTGGACATGGGATTTGCCTGAAAATCAGGCAACTGGCTAGCTAAGTTCACAATAAGTTCTGCAATTTTATGATGGTTTCAATATTTTATTATGGTTCTTCAAATAATTTTTGGTTCTATGCTTGAGTTGGCTGCTGTGGGATTTATTAAGGCCCACTTTCCAACAGATATTGTCCCATCGACCTCAACACCTTATTTGGGATCAAGATCAAATATTATTTGGAGTGTGTTGGAACTTGCATACATCAATGTTAACCCTCCTCATTGGCAACAATAGGAATACAGCAATGTCTCTTGATTGTCAGATCTTGCAGGTGACTCAACTTCAACACATTCATTCGTTCATGTCAAGATGCACTCAAGTACCTTGACACTCATTTACATTATTGGTGAGTTTTCTCACATTAGTTAATGATTTTCATCATTGATCAGTAATCCAATTATTTCTTCCATGCTCGACTTCGACACATTAATTGTCATGGTAAGAATTGTACCATGAATTTTGGTTTTAATGAAGAATATATGGTTTTATGAAATCAACAAAAACTTGCGGTAGTACATTTTATTGGTTTCTTGTAGCAGCATGTTCATCGTTTTGTCATTCAACAACAACATGATGGCACCATTACAACTTTTTTTCTTTCTTTCATTTCATTTTCAAGAAAAATAATAAAATTAGGCCTATTTTAGTCAATATGCATTATGTTTTATGGTTTCTAATTCAACATGCAGTACACAATCCAAATCAGCAGTTCAAACTCGAAGAAAACAACTTTCTACAAAAATTGACATTTTCTACAACAACTATAGAAATTTGCAGTTTCTGTAGCTATTGTTGTAACGGTCTATTTTTTTGTTGTAGCAGCTTGTCTGAGAGGTAGTTTTGGCAAAAATATTGGAATATATTGGAGAAGTAATAAAAAAAATTTGAGCTTCGAGGTTTTCTCAGAATATGGTAATTGAGTAATATGCAAGCATTATTCCAAAAAAAATGCAATTTTCCAAGACTTTTCAGTGGATTTTTAAGGCAGATTTTCATTTTTCACCATTATGCATAGATTAGGCCATATTTTTGTCTTTTCACATAACAACATCTTTTTTTCTTCAAAATTGGATTCTGAAGGCATGTTATGGTAATAGAGGTAAAAATACACTATTTCCCTTTCGAAGCACTCAATTTGGCCTTAAAATGAGTTTGTCGCATATGTTTTGGTTGCAAAATTGGGTAGCGTGAAGGGTAAAACGTGGCATAAATTGATTTGACCATATCTTGATAACTGTCTATATTTTGGTCCTGAAATTTTTAGGGTAAATAAATACACAAAAATTTAGGAAATTCTGGTGTGTATTTTTCAAGAAAATTACCACTTTCACCTACAACCATTTATAATTTTTATCAAGATATGTGCACCCATTGACTAAGATTTTTTGTGGGAAGATTCATAATATTAATGGTAATAACCTCAAAAAATTTTAGGAGAATCTGATTTACCATTTGATAGAAATTGGAAAAACAAATCTGCTACATGAAAAAGATGCATTATGTGGAGCAAGATCAAAGTGATGGTCAATGCATCATGGAGAAAAGTACCTGAGCCAATCAACACCAAATTAGCCATCAGATCATGTTCTCTTCTCCAATTCCAAAAGGTAAACTTCAGGTAAAACTGGCTTCAAATTTTTTTAATTTGTTAAATATTTTGGAAATTGTAATGAGAAAACTATTATAAAACATGCGATCCATGTATTTCACCCTATCGTATCCACATTCTTCAAACCATTTTCTCAATCCTTCATCCCTATTCTACTATTTTCAGCCCTCATACCTTATTGGATGCTCTACCAATGTTGTTATGATTAAGCCCCATACTATGGTTGCATAATCTTTTCCTCCATGAGATCTTATGTTTACCTTTTCTCTTCTTGCTGCCATAAACAATTTGACCTTTTGGCCTTTATGTGGGAAATAGTTCATGCTTTCTTTAACGGTCCATCAACATGAAGTTCTTAAGAAAAAGAATTATTTTACAGATATAACAAGACTAACTCCATGATAAATGTTTGTAGCACATGATCAAAAGGTGGTGTTTTGTTTACATAAAACATTCATGGTACACATGGATATCATTCATTATTTGGGTTGGAAAGCACATGGATGTAGTAAGAGTCTCATTGATGCATTCCTCACAATATGGCATGTTGGATATTCTACCAAGGATTAAACAATTTGTGCACAATTGAGATATTAATAAATAATGCAGAGATTTTTGTTTGATTAAAGAAGAACAATTCAACAGTCATCATATCATTCATGAGTAGCATACTTGGCAAGGATTTCAACAAGAGGATGGATAGCTCTTCTTATTTTTAATTTTCAACTATCAAGAAATAAGTGTGGAAACAAAGGGTTGTGCTACCAGATGTATAATTTTGGAGAATGAATTCATTGGTTCACTGAACAACAGAGAAAAAAAAAACTTACCAAGAAAAATTATCTACACCAATCCCATGGAGCTTTGGTCAAGGATTCAGTTGAAATGACAAAATAAAGGATTACTGAGAACTAGGTGAATTATGAAATTTTGAAAAGCTTTGTTTGCATGAGGACATGAAAAAAATTAGGTGTGGGGGAATGTTGGGCCTCCAATTTGTCATAATTGTGTTTATGAAACCATCCATTTTCACATCATTCCATTCACCCATTGTCATCATTTTTAACCATATTTCTTCATTAATGCACCAAATTCCCGCATACCTATTTACATGGTTTATTATTATTATTTCAAATATTTTTAATGAATTAAAGAGAACTAGGCATGGTTTTACTAATGATAGTTTGACAATTCAATTTTCTACAATTTCCACAGTTGTCTCCATCGTTGAGGTAGTAGAACCACTCTAGAAGGAAATTAGGCACATGGACATTGTTTCTAAAGGTTCAAATATGTATTTTTATAGGTAAAATTCTACCCATATCGTATGTGTGGACCTCCAACATCAAATAAAGGGAAAAATGCAACATTTTTTACCAGTCAACTTAAAATGCATTTTCTGAGAAAATGAAAATGAATTTTGAGGAACGAAAACATAGGTTTTTTTCAACACAAGCCCAATTAGGTTGTTGATGTGAAATTTTCTCAAATTTATTACCATTTGAGACATTTTCAAAGATATTTGGAGACTTATTTTGCAAATTACGTGGATAGGCAATTTTTCAATTTGTCATATAATGCACGATCAACAAAAACACCAGAACAAGTTGTTCTTTGGAAAATTCATGGAATAGAGATAAGTTTGATCAGATCTAGGCTAATATTTGATCCAAAAATCCATGAAAGTTCATTTTTATTTGATCTCATGACCAAAACTCAAGCAAGAAAATTATGAATTTGTTAATTGTCTCAAAATTCTATAAATTGCAGTCTCTTTGATGAGAGGAGAGATCAGAGATGTCAAGGATGATATTAATTTGTAGTTGTTGCTTCTTATTGAAGGAGAAAAACTCTATTTTTTTCATTGAATATAACTTTTCATGTGGAGTAACTTTGAATGAAATTGGTGATTTAGATCTCTTCTCTTGATCTGAGTTTTCAACACCTTGCAGTCCTCAGGAAGCCCCCCTAGAGATCTGTGAGAATAGTATAGATTATTTCCATTTCTTTCATGTTCTCATGAATGGTTTTTTTTACATAGATTAATTATTTATTCTTATCACATATTAAAAACTCATTCTTCCCATAGATTAAATGTTTATTCTTTCATAGATTAAAATTTTGACGATTCCATAGATTAAATTTTGTAAGTTTTAGAACAAAATCTTTGTGCTTTCATAGGGTAAAATCTCACGTTTTCTTAGATCAATAATATTTATGTTTTTTTTCTATTTTAACATTAATTTAGTTTCCAAAAACTTAGTACTTTTATATTTTATATTAAAGAATCTAATTTCCTTTTGAAGTATCCAATTCATTTTAGTTATTCATAAATATTGAAAGTTAATCTCCTGGCACATATGGTGTAGCGTACTTAGCAAGCCCATACCCAGATTGACATATAAATGCAAGTAATTTAAAATTCAATTAAATCACCCAACAGGTACCAATGCAGGTAGTGGTACAGGTATAGGTACCAATGCAAGTGCAGGTCTACAGGATTTTGACTACCATCTCAAAGCAGATGGATTGGTTAGATTTAGAGACAAGATATATGTATGGGATAACAATGAGCTCAAGAAGCTGATATTGAGGGCGTTTCATGCGAAACCATACTCGGGTCACCCAGGCTATCAGAAATCATTGACTGTAATGAAATATTTTACTATTGACCGAATATAAAGAAACATATGGCAGAGTTTGTAGCCATATTCTTGGATTTTCATATGGTTAAGGAAGAGTGTAAACATCTAAGTGGACTGCTACAACCAATTACAATTACATAGTGGAAATGGGAGGTAATTTTCATGGAATTCATCATAGATTTTTCGAGTAAATTAGACAACACAATTCCATCATGGCTGTGGTGGACATGTTGACAAAGGTTGCACATTTACATAGTCAGATTGCATGCAATTTCAAGGAATATTTTGTTAGAAATTAATGGAGATTAGGTATTTGGTTACATAGTTATGATTTTGCTTTTTATTAGACATTCAGTTCCTATCATTTAGGAATCTATTCTACCTAATTTATCTATTTAATTATTGGTGTTTAATGAGAAACCCCAAGCAGGTGCATTTGCTTGTGGGAGCTCCTGGTTATCTGCACCTGTGAGCTCCTGTGTTGTTTGCCAAACTTCATGTCTTCAATCTGCAACTGTTGACATGGTATCATAGCTCAGGAGAGCTGAGAGACTTTGCAAGTAAACTCAGTTTTGCGTGAGGTAGGCCGTGAAGGCGAATTTCGTGGCTCGCTAGTGTAGAGATTCATTCTTTATTGCCGTACTGTGTGAGGTAGGCTGTGAGGCTATGTAAAGGCCGTGAAGGTGTTTTTTTTTTTTCGTGGTGTGGATACTAAGGTTGTGAAGGCGTTTTTCTCGTGGCGTTGCCTGGAGGTGGAGAAGATCAGAAAGCATCCCGGATCGGACTTGTTGGCACCATGAATGGACAGATCGTGAAGAGCCCAAGTGATAAGCTTTATCTGTCTTTAGTTTTTGCATCAAGCAGTTTTTTCAAAATTAGAAATCGCTAGCTTATGTGGAGGTTGAAAGCCTGCGTAAATCTGTTTTCGTAAGGTCGAGCACTGGAACTGTTGACTAGGCGTTGTCAAGGCATCGTGGCAAGATAAAAGCTGTAGCAAGAATTTTCAAGACATGAAAAGGAGGCTGATTGTGCATACCTATTAGCATCTGTTGGATTTATGCAAACTCTGATGTATCCAGACCATAAAAAACTAGTATCGAAGCAACATTGAGTTTCTTGTCTTCTTGCTTCGTTGATTTTTTAATGCAATTTCTTTTTACAAGAGCGTCCAAGTGTCTCTATCTAAAACTCCTTTCAGATAAATATTGAGGCCGCTGCAAAGATTTTAACGCTGCAAATTAATTTTAAAGCTGCAAAGATTGAGTCTGTGGCCATTATTTCTAGATTGAAGGTATCCTCAGAGCGTGGACCAAATGCTAACGCCATTAAAGTAGCAAATTTAGAAGTAATTTCTTCTTGAAATTTGGTCCGTGCATCACCCAAATGATCTTCTGGTCGAGTTGCACCCTCTAAACAATTTGATCCACTTTCGCCCGCGGCTTCATTACAATTATTGGGTCCTTTTTCATCTAAGTTGGTTGAGTCATCTGATAAATGACTGACAGGCTTAACTGTAGGTGGTATATTGCTGCCAACATTAGTTTCAACCTTTACTGATTCTGAAACCCCTCTATCTTCTTGCTTGTTTGGGGTTTTTTGATATTCCTGTTGTCTGCAAGCTTGAACGAGCACCCAAAACCTGGGTATTAACGGTATAATTTTCGTTGCCTTGAAAACATATGTTGTAACTCACAATTGCATTCAATTTGTTGTGGTAATATGGGTTTCTTTTTTAAGTTGCTGGAGTATTATTTTTTTTCAATATGAATGCTCAGATGGCAGATTACTTAAATGAAAGCAGCAAGTTGGATGATTCTAATTACACAAATTGGAAATTTAAGCTTCAGACTTTGCTTGAGGGACAAAATTATTATAGCATTGTCATTGGAAATGAAGTTAAGCTAAATTTTGCAAATGGTGGAACGAATGCAAAAATTCAAGAGTGGGAGAAAAGGGAGATGAAGGAAAAGGTGCTACTCAAATTGTCAGTTAAAGAGTGCATCATCCCTCATTTTCAAGATTGCAAGACAACAAATGACATCTCGACAACTCTCAAAGATATGTATGAAATCAAGAACACCATTCGAATCTTGTTCCTCAGGAGGAATATCCTCTCAATCAAGATGGAGGAGAATGAGTCTGTTTCGACATTCTTATCCCAAATAAAGGAAGTTAAAGATAAACTATCTAATATCGGTCAAACCGTGGCAAATGATGATCTAGTGACAACTACCATAAACGGCATGGTGGATGACTATCATATGTTTATAACTAGATTAAATGCAAGAGAAAAGCCTCCATGTCTTGAAGAGCTTACTGGTATTTTGCTACAAGAAGAGGAAAGGAGGTTGTCTCTCAAACCTCAAGATCCAGATCTTGCATTGATAACAAAGTTCAAGCCAAAAGGAAGAGCAATGGCTGATCATAGGAGGGGCAACACTTCAAAAAGGACACCACAAGGTATGACCTTGCATAAAAATGACTCTACTCTTAAATGCTGTTATTGTGGTAATATAGGCCATATTGCTATATTTTTTCGTAAGAAGAAAGAAAATCAGGAGAGGTACAAGCAGAGAAGACATGCAGGTCATTTGGCGGATGCAGATGTAGATGCAGACACAGATCAGAATCTGGATGTTAGATTTTTTGTGGCTGAGACTGACACTGCCTTAGCTATTGAGGAGGATGAATCATATATTTGGTTCGTGGATTCTGGAGCCTCCTCGAATATGTCAAGTAAAAAGAAATGGTTCAGAAATTTTAGAGAATCCAACTCTGGAGTAAAAGTCTACCTTGGAGATAATAGAGGGTATGAGATCAAGGGAAATGGATATGTCCTTGTTACTCTACCTGATGGTAAGATCAGGAATATATCTGATGTGTGGTATGTTCTTGGAATTAAGAAGAACCTGATTTCTGTGTCAAAGATTACAGATCAGGACCTCAAAGTAGAATTTTTTAAATCTCATTGCATTATTAAATATTTGTTGGATCAGATGAAGCCCATTGCTACAGGTATTAGCATAGGGGGACTCTACAAACTGGATGTGAAGAGTACGCCTCAGCAAGCCTTGATGTCGTCGGATAAGTCTGCTGAAAATTTGTGGCATCAGCAACTTGGGCATATCAATTTCAGTGATCTCTTTCTGTTGCATAACAAAGGTATGGTAGATGGTCTTCCTGTTTTGAAAAAGTTTCATATTGATTGTGAAGCATGTGCTTTCAATAAACAGCATAGAGATGAATTTCCTGCCATTAAAGATAGAAAACAGAGGGATGTACTTGAACTTGTACACACTGACTTATGTGGTCCGATGCAGACAAGGTCGTTAGGTGGGGCCTATTATTTTTTAATCTTTGTTGATGAATGTACAAGATTCACATGGGTGTATTTTATTAAACATAAAAGTCATGCTTTTGAATATTTCAAGCAATTCAGAAACATGATTGAGAAGCAAACAGGAAATTTCATCAGGATTATTCGATCAGATCAAGGGGGAGAATTCAAGAAAGGAGTCTTCATCAAATACTACAATGAGAATGGGATACAGCAGCAATTTACAACACCTGACACTCCTCAACAGAATGGAGTAGCTGAGAGGAAAAACAAAACACTGGTGGAGTGTGCTTGTAGTATGTTTAAAGGTAAGAATCTAACCAATGGTTTTTGGGTAGAAGCTGTTAATACTGCAGTGTATTTAAAGAATAGGAGTCCTACTAAATGTCTTGAGTATAAAAATCATTTTGAATCATTGTTTGGCTTCAAGTCTGTAGGATGTCACCTTAGAGTATTTGGTTGTAAAGCTTTTGCACATGTTCCCAAAGAGAACAAGAAGAAGTTAGATTCAAAGGCCACTAAATGCACTTTCATTGGATACTGCAGTGAGTATAAGGCTTATAAATTGTTTGAACCTGCTACTCACAAGGTGTTTTTCAGTAGAGATGTATTATTCCATGAACAGATTGATGATGGAAATCCTATCCAAAACAATGAAGAATGGCATGTACCCTTACTTTCAGAAGAGGATAGTGAAACAGGAATCAATCGGCAACAAGAACAGAAGCAGGAACAGCAACAGGAACAACAACAGGTACAACAACAACAGGATAATGTGGAGTTCAGTCCACAAAGAGAAGAAAGAAGAAGAATAATTGAACCCCCACCACTCAGAAGATCAAGCAGGCCAAAACAATTACCAACTCAATATAGGGATTGTGCGCTTATTACTGGTATGTTAAACATTGCATAACCTTCTAATTTTTATGAAGCTAGTAAAAGTTTTGAATGGAAGAAAGCAATGAATGAGGAATATGAATCTATCATTAAGAACAATACTTGGGATCTAGTAAAACTTCCTGATGATAAACAACCCATAGGTTGCAGATGATTATTTAAGTTGAAATTTAGAGCAGATGGGTCTATTGATAAGCATAAAGCAAGGTTGGGGGAAAAGGGATATTCCCAGATAGAATGTATTGATTTCGAGGAAACATTTTCCCTTGTTACAAAATTAAATACCATCAGAATGATTATTGCTTTAGCCACTAAACATCATTGGAAAATACATCAATTAGATGTTAAATATGCTTTCTTAAATGGTGATTTAAAAGAAGAAGTATATTTAGTACAACTTGAAGGGTTTTCTAAGAAGGGAGAAGAACACCTAGTATGTAGATTAAAGAAATATTTATATGGTTTAAAGCAGACACCTAGATCCTAGTACGAAAAAATTGATTATTTTTTCCTCATGCATGGTTATGAAAGGAGAAAAAATGATCCCAATATATATACCATGTTTAATAATGAAGGACAGATAGTGGTGATTTCTTTATATAAGATGATATGATAATAACAGGAAGTGCAGACAATCTCATTGAAGAAATCAAGCAGAAGTTATCACAGAAATTTGAGATGAAGGACCTTGGAGAAATGCAATATTGTTTGGGTCTAGAAGTTTGGAGAGATTCAAGCCAAACTTTCTTGTCCCGGGGTAAGTATGCAAAGAGTTTGTTGTCCAGGTTTAAGATGGATGAGTGTAAGCCTTCATGTGTACCTTTACAGTAGAATAGAAAACTTCAGATGAATGATGGTTCGAAATATGCAGATGCAACGTTGTACAGACAATTGGTTGGTAGTCTCATTTATTTGACTACAATAAGACCAGATTTATCTTATGCAGTGAGTGTTTTGAGTCAGTTTATGACTCAACCTCATGACAATCATTGGCGTGTAGCAAGAGGAGTATTAAGGTATCTGCAAGGAACATCAGAATTTGGTATTTTGTATTCTGACTCATTTAATGTTAATTTGACAGGTTATACAGACTCAGATTGGGCGGGAAATCTAGATGACAGAAGATCAATTACAGGTTACACCTTCAACATTGGTTCCAGGGTCATCTCTTGGTGCAGCAAGAAGTAGCATATTGTTGCTTTATCCTCAACAGAAGCAGAATATCAAGCCATGTGTGTAGCGACATGTGAGTCAGTTTGGTTGTGTAGAGTTCTCTAAGATTCAGGGGAAGAATAGACAGAAGCTACAATCATAAATTGCAACAATCATAATTCCATCAAACTGGCTTACAATCCCGTGTTTCATAAAAACACTAAGCACATCGACACTCAATTTAATTTTGTTAGGGAGAAAGTGCAGTCCAAAGAGATTTCTATAGAGTATTTTAATTCTTGTGATAATATGGCGGATATATTCACTTAGCCTCTAGGAAGAATGAAGTTTGATTTGTTTAGGGATACATTAGGTGTGTTTAAAAATCCCTTTCTCCATTAAGGGGGAGTGTCAGAAATTAATGGAGATTAGGTATTTGGTTACACAGTTGTGATTTTGATTTTTATTAGACATTCAGTTCCTATCATTTAGGAATTTGTTCTACCTAATGTATCTATTTAATTATTGGTGTTTAATGATAAACCCCAAGCAGGTGCATTTGCTTGTGGGAGCTCCTGGTGATCTACACCTGTGAGCTCCTGTGCTGTTTGCCAAACTTCATGTCTTCAATCTGCAACTGTTGACATATTTTATCCAACAAGGATGAAAATTTCACTTCCAAGTTTTGGAAGGAGTTGTTTTCAGGTTTGGGCATTGAGTTGGCCTTTAGCATAGCCTATCATCCACAAATAGATGGAGAGCCTGAGAGGGTCAACAGGATATTGGAGGATATTTTGAGGATGCATGTGATGCATCAACAATGAAAGTTGAAAGAGTAACTTCCACTAGTATATTTTCCTAAAAAAATGAGTATGAGGAGTCATTGAGGATGAGTCCATTTGAGGCATTGTATGGTTGGAGTTTCAACACTCGTATCAGTTGGAGTGATCTGGTTAACGGGCTACTAATTGGACCAGATATGTTGGCAGAAATGGAACAAGAAATGCAGGTGATCTAGCAGAACTTGAAATCAGTGCAGGATAGGAAGAAGAGTTATGAAGATAGGAACATGTTGTTCAAGGAGTTTCAGGTTGGGGATTAGGTTCACTTTCATATCAATCCCAAGAATATATCCTCGCGGATTGGATCATGTGCCAAGCTGGAACTAAGGTTTTATGGACCCTTCATGATCATTGAGAGGATCATACCAATGGCCTATTGACTTGCATTTCCTTCCATAGTGAAATTCCATGATGCTTTTCATACATCATTGCTTAAGAAATATGTTCAAGATGTTGATCATGTTAATGAATGGTTTGTATTGTAGGTGGAGCAATAAGGAGAGTTCCAGTAGGAGTCGGAGTTCATTTTGCAGAAGAAGACGCTCATGCTCCAGAATTGAGAAATAGATCAATTTAAAGTGCAATGGAAGCACTTTGGCCTCAATGAAGCTATAAGGGAGATGGAGGATCAGATGTGGCCCATGTATCCTTCCTTTTTTTCTAGTTGAGGCAAAGCAGTTTTAGTGTGATGTTGGTTTTTGTTTAGCATATGTTTTGGCAATGTTTTGGTATATGTTTGATGTGATGGTTGGATGTACGTACGTATGTATATGGATGTAAATATCTCCATGAGATATGTTATAAAGCTCCAATAAGTGGTATGGTATCATCTCATTATATTTGTCATGTTGGTTTGCTTTAAGTAGGGTGATCATTGTAAATATTGCATCGAGCTATGTTATAAAGCTCCATGGGAAGTATGGTTCTTTTTCAGCAGTTTTTCTGAGGTATATGTGTGATTAAACACCAAGGGCGGTGTCCCCCAAGGGATAGGGTCCTATAATAGACGTGGTGAAAATTCCAAGTAATAAAGATAAAATAATAACCACGATTGATGGGACACGTATTCCAAGTTCAATTTTGGGAAAAAAATACTAGTGCGGGTGTTCACATGGTTTATTATGGCTAAGGAAATTGGAAAAAGAAAAGGCAAAGGATTTGGAAAGGCATTAAAGATGAAAAAAGTATTTTTGGCACAATTATTTATGAAAATAATGGAAATTAGGAGAAAAGGGAGATGAAAAGTCACTGGTTGCATGTGAGGAGGAAAATAATGGAAAATAATGGAAAATGAAGAAAATAGAGGCCTCTTCTATAAAAAAATCTTCTAAGGATCAGTTGGTACCTTTTGTCACTATATTCCTGGAGCTCTCTCATTATTCTCTCTCTCTCTCTCTCGTACTCTTGGATACTTAGAGTTTTCTTGGAGCACTCTTGGAGAGTGTGGATACTTGGTGATTTGGAGCAATAAGGCAAAGGAAGAGAAGGAAAGCATTGTTGTACATTGGGATCAATAGCTACAATAGAATTTGATTGCAGGTACCAAGGTGCATGTATGTTTTCCTCACTAGTTTTGGCATGCATGATGTATGCAAGTGGATTTTCCTAGCCTTGTCATTTATTGGATAACCATGGTGTTGTGGGTCTATTTCCATTGATTTTTTTCTGGTTGGTTCTCATGATTCCTTTAGTTGTGGGTTGAGTTATTAGTTCCTATAAGCCTTGGTTGGACAAACGCTATGGAAGCCCTGGGTGGGTTGAGTTACTAGTCCTAGAATCCCTACTTGTAAAAACATTCTAGAAGCCATGTAACAGTTGGGGTTGAGTTACTATTCCTAGAGGCCTTGGTTGGAACAAACACTTTGGATCCCTAGAATGGGTTGGATAGAGGCTAATCCATGATGTTCGTGATGTTTGACTGTGAGGTGGAACCACTGGTTGAGGGTTGAGGTGGTTGGCCTGTAGAAGCCTTGGATTTATTGTGATTGATGTGTTTGATGAGATCCCACACCCAAGCTTGGAATATGGCACGAGAGTGATTGATTGAATTGATATTTGGCTTGACTAATCTATGGTCGGGTGGAACTTGGAAGTCCCAGTAATGAAGAGCTCATTCCTTTGGTATTTGGTTTGAAAATGTATTGGTTTATGTACGGATTTTATTTTTGTTGTATCCATTTTATTTATGTGGTTATTGTGTTGGTTATAAGCATGTATTGTATCAAATATGATGTATGGCTCTCTCCATGTTCTTACTTGTAAATGAATGCACATTGTATCTATGGTCAAATAGATTATATTGTAGCTAATGATGTAGGAGAAATTATTCTTAGTGATTCTCAGATAAGTACGAGACCCCTATGTTTAAATACATTGTTTACACATGTAGATCCAATATTTGTAACATGTTTGATGAAATTTCTTTCATGGCTAGGAGGGGTCCAAATGAGTTCTTGATGATGTATTGCTTATGTACCTTTTTTTAATTTTATTTATCACCTCCTAAAGTTTCATAAAGTTCTGGGCAGTGACATGGGCTCTATGGCTGAAAAGGTGGCACAAATATCAGAGTTGCGGGCACATAACTGACCAATTGGGGCCCTGGCCGCATGCTTGCTATGTTGTGGCTATGACTATAGGCTCTTAGCCACTACCTTTCCTTCGCATGTCTACAACCAGGTTCAAAAGGGTCCAAAATTCTATCTCCCTCAGGGGTCAGGGGTCTGGAAGGTTGGGTTACCTCCTGGGATGTTTTTGATGCTATGTAAGGTGTGTTTTTCATGTTTCCCTCAGCTCCACTCCCTCAAGGTCATCTACGAGGTTTAATCTCATATTAGTATCCTCTTCTCACATCTTTACTCCAGTTGGTCGGTTACTTAGGTATATGTGGGAAGAGGGTGTTACAGTGACAAGATCAATGTCACACTTGTTAATTGCCTCCAACTTGTCATGTTGATGTGGAAATTCGATTTACTCAATTTGACTAAGGATAAAGTAAAATTGAGCCTTTCTTGCTACATTTTTTCAACACTCCCTCTTAGCAAGAAAATTATTTTTCACCACCCCTATCCTTCACCTGTGGAATTCGAATTTACCTCTTGAAAATTCGTTTGTCAAGATGTCAGCATATTTCTCCTCAGTTTGAATGTATTGTAGAAACATAATTATCCTTTGCCCATATTCCCACAAATGATGATACTAGATATCAATGTGCTTGGATCTGTCATGAAATATCGAATTATTAGAGAGATTGATGCAACTCTAATTTTCACGATATATCATTTTCAGATCCATCTCCTAACTAAAAATACCCACAATTAGTTTCCTCATCAATATGGCCTCACCCGTTGTTTGACTTGCAACCATGTATTCAAAATCTTGTGAGCTAACCTACACATACCTATACTTCTTGTTTTACCAGGAAATAGCTACGGACCAAACACTGAAGATAGCACCTGGTGTAATTTTCCTATCTGATGGACTCCCTAACCAGTTTTCATCAGTGAAGCCTTGGAGCTTCACTCCCTTTCTCCTCTTGTACCATAATCCATACTCGGTAGTCCCTTTGAGGTATCGTAACACATGCTTTGCTTCCTTCCAATAAAAATTTGTAGGCCTCACCATAGCTTGACTAAGATGGTTTACTTCATAGCACATGTTGGGTCTTGTGTTCACAAGATACATCAAAAACCCCACAAGCTACTTGTAAATGGTAGCATCAACCTCTTCACCTACAGTGGCATTCTCCTTCCTCCATTTTGTATCTAGAGGTGTGTCCATGGGCTTACAATTCTCCATGTGAAATTTCTAAAGTATTTCAGAGGTATACTTCCCCAAGGGACACAAACAATTCACCATCACCTTGCCATAATTCCAGCCTGAGGAATTAATGCATTAGGCCCATGTATTTCATCTCAAATGTAGAAATTAATGTGTAGATTCTATATTACTCAAGAAATTTACTAAATCACAAGACTAGAAGCTACTCTACTGATCTAGCGAAGAAAATTCACTATCGATAACACAAATTATTGACATGAAAAAGGAAACATCACACATGAACTGATATTTATCTAGGGGAAAGAAACTTCTCAAAACCCCTTACTACATGTATTGCATTAATCAAAGAACAGAGATGAAATACAATGTTTTCTCAAAAATGAGTACAACCTGCAAGTGTATAGTCTATCCCTCTACCTGATTGAATGAACCTGGACAATACTTAGCCAATTTTTCAAGCCTCCAATCTCCTATTTCATTGCGTTGTTCCATTGGAAATTTTTCCCTATTTTTTTAGGAATTTCTCACCAAGGAATTGCGTGATTACCCTAGGTAAATTCTCTAACTGCATGCACCACTTGTACAAATTGGACTAGTTTAAAACTAATAATACACAGACCTTGAACTCCAATATCAACTAGGTGACTTTAATTCTCTGCATGCATTAGTTATTTTTGGTTGATTGATCATTTAGCTGGATGACCACTGAGTGTGACTGAAGTTACAATGCACAACTTGACCCTCCACTAGTTTCTCCAATAGTTGGAACTTGTTTAACTGACAATAACTCAACTTAATTGAATTATATTGCTACAAATTAGCAATCAATCATGTAGAAATAAATTCAAGTTTCTCCAAATCGAATTTACTTATTTAAATGAGTGACAAAAGCCATGTCACCTCAGTTAATTACCTCCAAGTATTCTGTTGAAATTGAAATTTGAATTTTAATCTAGTTTGACCAAGGCAAAGTAAAAAATATATTTTCTTGTTTCATTTTCAACACTCCCTCTCAACATGAAAGGGATTATCAAATACCCCAATCCCGCTTCTATGGAGCTCGAATTTACCTCTTGACAAAGCTTTTATCAAAAAAATTTCATATTGTTCCTTTGTCAGAATGTACTGCAACAACATGATCCACATATACACACAATCTCATAGACGGTGATACTGAACATCTATGTGCTTGGATCGATTTTGAAAAAAATGGATTCTCAAAGTGTTTGATACAAATATGATTTTCACATTAAATCACATTAGGATCCATAATCTAACCAAATAACCCAACAAGAAGCTTTCTCATCTAGATAGCCTCACATGTTGCTTGACTAGCAACCATGTACTCTTCTTCTGCTGAGTTGAGTGCCACAGATCTTTGCTTCCTACTATACCAAGAAATTGTTGCTGACCCAACACTGAAAATTCCTCTTGAAGTGATCTTATGTTTTGATGGAGTTCCTGCCCAATCTACATCTTTAAAGCCTTGTAGCTTCACTCCATTTATTCGTCTGTACCAAATTCCAAATTAATTGGTGCCTCTAAGGTACCATAGTACAGGTTTAGCAATGCTCCAAAGTAATTCTGCTGGTCAAACCATGGCTTGGCTCAACTGATTGACTGCATAACACGTGCTTGGTCACATTTTCACCAGATACATGAGTGAACCTAATAAATTCTTGTACATGGTAGCATCCACTTCCTTACCTGAAGTGACATCTTCCTTCCTCTAGTTAGTCGGTAGAGGATTCACAATGGGTTTACATATGTCCATGTGGAACTTCTGAAGTATGTCGTTGGAAAACTTTCCTTGAAATAAAACAATTCCCATTCTCCTTTCCATACTTCCAAACCAATGAAATAGTTCATGAGAGCCATTACCTTCATTTAGAACTCCCTTGAAAGATCCTCCTTGCAAGACCTGATAAGTTGTTCATTATTTGTAAAAATAAATTCATCAACATATAAGATTATAATCAATAATTTACCTTCTACCAAGATGTGGTAAAGGTTTTCATCTGCTTCACTTTTGATGAAGCCCAAACCAGTGAGGTAGATATTGATCCTGGTGTACCAAGCATGAGGTTATTTCTTGAACTCATAAAATGGTCGCTTGAGTCTGCACACATGTGACTCTTTGTTGAAGGTCTCAAAACCTTCAGGTTGTTAAATGTGCACCTCCTCCTCAATAACTCCATTGAGGAATTTTGTCTTCACATCCATCTAGTGGATCTTCCACCCCATCTGTGCAATTAGAGCAAGAATTGATATAATGGAAGCGTACCTTTCTACAAGAGAAAAGGTCTCTTCATAGTCAATCCATTCCACCTGAGAGTTCCCCTTGGCCATAAATATGGCCTTGTGCTTCTTGATGCTTCCATATATTGCATGCTTTACATTGTAAAGCCATCTCTTTACATTGTAAAGCCATCTCAAACCTACCACTGATTTTTCTGTTGGTCTTGCGATCACTTCCCAAACATGTTTTTTTACAATCGAATCATATTACTCTACCATATCCTAAAACCATATAGGATTTTCTACTACTTCCTCGAATGAGGTTGCTTTTATCTCTACTAGCGTAGTCATTAGAGCCATGTAGCTAGTGTACTAATTCGGTGACCTCCTCTCCCTGCGCTGAGATGTGGGCAGCCCGCATTCCTCTATCCCACAATCTATCACTTTTCCCTAGTTTTGAGTGGTTGTCTCCACTCTCTTCTCCTTTTCTTATGGTTGATCCACATCTTCTTGATGTTCTTCCTTTAGAGTGAAAAGCTCTTGATCTGCATGCAATTGAAGCTAATTATCAAGGTAAAAGTTCATTTCCTTCTCCTCATCGAACTTCACATCTCTACGAACAATTGTCATCCTGAGATATGGCAGGTACACCCGATAGTTGTGAGGTGTATCAGTGTACCCAAATAATATTCCCAACTCTGTTTTCAGCTCTATATTTTTCCTTACATCCTTGGAGACATGGAAATATAATGATTCTCCAAAGATCCTGAAGTGTGAAACATATGGTTTCTTCCCTAAAAAATCTTCTTCAGGTATACTCATCCCAAGAATCTGATGAGGACTCTTGTTCTACAAATAGACCATTGTGTTGCATGCTTCATCCCACAAGTGCATAGGTAGGCCCTGATCATGGAACATCGCCCTTTATGCTCCCATAATTCTTTCATTATTTCTCTCATACACCCCATTCTGTTGTGGGTTATGGGGTGTTGTCAACTCCTTTCGAATGCCTTCCTTTGCACATAAATTTTTAAACTCATTCAACACGTACTCACCACCGTTATTTCTCCTGAGATCCTTCTATTTCATGCTAGTATCTTTCTCAACAAGTGATTTAAATTAAAAAAACTTGGAGAATATCTGGCCTTTGTTATGCATGAATAAAATCCATCACTTTCATGAGAAATCATCTACAAATATAACATAATACTCGTGCTTGGCAGTGGAGGTTGTCGAGAAAGGTCCAAAAACATCAGAGTGGATCTTTTCAAGGATTGCATATGCCCTACTATCCCGATCATTGAAGTTGGATTTTGTTTACTTCCCCAAGGTACACCCTTTACATGTGTTCTTATACTCTAGTACTCCTTTGGGGAGGCCTGTGGTGATCTTTTGCATGCTCTTCAAACCTCCGTGATGCAAATGGAAAAGTCTTATATTCCATAATTCGCCAAAATATGGGCTCTGCACCTTCTCAAGGTTTGAGCGAACCATGATCTGCTTCATTTGTCCCATGGCGATGTGTCTCCAGAATGCCTTCCCTTTGCTAAATATCATAGTATAGCCATGTTCTTCCAACACCGTGACAGAAACCAGATTCTTCCTTAGACCTGGTACAAACATCACATCCTTGAGCCTGATAGGGGAGCTTGAATCCCTTTGAAAGGTGATGGTGTCGATCCTTGTCACTCCATACCTTCCAACATCTCCCATCTCGATGTGCATATAGAGGTGTTTTTCCTCCAAGTCACTAAAAATATCTTTGTTCCTTTTCATATGGAACGAGGCACTTTTGTTGAGATACCACATGATTCCCATAATTGTTCTTGCCATGCATGCATTGATATTAAAATCAAGCTCAAATTGTGAAGCCAAGTCTTCACCTGCCACTCTTCCTTAGGTATTCTTGATTGATTTATTGTGTGGATATTTCATGGCATAGTGCCTAAATTCATGAAAGTGAAAGCACTTGATTCTGGACAAGTATTTCTTCTTACCCCTTTGATTGGTTTCTGATTTGGATTGGGATTTCTTCCCTTTTCCATTCTTTACCTTTCCAACAAAGGCATAATAATATTCTTCATCCTCACCCTTGAATGAATTCCTGTCTCTATTATTCTTCCTTATTTCCTCTTGTACCAAATCAGACCAGAGTCACTCCCAATTTGGTATTTTCTCCCTCCCATTTACTGAATCTTGGTAGTTGTGCCAACTCTTGGGAAGGACTAGAAGGGATAGGCTCACCAAATCATTTTTTAGTACTGTGACACTAACTCCTACAAGTTCATCATGAGACTATATGAACCTACTTAGATACTACTGAATTGAGTCATTCTTTTGAATCTTGTTACTTCGAAGCTTGTCCTTGAGCACCAACTTCCTATGGTCACTACTATTCTAGAACATCTATTTCAATTCTTTCCACATTGCATACGAAGTCTCTTTTCCATGTATATTTGAGAAAATACGGTCTCATACTCCCTCTAATATGTTTCTCCTCACCCTGGATACACACTTATTCCATTCTACTAGATTTTGAGTATCAGTTATTGTTATTTTTAGAATTTCACTCTCAAAAAATTCCTTCAACCCATTATCTTCCAATAGTGCCTCCATGCGGTCCTTCCAAGAAACATAATTTGAGCTTCCCTCAAGGGCATACTTGATTCTTAGTCTATAGAAATCCATCCTTCCAGCTCTGAATAATTGATCCTGCAAATCTGATCCTCCTGCAAAGACAACTTTGAAATAACTTTGCTACAGTGAATATATCTCTGATACCATGTAGAAATTAATGTGTATATTATAAACTGCTCATGAAATTTATTAAATCACAAGACTAGAAGCTACTCTACTGATCTCCAGAAGCAAATTCATGATCAAGAACAGAAATCATTAACATGCAAGGGGAAACATCACACATGCACAAATATTTATCTAAGGGAAAGAAACTACTCAAAACCCCTTACTATCTATATTACATTAATCAAAGAATAGAAATGAAATATAATGCTTGCTCAACACTGTTCATAAACTGCAAGTGTATAGTCTATCCCTCTCCCTGACTGACTGAACCTGGCCAATACTTAGCCAATTTTTCAAGCCTCCAAGCTCCTATTTACTTGTGTTGTTCCCTTGGTAAATTGCCCCTATTTTTTTAGGAATTTCTCACCAAGGAATTTTGAATTACCATAGCTCAATTCTCTAACTGCATGCACCACCTATAAAAATTGGAGTAGTTTACAATTGATAGTATGATTCCCTTTAAATCCAATATCAAATGGGTAATTCGAATTCTCTACATGAATTAGTTATTTTGGGTTTATTGATCAATTAACTAGATGACCATTATGTGTGACTGAAGTTACACTGCACAACTTAACCCTCCACTAGTTTTTCCAATAGTTGGAACTAGTTTAATTGGCAATAACTCAACTTAACTGAATTAGATTGATAGAAATTAGAAATCAATTATTTATAACTAAACTCAAGTTTCTCCAGCTTGAATTTATAGAGTTAACTGAGTGAAAAAATCCATGTCACCTCAGTTAACTACCTCCAAGTATTCTGTTGAAATTGAAATTTGAATTTTAATCTAGTTTGACCAAGGAAAAGTAAAAACTAGATTTTCTTGCTACATTTTCAACATCAAATTCCCTTGAAATGTCCTCTTTGCAAGAGCATATCAACTACTCATCACTTGTCAATATTAAATCATAAACATACAAAACAAGAATAAGAAACATACCATCTACCACAATGTGATATAGGTTCACATCTGCTTCACTTTTGGTGAAACCCAACCCACTGAGATAACTATCGATCCGATTGTACCATGCTCAGAGTGCCTGTTTGATACCATACAATTATCTGCTTAGGATGCATACATGTGACTCCCTATCATGTGTCTCAAATCCTTCTGGTTTCTCTACGTAAATTTCCTCCTCAACAACACCGTTGAGAAAGGCGGTCTTCACATTCATCTGGTGTATTTTCCACCCCATCTACACATTTAATGCTACAATGGATATGATTTAGGAATATCTTGAAAATATTGCAAAATTTTCCTCATATTCCACTCCCTCTACATGATAGAATCCTTTGGCCGCAAATATTGCCTTTCATTTCTTGATGCTCCCATCATCTACATGATTCACTTTGTAGATCCATATGGAATCAACCATTGATTTCCCTTATGGTATCAGCACCACCTCCCATACACTATTCTTCAGGATGGATTCATATTCGTCCATTATTGTATCAAGCCAAATAGGTTGAGAAAATACTTCTTCAAATGAAGAAGGCTCTGTCTCAATGAGCTCTGTCATGTGAGCCATGTAACCAATGTACCTCTCAAGTGACCTCCTATGCTTGCGTACTAATGTAGGTGCTCCCACATTCTCCTTAACATATTGCAATAATATATAAACTTATTTTTTTCTATTTCTCCTCTCTTTGGAATATTTTGGTTGAGTGGGTGCCTCCACTCTGCTGCTTGTCTGCTCCGCTGTATGTAGTTACTCCAAAACCTCTTGAATCTCATCCTGAGGCTCCTCCTTTAGAGCTAGAAGCTCCTTCTCTAGTGAGATACTTAGCTCTCGTTCCAAAGAGCATCTCATAGCCTTCTCCTCCTCAAACTTCACATCTCTCCTCACAACTATCATCCTCAATGAAGGTAAATACACCCAGTAATTGTGTGGAGTTTCAATGTATCCTACAAAAAATCCCAACTATGTTGTAGGCTCAATTTTCTTCCTCGGATCCTTGAATACATGACAATAAACCGAAGATCCAAAAATTCTGAAATGAGACACATTAGGCTTTCTCTTAGAGAAATCTTCCTCTAGTGTGATCATACCAAGTATTCTATGAGGACTCTAGTTCTACAATTAGACTACGATGTTGCATGCTTCCACCCATAGATGTAATGGAAACCCTTTATCATGCAACATGGCCCTTGATGCTCCCAATATGATTTTATTCTTCCTTTCAGCTATGGGTTATGGGGTGCTATCAATTCTCTTTTAATACCTTCCTTGGCATAGAAATCCTTGAAGGCATGCAAAAAAAATTCACCTCCCTTATCTCTCCTGAGAGCCTTAACCTTCTTCCCAGTATCCTTCTCAACCAATTCCTTGAATTCAACAAATTTGAGAAAAAATAATCTTTCTTTTGCATGAAAAAGATCCAACATTTTCTAGAGAAATCATTAATAAAAATAAAATATTACTTATATTTTTATGTGGAGGTTGTAGAAAATGGTCCAAAAACATCAGAGTGGACTCACTCCAAAATTGAATATGCTCTGATATCTTGGTCATGGAAAGTGAATTTGACATATTTTCCCAATGTGCAACCATTGCAGACATCCTACTGCTAAAGGGAGGCTTTACAGATATCGATGGTAATTTGTTGCATGATTTTTAAGGCACCATAGTGTATATGACCAAACCTCTTGTGCCAAATCTATCCAACATCTCGACTCTGCAAATTTTCAGCCTTACTTCTAAATGCATTGCAATATCCCACCTCAAGCTTCTATAGGTTATTAACTCAAAATCCTATCTGCTTCACTTACCCGATAGTTATGTGTCTTAGCAAAGCTTTCCCTTTAATAAAATTAACATCATAGCCTCTATCCTCCAATAGTGTTACAAAGATCAAGTTCTTCTTCAGCCCATGTACAAATATAACATTTTTGACATGAAGAAGAGAGGTTTTCTCCCTCCCAAAGGTGATAATACCAATTCATGTAGCATTGTACCTACCATCATCCCACACTTTGATATGCATGTGGAGATGCTTCTCCTCCAAGATACTGAAAAAATCCTTGCACCCTATCATATGGAACACAACACTAGAATCAAGGTACC
The DNA here is from genome assembly GCA_034641835.2 of Pinus albicaulis. Classification (NCBI taxonomy): domain Eukaryota; kingdom Viridiplantae; phylum Streptophyta; class Pinopsida; order Pinales; family Pinaceae; genus Pinus; species Pinus albicaulis. Next base: position 99,883,904 of record CM076570.1, on the reverse strand, counting down.
CCGTAGTCCCCATAACAGTGTTACCCATGCATGTTATAAGGGTGAAGTCTAATTCAAATTTTGAATCCAATTCTTCACCTCCTGCTCCTCCTGAAGGCTTCTTATTAAACTTCTTGTGCGAAATTTTTTTTGCATAGTGCCCATATTCATGGGAGTGGAAAATCTTTATCTTGCTCAAGTCTTTCCTTTATATTATTTTGGTTGGATTCAGGTTTGCTTTGGGTTTTATTTCCTTTAGCCTTCTTCCTTTTTTCAACCAAGGAAAAATTCTTTTCATCCTCTCCTCTGGATGAAGTTCCATCGCTGGTATTTCTCCTAAACTCTTCTTCAACCAAATCGGATCACAACCTTTCCCAATTTGGTAATTTTTCCCTTCCATTCACAAATTCCTAGTATTTGTTGAAGATTTTGGAAGGCCTAGAAGAGCTAGTCTCACCAGGTCATATTATGCAACATTCACCCCAACCGTCCAAGCTCATCTCAAACTTGTGTAAATTTGGAGAGATATTGTGGAATAGTATCATTCTTTTGCATTCTAATGTATCGAAGTTTGTCTTTCAGGGCCAATTTTATATGATCAATTATATTTTCAAATAGCTCATTCAGTGTATTCCACATAGAAAATGGTGTCTCTTTTCCATGGATATTTGAGACCACATGGTGTCTCACACCTTCCAGAAGAAGCATCCTGACCTTTGCAACATCCTTCTTCCATTAGGTTATTTTTTGTGCATTAGTTTGATAGGGTTTTGCAATATTAGTTTTAACATATTCTAACACACCATTATCGTCAACCACTACTTCCATTTGATCCTTCCAGGCTATGAAATTTGAGCTACCCTATATGCATACTCTAACCTTAGTCCATTGAAAGACATCCTCTAAAATATGAAAAAAAATTGTTGCACTGAAGCTGAAAATTCAAAATTCCTGAGGGGAAAATTCAAATATTAGTTCTAATGTGATTGGGGCTCTGACACCATGTATAAATTTGATATAAATTTAAATTTCTCAATATTTCGAACAGACACAAATTCTACTCTACTAATATGCAGAATGAAAATCACAATTTAGAACAACATTCTTAAACATGCAACAAGAAAAAAGACAAGTACATAGTGATTTCTAGGGGAACCCAACTGGGAAAAACCCCTCAAGCCTCTTTGCATTAATCAGACGAATAGAGAAACTATTACAATTGCTTCATACAAATTTGATCACAACCTACAAAATAATAATTTTTCTCTCTATTGAATGAGAAACTTTGGCCAACCCTTAGCCAATTATTTTCTTATCTAGCCTCCTATTTCCTTGTGAAATCCTTGAGGAAATTGTCTCCTAAAAGATAATAATTTCCTCCTATTTTCTTGCACAATTTTCAAGGATTTATCTCTTTAACTCATGCAACAACTGTACGCTCAAACTAGTGTAAAACTCATGTTACACTGCCTTGTCATCTCCACTTCAGTTGAGCAATTTGAATCCCATGCATGCATTATCTATTTTGAGATGATTGATAAGTTAACTGAAATATCTTTGAGTTATACTCATATCCCACAACAAAAATGAACTTCAACTGACTCTATCAATAGTTAGAGGTTAGGTAACTGAATAACCTGAAAATAACTGAACTAGATTGCTAAAATTTAGCAATCACACATGCATGACTGAAATCCAAGCCCACTAACTTGAATTTACTAAGCTAATTGAGAAACAAGATCCATGTCACACTAGTTAACTACCTCAAAGTTGTCCTGCTAATGTGGAAATTTGATTTACTCAATTTTACTAAGGTTAAAGTCAAATTGAGCCTTTCTTGCTACATTTTTTTAACAGTTGACGTAGAGATGGAGGAGGCTAAATCATTGGCAAAGAAAACTCTAGCCAGCTGGGTTAGAGGGAGGAAGTTTAGTATTGGGATGTTGCAAGAGTGGCTCCAAGAAGAGATTTTCCCCAAGGTAAATTCTCCTCTTGAAATCTCCATGCTTGCTAAAGGGTGGATTCAAATCGACTTTGGTTCTCATGAGGAGGAAAATGTAATAGTAAATAATGTTTGGTCAATTGATTCTACCCTTGTATTATTTAAGTTTTGGTCACTACTCTTCGATGCAAGTAGGGAAAGGTTAGATGTGGTTCAAATTTTGGTTTAGATGCTTGGGATTTCATCAAAAAAGTAGAATGAGAAGAGCTTCAAGGATCACAGAAATATCCTTGGGGTTTTCTTGAAAGAAAACTGTTTGTTAAGGAAATTAGGGATATGTTTATGTTATAGATTTTGGTTAACCTTGAGTTGAGAAAATACCTCTATGAAACCATTAATATTGAAAGAGGTTATGAGAAAATTCAAGTTATTTACTATGAAAGGGTGTCATTTAAGTGAAAACAATGCCATAAATATGGGCACATAGTCCACCAATACATTCTCCCTTTCAAAAAAATCTTGGTGCAGGGGGGATAAAATAAAAAAATGAAGGTGAATCAATTGTCAAATTTGGGCGCATGCTTGAAGGAAGGGTTAGCAAACCCTAGGTTGGACGATATTAATATGGATATGTCACCTACTTTTATTTTGTTGGTTTTAGGTTTTTCAACTCAATACTAGTTTGAGGATGATGCATTTTCTTCTCAAGATCCTAGTGGGATGCCTTTGCTGGTTATGCATCCTCCAAGCTCTCCCTCTCTATTTCATGTTGTTTATTACCTTGGATTTTTTTTTTGATTCTGAGGTTTCCTTGGAATTAATTTTATCAGGGGTTGGGGTTTGTCATGTTGTATTCTATATCTAATGTTTCATATACTCAGGTCATTTTCCCTATTCCCTCTCCACCATTTACTTTGTCGTCTCCAAGAGCCTCCTTGTCCTCTGGTGTCTCTAGTTTCTCAAGGGATTATGATGTTAGTGATATCCTTTATAACCTTCGTTCTCGTCATATTTCTACCCCTTCTGAATGCTCATTTAGCAGCTTAGGTCAAATAGGGATGTCCTCTCAGAAATTTCATGAGCATAAATCGTATTTGTCTAAGGCCAAAGAGAGAGCCAAAAGGGAGGTGACTACTAGCAGGAAATTATGAATCATTGGGGAACTTAGAGCAATGAAAGTCCAGGACATGGTGTCCTAATGAAAATTTTATCTTTCTATTGTAGAGGCTTGCAAATTTCCTCCAAAAAGACTACTCTAAAGATATTATTCAAAGTTGAGGGTCTGAATGTTATTTTCCTTCAAAAAACCCTAGGGGTTGGGAAGACGATCTCTAATCACTAGATTCGATGTTGGGAGGATGGTGTTTTATTTTTTCGAATGTTCATAGTTGTTATAAAAAAAATGGGACTAATTGGGCTATTCAACAGTCAATTTGATGTAACTATTTCAAACCACTTGGGGTTTGAAGTTAGCTCTTCCAACTAGCAAGGGCTCTCTCAAGAAAAAGGTAAGATATTTAATAAACAAGATTATAATGAATATAACTAACTCTTATATGTTTTTAGATGATTTTTTGTAGATGGAAGATGAGTGAGGGTTACCATTGGGCATGGTGTTAGCTAATGGACTTCAATTACAAAAAAAATAAAAATCATGGAAGTTGAGGCAAGTAAGCTTATAAAATAAGTTTTTTCAGCAAAAACATAGTACATGAAGGAAGTTGGAGCATAAAAATATGAATTCCAAGTAACCATGATCCTATGAAGTTTATAACAATATATAAAATAGAAAGGCATAAACATATAAGCTCCAAAATAATCTCAGGTATGAAAGACAATTGCTGCAACTGTGTATTCGCTTGATAGACAAAAATTACATAATAGCCTTCTCATGACCTTCCAACCCTTTCAAACTCGAAAAATCCCTCATTTATAGCGTGAGGTATCATAAAAATGGTGTTCCACCTTGCTGGCTTCAAATTCCTACCTAATAGACCTATTTCAAATAGGATTACATCACTTGGATACTTCCTAGGCATATTTTCTATTTGGCATAGTTTGAATACAAAAAGGACTCTTCTTTCATTAAATACCTCAAAAAATTCCTTTAATAACCCTTATCAAATGCAATAGTTGGGTGGCTTAATTGTCGGATTAAACCTCTCAATATTAATTATCAATCTGGGAGTCATAAACTCAATTTGTACTACATATTGGCTCAGATTAATGGTCAGAGCATAAATATATTCCTTTGTAGTAATAAACTAAACACTGGAATGAAACACACCTTTGCTGGCAAATAAAAAATCTTGAAAAGGGAACCTACTTAACCAATTTCACTCACTACAAACTCCATACTGCAATTAAACTATAAGGAAATTCAAGGCAATCCTCAATCATTCTCGCACTCACATTCTAATTTTTAAATCTCCTATGATAACTTAAAAAAAAACTAATATATTTATTCCTCTCATAAACGTGAAAATATCACTTGAAACTAATAAGCAAAAAGGTCACACATTATTCTAATGACAACCTCACAAATTAAACTAACTAGAACTACTCTTCCTAATAAAATCAAGTTCTAATTATTGCTGGAAGAAAACTACCTTACTTCATGTAAAAAATAACATCTAAAAGATCCTATTAAATATATCATTGCAAATAATCTACAAGAAACCTTTAATTCAAAGACTCTGATCTAAATGAAATGAATCATTCAATAATACAAGCTCACTCTTCAAAATAAAATCATGTAACTAAATCATGCTGCAATTGAATTGATCATTCTACTTGCACAATCAAATCCACATTCAAACTTTCTCTTACAAGGAAATGATCACACTAAGAAAACAAGAATAATTTTAACTAAAAATAAATCTAATTATTAAGCTAAGTCCCAGGATGCATATAAACAAATCAAATGTGCATTTAAATCTTGCAAACGTTTAAACGAAACTAACTAATGAAAAAAACCATATTCAAACTAAAAGCATAAAAATATGTTCTAACTCCAATCACTGAGAAATCATTATATTCATATGATCTCATTACATTTGATTTAACAAGAGGGATAAAGCATAATGTTATATTACAGTTCTCAAACACCGGTTATGTAATGAATAATAATTCTTTAGTCAATTAATTTTCACAATACGAAGATGACTGAAATGTTTTGAGATTGAACCACACATTCACATAGAAACATGAAATGTTAAAATCGCACACATCTAATTAGCCTAGCTTGATTGATCAATCTTAACTCCAGATGTGGTGGGCCCTCCCATGCCTGGAGTAACCTGGCTTACTGCAACAGAGGAATGGTTTTAAAACATCAAAAATTGGAATTTGAAATGGATCACAGCGACAATGCTACTTCTCACAACATGAAATCAATGATGTATATTGAAAAGATAATTTGGCAATCAATTTATACAAATCACAAAAATCCCTCTATCGATATTATATTTCTCTGCAACTCGATACCAGTTCTACCTCTCAGAATTCGACTTCACCATTTTACAAATTCCACCCTGATTCTACATCTGAGCAAATCGACCTTCTATTCTTGTCAATACCAACTTATCTAATCCACACGAGGGCGTAGCTATTCACATCCGAGAAATTAATTTTACAATATGAGAAATTATGCAAAACAATGACGTATTTAACTCTCCTCTATCTTTAATTGACGGACTCACACTAATTAAGCATACCTTTTTCCACCCAGAAATATATATATATATATATATATATATATATATATATATAATTACCAATTTGGGGGTTTTAACAACTAATCAGAATATAGGAGGGGAGTTTATCAATTTGCCAGAAATGAGATTAGTTTCAAAACAGAATGTCAAATTAGAGAAATCGCTCCTCTTTTTCTGGGATGCTTCTGTTGCTAGAAGGTGAAATCTTGGCTTCTGGAGGAAATTTGAACTTCGTATAGCTGGTGGAAGCAAGGCGTAGCTAGCTGAGGCATCGTACAACTGGATGAGCTATTTCATAGCTGGCAAGTCAGCGTAGGAACTATTTCATCATACTTCTCTCGTCTTGGGTGGCTCTTACATGGGCAGCGGGAGTGTTTATCCATTTGCTGTGGTGATGTATGTAGCATACAATTACATTGTGTTAGATAACTTCACAAGAAGTAGACGTAGGAGGAATATCATTCATAGTAACATTCAAAAATTCATTCTAGATCTCAATCGAAACCTTTGTGTGTGTGTGCTTGATTGCAATAACCGGTATTAATATTTGTATCCTCCAAGAAGTGTCAAATTTTTGCTTAATGGTGTGGAGGAAGCCCCTTAATGTCTTTGTAATGGTGGTACTCGGGGCCATCAGCGCAATAGGCAGATAGGGCTATTTTGTGGCACTTAGGATGCCATACATTAAATAATAGATGGAACTGACTTGAAGCTTCACTTGATAGGTACGTGATTTCAACATAAATATGGATAAAACTCTCTTGTAAGCTCAGTGCCGAAACATCATCAATAACATTACCTAATTTTGTTGACTCTGCTACCTCAGCCTTATGATAATTGCAACCCCATACATGAATATTTAGCATGCAACACTGGGAGGAATTTGCATTTAGAAATGAATTATATCAATCAATAACATCTGATTTCTGTATATTGGTTAACTCATCTACTTCTAGCTTCATAATTTCAAAAAAATACGTTTTTTCCAAAACTTGAGTCCAGTAACGATTAGCCTCATCAGTTACAGATGGATCTTTCTCTATTTTCCTTGCGATTAATGCAACTTTGTAGGATTCAAATTCTTTATGATCCATCTCACCCAAAATTCACTATAATTTATAGATAAATGCATCTATTATTTCCTATAAATATGGTGGGCTATGGTTCGAAGAAAGAACACTAAAATAAAATCCCAGTACACGATATGTCATCCTACAGCCACAATTCATAGCATATCCAAGTTTTTCCTTTGTCCTAAGCTAATCAAAATATTGCTCATAAACAATTTCCTCGAAGAGATCTGCTATGGTATTTTCTCTAGTTGAATTTTGACCAGCATATTTATCCTCTTGAAAAATAAATCTTAACAACATAGGTTTCCTCTGATTTGTTCTTCATATTTTCATTCTAGAGTAACCCAATGCCAGATGGAAGCTTCAGGATTTTATCTGTATGCTGTAATACCCTCTACAATAGGAGAAAGTGTCCCATAATCTAGAAATACTACAATATGCTTTCCTTTTGCTGCACCCATCATCTACTCAAACATTCTCAAAGCTGAAGGATGATCCACCTCCTTAACTGACTCGACTGAGGCTTCAAACTTTAACCCAAAGTTTATATTAAAGCCCAATTTTGCATAAAAAAATCTTGAAGAAGGAAAGCATGAAAAGGAGTGTCTTAGGCAGCATGTCTCAGCCAGCCAGGTTTGAATTTGTCAACCAAAACCATTCTATAAAAAACCAGACCCAAATTGACCCAATACGTTCACGTTCAGAAATGGTTTTCAATGGAATTTTCCCCCAACGATAACTCCTTCATGAAGCTGAATTTTTCCAAATGGTTTTTGAGATTATATGAAACATGGTGCTCTGAACAAAACCCACGTCTCAAATTTAGATATTTTGCTCCATTTGGTCGCAAAATTGATATTTTCACCTACAACAATCTCGTACTCAACTACCCAGTTGTTGCTTTTATGCATTTTCTGGTTGTAAGGTATCATGTTCCATTCGGAATATTCCTTGCTTCATTGTGCTATACTGCAGAACTCAATGGAGAAGGTTTATCTTCTAGAAAGTAATTCATAGCATAACATATTTCTTGGCAAAACATATATTTCTGCTCTTGTGCATGGATCCGTGCTTAAATGCAATTCTACCCTAGACTTATTCACCTGCTACCAAGAAGACATCTATTAATAAAATTTACACACAAACACTCATCTATTTAAATAATAAGAAGAATTCATATATTAACAAATATCGTCTCTAAATGCCTCTAATCATCATCTTAAAATGAAAAAAACACCAGGTACAAGCATATAATGATGTGATAAATATCGTGAAAATTTGGGCAAAAGTGTCGCTCAACATCCCCCCACGCTGAACTTCTTGCATGTCCTCCTGCAAGAAAAATCTCTAAGACAGTGAAATAAGGTAGGGAAAATGTCAGCAAAGATTCTAGCAAGTAAGAATGAAGATGCATGATGTTGTAATGCATTCATTAGCCCGCAACATTGGTATTACTATTACATTACTAGTTAAAACCATGTGAAATGATAAAACAAGATCGAGTAGACATTATGGAGAAAAGTGTTGCACATACCTGTTACCTTGTCCCAAATGAATTCCATATTTTTGTTTCTACCCAAAGTCTTATGATAAGAATCAAATTTCACTAAAGAGGTGCAATTTTACAAATACTACCACAGGTTTCATGCACCTACTATAGCAATCTTGTACCTAGGTTATGTAGCACATATTTAGAGGAAATCACACTCAATACACATTGATGGAAACTAACACCTTGTGAATAGTCATCAACGAGTAATTCTTCACTCTGAATACCATGAGAATTAAAGTGAGTTATGATAGCAATCAACAACCACTTTATTGAACACTCTAAATTACGTTGTTATCCGGATTCAAAACTGAATTTCCTCTTAATCTAGTACAAAGAATAACCTTCCCTAAGGGTACCACATCATTAAATATTCTTCAATTTTTGAAAGATATAACTCAAAGCATCATTTTCAAATTTTATTAAAACCATTGTCCAAGAAAAAGGATGAGTCTTAGGGAAAGAGAAGGATAACCAAGAAAATCATAGTATGCAGTTAACTTTATTACCACAGACATGGCCCTGTTGCCCGCAAGTGTCCATAACCTCGATAAGGATGCCTTTTGACCTATCAAAATGTCTGTGTTCCACTTACTAGGCATGGATTCAGAGTTAGCTTATTTTAATTTTTAGATGAAGGCCACTGTCCTAGATTGGTAACCAACTGATGGAAGTGCCACTCACAAGAAGTAACATGGATGAACAGGCCGGCTCGTGATGAGACCTCCTATCTTACAACTTTTTGGCTGAAAGCCATTACTCTGGCTTGGTGACCAGTAGCAGCAATGTCATGCATGCTAGGTCTCATGATCGTGGTAAGTCGGCTCATCACGAGACCTCCTATCCTTCCACAAATATTTGTAAGCTCTGATTATGATTAACCTTAAAGGTTAGTTAATAAGTGGGGAGACAGATCTACTCCTTAAGAGTACAGGATGGTGTGAAAAGTTTTTAATGACTAATCATTGTTGGTTGATTCCTCTACCCTAAAGACTTGTTAAAGATATCCCAGACAATGACTGAAAGATTCTTTGAGTTAAGAATGCTAGTGTTCTCCTAAATAGCTCATTATGATCTTAACACGAGTGGTCCACCATAGGGGGTTTTCCAATAGTACCTTTTAAGGGAAACTGAAAATATATATCCAAGACGACAACTTCTTAGAGTGATTAATCATGGTTACTTTTTAAAAGTCATGAGGTATTAGAGTGAATTGTAATCAACAAGATTTGTCACAAATGTGTGTGTTAACAACTAATGTGGATCAAAAATTGTTTTAACAACCATGATTTAAAATTCAAAACCCTAATAGCATTATAACAGCTTTATTCATTTATTCTCATACCCTATTTTACCCTAAGCGGTGAAAGACTCCATTTTTAAGTATAGGAGTACTTCCAATGAAGCCATATGCATAAGAAAATGATAATTACACTCACACTTAGTTTTAAAGAATAGACTTCAAGACATACGAAATCATGAGAAACTAGTTGCTTCAATTGATATGGTACCAAGAATTTTCGAATGTTGAGGAAATAAGATGGTGTGATGACTACTCGAAATCAGGATTCAATGGAATCCACATATTTATGATTTTCCAACTGATGCAAATCTTCCACATTTTGATAGTCACTCTCCTGGAGGCTCAAAGTATCTGGTGAAAGAGAAAAGATAAATCCCTCAAGTTTAGGCTCAAATATCTTCTTTTGAAATTGACAAGAATGGTTGAGAGAGATTCTAGGTTTTTGAGTTTTAACAACATTTTCAAAACAAGTTCCAATGAAAGATTGCTCCTCTTGTAGTATTTGAATTACACATTCCTGGGGTGAATTTTTTGCGGTAATGGGGGTAGTTTCTAGATTCATTCCCTTTTCTAACATGGAAGATGTAGCATTATGTTCGACAAAGGAATCAATGGAAAGAAGAGGTGGTTCAAACTACTGTGCAACCTCATGGTTTAGATTAGGGTTTAAAAGATGGTTTGGGGTAGGGTTTCAGTTAAGGCTTGGCCTATGATTTGGATTTGGATTGGGGTTAGGCTTTGAACTAGGGTTAGGTCTTGGTTTTAAATTATAATTAGGGTTAGGTGTAGGGTGTGGATTTGGGTATGGACTAGGGTTATGGTATGGATTAGGGTTTGGATTAGGACTAGGGTATGGATTAGGGTTTGGATTAGGACTAGGGTATGGATGAGGGTATGGATTAGGGTATGAAATAGGGTTAGGGTAAGGTCGCACATGCGGCTGCGACCATGGAAGAGGATAACTTAATGGTGCATTGGAAAGAAATTGTGGTTGTTGTTGGTGCTCATATGATTGAATTTGCATGGGAGATTTCCCTAGAGAGAAGGATCCAAACAATTCTTGAGGCCATGGAGATATATGGCTCAAGGATGAGGGCCAAGGCAAGGACCATTACGACCATGAAGTATGATATTCAATTAGAGAAGGATTAAATGTTTTCCATGGAAATTCAGGATTATAAACATGTTGAGGAACTTACTCAAGAGAATAAGAATTATTCCAAGTATAAAATGATGTTGGGTTTTGAGTTATACCTGGCGGTTGATTTGATTCCTTACTAGATTCCCTGAGTACCTTTCATAATTGTTGTAGTGATGGGCAGTGTTCGGTTGCATGACCATCCTCGCAAATTTCACAAACTTTTGGACCACTAAGTGGACACTTTCCAAGGCATTGTTTCTTTCGACAACTGGCACAAAGGATAAGCAATGGTTCTTCATCCTTCTCTTGCTCCTGAAAATCATCCAATTCTAAAATCAAAGACTTAATATTATTGAATTTATGTTCAAGCAAGGTGTTAAATTCTGCACTTGTGAATTCTTCATCAGATGACTTGTCTGTCTTTGTAGCAACATGAAAAATCCTCATTGAATGATTTCTCAAAATACCTTTCTTGTTTTCAACAAGCCAACTGATACATTCTGCAATCGCATGGATTAGTACACAAGGGTTCTTACAGTACCACAAAAATGATATAACATTGGAATCTAAAGATGGAGTCAAAAGCTATCGGCTAAAATAAAACTCACCACACTTGCATGAAAGGAAAATGATGAGTAAAAATACTATTTAATCTATGAAAAGAAAATAAATTTGGAAATTAAATGTCTAAAGCCTGCTTCTACTTCTACACATAAGCAAGATAAGGAAATAAAAGTTCAAGAGATAAGCAAGATGGCCAGACTTTGGAGAAACCCCACAAAAGTGGATGTGTGGCTCTTCACTCATGTCTTATTGTACACTCTTCACCCTATGACATCCTGCAATACCCTTGAAACTCTGTAAAAAAAATAAATAAAAAAGTAAAAAAAAATAAAATACCTGAGCCAAAATACAACTCCCAGGCACGGCACCAAAATTTTGGGTGGTTTAATTGTTGGATTAAACCTCTCAATATTAATTATCAATCTGGGAGTCGTAAACGCGAGTTGTACTGTGTATTGGCTCAGCTTAATGGTCAAAGTATAAATATATTCCTTTGTAATGATAAAATAAACACTAGAATGAAACACACCTTTGCTGGCAAATAAACAATCTTGAAAACGGGACCTACTTAACCAATTTCATTCACTGCAAACTCCATACTGCAATTAAACTGTAAGGAAATTCAAGGCAATCCTCAATCATTCTCACACTCGCATTCTACTTTTTAAATCTCCTATGGTAACTTTAAAAAAAGCTAATCTATTTATTCCTCTCATCAACGTGAAACTATCACTTGAAACTAATAAGCAAAAAGGTCACACATTATTCTAATGACCACCTCACAAATTAAACTAACTAGAACTACTCTTCCTAGTAAATTCAAGATTCAAACTAACAAAGGAAATTTCTAATTATTGTTAGAAGAAAACTACCTTACTTCATATAAAAAATGACATCTAAAAGATCCTATTAAAAATATCATTGCAAATAATCTACAAGAAACCTTTAATTCAAAGACTTTGATCTAAATGAAATGAATCATTCAATAACACAAGCTCACTCTTCAAAATAAAATCATGTAACTAAATCATGTTTCATTTGAATTGATCTCTCTACTTGCACAATCAAATTCGCATTCAAACTTTCTCTTACAAGGAAATGATCACACTATGAAAACAAGAATCATTCTAACTAAAAATAAACCTAATTATTAAGCTAAGTCCCAAGATGCATATAAACAAATCAAATGCACATTTAAATCCTGCAAGCATTCAAACGAAACTAAGTAATGAAAAAAACCATACTCAAACTCAAAGCATTAAAATATGTTCTAACTCCGATCATTGAGAAATCATTGTATTAATATGCTCTCATTACATTCAATTTAACAAGAGGGATAGAGCATAATGTTATATTACAGTTCTCAAACACCGGTTATGTAATGAATAATAATTCTTTAGTAAATTAATTTGCGCAATACGAATATGACTGAAATGCTTTGAGATTGAACCACACATTCACACAAAAACATGAAATGTTAAAATCGCACACATATAATTAGCCTAGCTTGATTGATCAAGCTTAACTCCAGATGTGGCGGGCCCTCCCACGCCTGGAGTAAGCTAGCTTACTGCAATGGAGGAACAGTTTTAAAACATCAAAAACTAGAATTCGAAATGGATCACAGCGACAATGCTACTACTCACAACATGAAAGCGATGATGTATATTGAAAAGATAATTTGGAAATTGATTTATAAAAATCACCGCAATCCCTCTATCGATATTACATTTCTCTGCAACTCGATACCAGTTCTACCTCTCAAAATTCGACATCACCATTTTAGAAATTCTGCCCCGGTTCTACATCTGAGCAAATCGACCTTCTATTCCTATCAATCCTAGCTTATCTAATTGACAGACTCACACCCTCTACATCTGAGAAATCAATTTTACATATGATAAATTATGCTTTCCAAATGACAGATTAACTCCCTCCTCTGTCTAATTGACGGACTCACACTAATTACATCCCTTTTTGCAGCTCTAAGAAATATATATATATATATATATATATATATATATATATACATTTAATTACCAATTTGGGGGTTTTAACAGCTAATCAAAATATAGGAGGGGAGTTTAACAATTTGTCCGAAATGAGATTAGTTTCAAAACAGAATGTCGAATTAGAGAAATCGCTCCTCTTTTTCTGGGATGCTTATGTTGTTGGAAGGTAAAACCTTGGCTTCTGGAGGAAATTTGAACTTCGTATAGCTGGTGGAAGAAAGGCGTAGCTAGCTGAGGCATCGCACAACTAGATGAGATATTGCATAGTTGGAAAGTCAACGTAGGAACTATTTCATCATACTTCTCTCGTCTTGGGCGGCTCTTGCATGGGTAGTGGGAGCGTTGATCCATTTGCTGCGGTGATGTATGTAGCATACAAGTCCATTGTGTTGGATAGCTTCACAAGCAGTAGACGCAGGAAGAAAATCATTCACAACAACTTTCAAAAATTCATTCCATATCTCAATCAAAACCTTCGTGTGTGTGTGCTTGATTGCAATAACTGGTATTAATATTTGTAATCCTCCAAGAAGTGTCGAATTTCTTCTTAACGGTGTGGAGGAAGCCCCTTAATGTCTTTGTAATGGCAGTATTTAGGGTCATCAGCGCAACAGGAAGATAGGGCTATTTTGTGGCTCTTAGGATGCCATACATTAAATAATGAATGGAACTGAATTGAAGCTTCACTTGATAGGCACGTGATTTCAGCATAACGATGGATAAAACTCTCTAGTAAGCTCAGTTTCGAAACATCATCAATAACATTACCTAACTTTTTCTACTCCGCTACCTCAGGTTTATGAGAATTGCAACCCCATACATGAATATTTCGCATACGACACTGGGAGGAATTTTCGTTTAGAAATGAATTATATCAGTCAATAACATCTGGTTTTTGTATGCTGGTTAACTCATCTGCTTCTAGCTTCATAATTTCAAAAAAATACGTTTTTTTCCACAACTTGAGTCCAGTAACGATTAGCCTCATTAGTTACATATGGATCTTTCTCTAATTTCCTTGTGATTAATGCAACTTTGTAGGATTAAAATTCTTTATCATCCGTCTCACCAAGAATTTGCTACAATTTATCGATAAATGTGTCTTTTCTTTCCTGTAAATATGGTGGGATATGGTTCGAAGAAAGAACACTGAAATAAAATCCCAGTACACGATATGTCATCCTACAGCCACAATTCACAACATATCCATGTTGTTCCTTTGTCCTGAGCTAATCAAAATATTGCTCATAAAAAATTTCCTCAAAGAGATCTGCTATGGTATTTTCTCTAGTTGAATTTTGACTAGCATCTTGATCCTCTTGAAAAATAAATCTCAACAACAACGTTTTCCTCTAATTTGTTCTTCATATTTTCATTCTAGAGTAAGCCAATGCCAGATGGAAGCTTCAGGAATTTGTATGTATGCCGCAATACCCTCTACAATAGGAGAAAGTGTCCTATAATCTATAAAGACTACAATATGCTTTCCTTTTGCTGCACCCATCATCTGCTCAAACATTCTCAAAGTTGAGGGGTGATCCACCTCCTTAACTAACTCAACTGTGGCTTCAAACTTTAACCCAAATTTTATATTAAAGCCCAATTTTGCATACAAAACTCTTGAAGAGGAATGTCTCAGGTAGCATGTCTTAGCCATCCAAGTTTGAAGTTTTCAACCAATACCGTTCTACAAAAAACCGGACCCGAATTGACCCAATACGTTCACGTTCAAAAATGGTTTTCAGGGGAATATTCCCCCGATGATAAATCCTTCACGAAGCCGAATTTTGCCAAACAGTTTCTAGGTTATATGAAAAATGGTGCTCTAAATAAAACCCACATCTTGAAATTTAGATATTCTGCTCCATTTGGTCACAAAATTGATATTTTCACCTACAACAATCTCATACTCAACTACCCAGCTGCTGCTTTTATGCATTTTCTGGAAGTAAGGTATCATGTTCCATTCGGAATATTCCTTTCTTCTTTGTGCTATACTGCAGAACTCAATGGAGAAGGTTTATCTTCTAGAAGGTAATTCAAAACATAACATATTTCTTGGTAAAACATATATTTCTACTCTTGTGCATGGATTCGTGCTTAAATGCAGTTCTGCACTAGACTTATTCACCTGCTACCAAGAAGACATCTATTAATAAAATTTACACACAAACACTCATCTATTTAAATAATAAGAAGAATTCATAGATTAACAATTATCGTCTCTAAATTCCTCTAATCATCATATTAAAACGAAAAAAAACACCAAGTACAAGCATATAATGATGTGATAAATATCATGAAAATTTGGGCAAAAGTGTGGCTCAACATCAACCAACTAATTTTATGAGTGTACTAGACTGCTGATGTGTCATCATGCCAAGTGAATTTTGAGCTAGATATCTTCGAAGTTGAATTTTAAATTTTTTACACAAATCTAGCTAGTGAAAATTCTAAAAAATAGGCCGCAAAGATGAGTGCATAATTTCCAAATCCTAATGGCTTTGCAAAACCTGAGAGAGGTTTTTTTATATGGGCTTGTATTGAAGAAAAAATTCCTTCATATTTCCAAAATTATTTTTCATTTTTTCAAAAAATTAACTTGAAGTTAACTGCTAAAACAATCATGTACAGGAAATTTAGTAGCGCCCATTTTGTAGCAAACTCCAAAATCCAACTTTTGCATAACCTTTGAACTTTTTTACTGTTGGAGGGTCTTTATTGGGTCTAATTAGGTAAACACATGCTCTAATATTCCTTTGTTCTAATTTTTTTGCATAATTTTTTCCTCAAAGAAACCTATAGCGAGTTCATAGCAAAAACTCAGCCTCAAGCTTGGAGCTTGCTATGAACTTGCCTTGTTTCACAAAATTTTGCTCCTTCTTCCTTTTTTATCCTAATTTTTTTTTTTAAAGCCTATATATGCCTAGTTATAATAGCATAAGAAAAAAAATTGATAAAAAAATGTGTGGCCTACCATGTTTCGTGGTGTAACATCAACATCTTGCATACTCATTTTAAGACCCTTTTCTTCAATTCAACTTGTAGCATCTCTATCGAACCAAATTGACATTTTGAGGTGTTGGCAAACTCATACACTGGATTTAAGACCTTGTAAACCTGATTTGAGATGGTGAGTTTCCCAATTAATGAGTTTTCATTATTTTTTGACTTGATGAGTTGTTATCCACACAGAGTTTGACTGTTGAGCTACCCCCTTAAACAAATGGCCCAATGATATTCCTGATCTCATTTTATGACTCAGCTGCCTCCTTTAATGTGGTGACTGCCACAAAAATACCAAAATTTCATAATGCTAGAAAAAAAGAGGATTAGGTAGTTTTGTAGCGAATTCTGACCAATTTGCACTGAATTCACTGCGGAATTCGGTAGAAGTGCAAAATTTACATGAAATGACCAATTTCACTTATGCTTGAGATATTTTTGGGATTTTTATTTGACATTGACACCTATCACCTTAATGATGACCTTTAAGTCCCCCACATATGTACATTTTTCGAAAATTTAAAAATTCAAAAGACCCCATTCAACCCTAAGTGTCTCAACCGAATTAACTTAAGCCCAACCAAATTTTTATCATGGATAGCAATAGTCGTTCAAGAGGTCTCGCTGTAGACTAGGATACTCGAAATGTTTCCTTTTCAAAACTATGGAGTGTTAATTTTGGGTTAGGGCTTGAAATAATTTTCTTCAGAAGTAGGGGCGTCCCTCATTTGTATTAATATTTATGATCCTTGTGAAGGTTGTATGAAGTTTTGGAACCACTTTTTTGATCTGAAGATGTTGGAGGATGAGAATTGATCATCGGTGAGGATTTAAATTTATCTTTGGGTGATATTCAGTCCTCGAGTCCAAGAGTCAGATATGATATCCTTTCTTAAATTTTTGTCAGCAAACTTATGGATAAAAATTTGATGGGCATTAAATTTCCAAAACTAAAACCTTTGTGGTGAAACCATCATGTAGGGGATAATCAAATTGCTAAAAGGATTGAAATATTCTTAGTGGTGGAAATGATTGTGGAATGTTTCAATAATATCTATTAGTGGATTGGGTCCGGAGGTGAGTCTAACCACTCACCCATTATGTCAAAAATTAAAATTTTGGGTTCCAAGCCTAGAAGCCCTTTTAAACTAAATTCTTCCTACATTAAAGATGAAGAGTTTGTGAACTTTCTCAAGGAGTGTTGGTCCTATTATGCCTCTAACTACGGAGTTTTTTTTGCCCAACATTTTGAAGAAAATCTAAAATGAGTAAATATTTTGGTTATGCAATGGGATAAGAAAAAAAGAAGAATGGAGGAGGAGGATCTATCTGACATCGAAAATGAAATTCTTGTTGTCTTTGATTCATGGGATGGGTGATTCCTAAATGCCTAAGATAGAAACTCATTGGTTCATCTGTAGTCTCACGAGAAGTCCATTCTTGAGGCTCAAGAAGTAGCATGGAGACTGAAAATTAAATACACGTGGCTTGAAAATGGGGATGAAAACAAAAAATTATTCCAGACATTCAATAAGGGAAGAAATATGTGTAATACAAGATGAAAAATTCAAGATGAGGAGGGAAGGGAGGTCTCAAATTTTAAGGGTGTTGCTTCTCTTGGTTGTGATCATTTCCAGAATTTGTTCAACAATTTTGGTAGGGATAGAACAACCAAAGTAATCATGGTTGCTTAATTATTTCCCAAGTTCATGGAGGATGAAGATAATAGAGTGTTGGCAGGGGATGCCTCAAATGAACAATTGAAGGTTATCTTTGCCACTTTTCAAAATGACAAAAGTATTGGCCCCAATGGTTGGGTAATTGAGTTATTTTAAGGGTTTTATAAAATTATTGGCTTATACTTACTAGCAGTGGTAAATGAATCTAAAAGGGAATAAAGGGTTCTAGTAGCATTCAACACAAATTTCAATTCCCTTATTCCCAAAGCAGACAAACCTTCTTGTTTCAGGGAATTTTTTCCTATTTCCATTTCAAATTTTATATACAATTAGGTTATCTCTAAATTTATTACCAAAATATTAAAGCCTAAATTGTCAAATTATATCTCAAAAGAAAATTTGGCTTTCTTAAATGGAGAGAGATTCATGAAGCAATTAGGGTGGCCCAAGAGGGGATTTATAACATCATAACTCTAAAATTAGAAGGATTTGTCATAAAAATCAATGTTTCTAAGGACTACGATTATGTGAGATGGATATATATCAAACTCCTCTTGACTTACCTGGGTTTTGGGATTGATTTTGTGAATTGGGTGATGGGCTGCATTCGATTTATATCCTTTGTTTTCTTACAAACGGGTCTGCATCCCCATTTTTCCATGCCCATAGAGGTTAGAGACAAGGTTTTCCCCTATCTCCTTTGTTGTTTCTTTTGGTTACCAAAGGTATCAGTCTCTTGTTGGAAGACGCTAAGCGCAGAGGTGAATTTTAGGGACTTTTAATTGTTAATTCTCTAGAAATTTCTCATTTTTTAATGATATCCTAATTTTTTCTAATGGTGCTTGTAGTGTTGTGGCTAAATTAATAGAGATTATTGACTCGTTTGAAAAATATATAGGCATGGTGGTAAATGATGATAAATCTTGTATTACTGCCTAGAATCTTGCAGGTCCTGAGATGATAAATATCAGAAATAATTTATTGGTAATGTTGGCATTGATGTCAAATGATCATATTAAGGATACTAATTCCATTAAAGTGATTGTTGTTAATTATGTTAAGATTTATTTGTTGCAATATATCTTGGAATTCAAAGGATGATAAGTGATGTGAAGTGAAAAGGTTGATAAGTGATGTGAAATGCAAATGTTGATCATTATTCATTGTGTTGATCATTGTGAAGGTTGAACATTTTTTAATATGTTGATTGATTATCTTGATGTATGGCATACAATTAAAAATAAAAATTGCATTATATATCTTGAGACATAAGTTGTAAAATGTATGTTTTTATCAAGAAAGAATACTCAAAGGCATTCACATGTAGTTGGTAAAAATATTAAAAATGTAGCTAATACAAATCTGAAAAGTTTTCAAGATTTTTCCTTCACAATCATTGTTGTTGGCCTATATTATTTAATATTTGTTTTATATTACAAAATTCTAAATTTCAGATTTGAAAATGAAGAGGAAGATTGTGAACAACCTTAAAAGACCAAGAGACAACTCCTCATTTTGTATTCATGTATAGAATACAACCATTCAATAAGCTATGGTTATAATATATACATCGTTGAATGAGAAAATAAATTTTGGTGTTAAGAATTTTATATGAGAGGGTTCATGAGAAGCATTCTGGTGAGGAGGAAAAGAGAATATTAATAAGAGGAACATAATTGAAGAATAGAAGCAAAGAAGATGAGAAGAAAACTTGGGAGCATAAATTAATATCAGGCAACTAGAAAAATTGAATTTTTATTGTGGTTGGGAGATTGCAGTATTCTTTCAAATTATAGCTTGATAAATAACAAGTTGTATCCTGTTGGGGTAGGAGTCTCCTGTGGGTTGTAGCCTGTAGAATGTTTTTTGGGACTTGGAGCTTCCTTGAGGTAGTGGCCTCTTGTAGGTTGGAACCTATAGAAAATTTGATGTAATAGGGGAGTAGGAGCTTTCATTCACTTCAATTTCAACCAAAAATTCATGGTTTTATCCCTTATGGGTTTCCACTTATATCTGGTATCTTCATGTGTTCCTTATTTAATGTCGTGTGAATGCTCTTGAATTCTGAATAAGCATATATGCAAATGTCTCTCTCTGGTAACTGTAAAAGAAAATATTAATAATTGAACATATACATCATTCATTAGTTCCATAAGAAGATAATACAAAAAGGAATTGAACCAAAATTGGAAAGATACAATCACTGATTCACCCCCCCTCTTAGTAATTTCTAGGCATACATCATACTTTTCCCTTTCTCTTTCTAGAAATGGATGCATGCTTAAAATATTTGGGTTTTCATTTGAAACCGAATTGTTACAAGAAGGAAGATTGGTCATGGTTAATTGCAAAGATTGAGAAAATATTAAAGGGTTGGAGTCCAAGATGGTTTCCAAGGGAAAGATACTTGTTTTAGTTACATCAGTTCTAGAAGCTATTCCAAAATTATTATTTTTTAGTCTAGATCCCTCATGGAGTGTTAGAAAGAGCTAGAAGAATTTTTTTCAAATTTTTTGGGTTTCATCTCCAGATCATTTCGTTCTCCCTTGGGTTAAATGGAACCATATATCGATGCCAAAGTAGCTTGGTGGGTAGGGTACCAAATTTTTTTTTTTGTTCTTAATAGCTCTGGAAGCCAAATGTGGGTGGAGACTGTTGTCTACTCATAGCATTTGGAATTGGGTGGTATATCAAAAATACATTCACCCTTACTCTATAGAGGAGTGGGTTAGGTTGAGAGAAAAACCACGTGTTAATATCTTGGTAATTTGGCAAGTTGGTCTTAATTGGATCTCATTGCTTTAGGGTTGGCTTGGAAGTTTGGCAATGGGTTTAGAGTTAGGTTGGGTCATGACCCTTGGCCAAGTTTTGGGCATGCCCATCTTCTACCTCAGGTACTTATAAATTCTCTTAGAGATAGAGGAATTACAATACTATCTCATATCAATAACCCATATCAAATATTTATATGGCGTCAAGGATGGTTATCCTTTGAAGACTTATATATTGATCAATAATTCTTTGAGAATTGGATAGGTTATCATGAAGCCCTTGTTCTGGCTCATATCAAGCTCTCCCAAAAAGATGATGAATTGGTTTGGCATCACTCTTCTATGGGTATCTCCACCCCAAATGTGGTGCATATTCATTTGAATGTGGTAATTGTTGATGAGGTTGGGGAGTAGTGGTGGAGAGGGGTCTCAAAAGTAAAATTTCAGGCTAATGTGCACCTTTTCATGTGGTGTCTCCTGGTAAAGAAGGTCCCTACTTGGGATATTCTACAAAGACGTTATAAAATCAACCCTAGAAATTTATCCCTCTATATATTTAATGTTGAATCCAATGATCATCTATTTGTTGATTTCATTTTTTGTTATAAGATCTAGAAATTGTGTAGTGTTGTGTTTGGTCAAGGATGTGTTTGGAAAGGTCCTTGTTTTGAGAAAAAGTGGTGATATTAAGTCCAAAGAAGGATTAATAAATCATATAAATCCTTGCCTTTGATTATTTTCTGGGGTGATTGGTTAGCTAAAAACACTTAAATTTTCCAAAATAAACAATCCTCCCTAGAGCAAGTGGTCGTTGAAGCAATTGGAATTCTCTCTCATTTTCCTCAGCCTTCTATTTATTCCAAGCATAGGCTTGTAATCTTGAAGGAGCTTGATAAATCCTACCCATGGGGTTATTTTGATGGGGTTAAGCAGTGGGAAAATTTCACTTGTGGTGGTGGTTTCATTCTCTTTTTATCTGATCAACATTTTTATAAACTTAACATGGGGTTTGGGAGGGGAATAAGTAATATGGTTGAATTGTTATCTTATTGCTCCTTATTTTCTTTTTTCACGAGAGAAGTGTTGTCATAAGCTCCAACTATTTGATGATTATTTGTTGGTCATCAATTGGGTTAATGAAATTCAATAATTCTGAAGTTTACACCTTATCCATATTTTGGAGGACTTGCAAAGAATCAAGCTTTCTTATGTGTATTTTTCTTACACTCATATTTTCATGGATTGCAATAGGGAAGAAAACATATTATCTAAGGAATGCCTTTAGTTAGATTGGGGGATTTGGCCTATTGAAAAAGTCCTAAATGGTGCACATTATTCTTTCTTTCATCGTCCTTTTATGGATGCCTTTGGTGCACAAGCATAGTTCATATTTTCTCATTGTTTTTCTCTTTATCTCCATATCATGCTGTCATTTTTTGAAAATGTTGTTGTAGCCAATCTTGCTGAAAACTCTTTTTTTTAGTATGACTTATATACATATGTTTATGTGGGTTTCCATGAGAGGTCATATATATATATATATATATATATATATATATATATATAGGCCTCTCAAGGAGCCATAAAAAACATAATAGCTATACTCAGAATCATACTAACAAAAAAAAGAGTTTTCAGCAAGATTGGCTACAACAACATTTTCAAAAAATGACAGCATGATATGGAGATAAAGAGAAAAACAATGAGAAAATATGAACTATGCTTGTGCACCAAAGGCATGTTTTTTATAGCTCCATGAGAGGCATATATATATATATATATATATATATATATATATATATATATATTGAAAAATATGGTATTTTCTTCATGGACGCTATTTGAATAAGAGAATATCCTTCATGAGTACATGACACTCTGTGTATATACAAAATGTAATTTTATTTAAATCCATAAATGAAATTATGGTTTTTTCCTTTGAAATAATAATAATAATAATAATAAATAACTAAATATTAGAAAGGGTGAGATAAATTAGAGTAAGTAAAATATAAAATAAGACAAACTTGTAACTTGCAATCACTCCATACATAACACACATAAATTTTTTTCCAACTAAAGTAAACCTTAGGTCCTTAAGAAAAACATTACTTACCAAGGATACATAGGAGTTTAGTATTTTAGAAATCTTGGAATTTGGATTTATTATATGCCAATTTGGGTAAGTTTGATAATTCATATGGTTTTTAGTTGTGCAACACATAAACCATAATAAAAATATTTTTCTATATATCTACACATTCATAAAGTTATTCGGATGGTTCTTGAACCTATCTTGTCAAATAGTACCTTGGGACACTTTTCCACATCTGGATCGTCGCCCTTACATCACTTGATCAAATGATGTATAGAGTACATGAGGTAGTTAGGGGAACTACCCAGCCTGATCCTTGCTCCAACTCCCATATTTTTTGGTCTCGCTTAACCGAAACTCGCTTGCAACTGGTTCATGAACACGGGTTCTCTTTTCCATGTTGGTACATGGCTTGCTCCTTAACTCCTTTTGTTCTGTTCTGGTTTCTATTGAGTTTCCACCGCTAATAAATCGGTTCCACCTACCATGTTCAGATTCTTGTGAGGGTTTGATAATAGTCACAACTATGGATCTCAGGCTATCGATATTCTTAGCTCCAGGTAACGCTAACTTAAAGAACTTTCTCATGATTACACTACAAATTCTTTTTTTTTTCATTTCGATTGTTTTCAAGGGTTAGAAATCTAAGTTATCTCTCTCTACTGACCACAGGTATGCTTCAAAGTGGCTCGCTACAGAAATGGTCACCCTTCACAGATAAGTTGTGGGGAAAACGTCTTTGATATTTTGGAGTTTCGTTTCATATTTCTATTAGAATACGCCTCCATATTTAACTGTGGAACATTACTGAAATATTTTCATGGCTCTGCAGGTGACCAAGGGTTTATTTGGCTCTTTTCTTTGCTGATTTTTCCCTCACCGAGGCCACCCACACTTACTTTTGAGTATTTTTTTGCTTTTCCTCTAAGTGCAATTTTCATCACTCCGTCACAAGATCTTTCCTAGTAATGAACAACAATGCATCTAGTCATTTTTTGGTTCTTGGTACCAGACTTACAGTTAGGGTTCTCAAGTCTTGGTTAGAAATATCTAGGGTTTAAAAGTGTGATCAATTCATTTAAGTGTAATAATTGATAATTTATGAGGTTGTATAAGTTATAGAATTAAATCTATTTCTTTCTTTGATTCCGAACATTCTAGAAATGTGTCCAGTTCAAACTACACAGGGAAGGGTCAGATTATGTTTTTGTGTTCAATTTCAATTAATATTTACTTGGCTTAATGGGATATAGATTTATAAATAAAATTTGTTAAATTTTTCTTGAATATATATAAATTATGATATGGATTATTCATTCTTTCTCATTGTTGTAAGAAGTTTATATATAGATATATGTCGTTCAATATTTTACAAATTTCAATTTAACTGTTTCCTTTTTAATTTGGTAGGTCTTGTTCACGAGGATTTTTTTTGTTTTGTTTACAAGCCTCACATTATCTATAAAACTTACTATTTTTATTAAATTTCACTAAGTTTACGGTTTCCCTTTTTCCGATTTTCTACTCCTATTTCTTTCACAGTTCGAACGCTTGACAAAGATTTGGGTCCTCGACTCACGAAATCGATTCTCTGGCCATGTGGTGTGGTTGGAAATTTAAGCTTGTTCTATATATAGTTCTGACCAAAACTCCAAGTTGAGGTGGGAACATAACTCATAACTCTTGACCCCATTTCCGTTGGACACCTAATTACCACTACAGGTTTAATCATGATATTAACTACTATCTGTAACAACTGTTTATAAAGTAATTGTAGCAAGTTAATGAGGTATACCTAGATATTATGGCTTGAGACAAATATGGTGAGTTAGTGAACTACTCACAATAGCTACTATTCAAATAAAACATCGTACTATTTCCAATTCATTTTTAATGCTTACCTATTAAATAGAATACAAAACAAACAAATTAATTCTTGGATATTCACTGTTGAATCAAATGAAGAACTAACAAATTCATTGTTGATATTTACTATTGATTCAAACACATAAATGAAAAATGAATTTATTGGTATTTATTGTACCCAGTTTTTCACAATCTCGTCATAGGCAATAAAGGAAAAAATCACTACTTATTTGTAGAAAACTTGACTCGTTAGGATTACATGAAAGACCTCTCCTCCCTTCCAACAAGAACGAAAATTATGTATGGTTCTCCCCCTGAGATCTATACTTCTCAGACTATTTATATCGATGGTGATCCTTACCAAATTAGTCTACAGGCATACAGGTTTCCCCAGCCTAAGAATCACATACCTTCGTCCATAAAAAAATTTCCACTGCCTCTTATCCAGTTCAGGAATATTCTACATGAAGCGTCCTACCCAGCTGTACAATGCCCGATACAGTTGTTTTCTCTTTCTTGTTCTCTCACTGTTCCTCTTCATTCTAGTGATTCTTCCAAAAATTTAGACCAAATAACCCCTTACCCTTCCTTTTGAGATCCTTTACCTCCAAGGAAGGAAGAGAGAGATTAAACTTCCATAACTGTTTGGAAGTTATTTAGAATTCATTAGGGTCTTTCCAAGAGTTCCTAAACTTGTCTCATTTTCTATTAAGAACCCAAAAACAAAATTAATAATTATGCTAACTATTATTTGATCATCTGATTTGTCATATTTCAAAATATTAGCTTGTAAAGAAAATGACTAACATTAATAAAATTATTTACATTACTAAGGATGTAACATATCTCCCCCCTTATGCGAAACAACGTCCTCAATGTTCATCCTTTTGCAATGGAATAGGTCAGGGTATGCTTTCTACATGTAATCTCCATCCTCATAGGTGTCCTCTTATAGGCTAAAGTGTCTCCACTACACTTTAACTTGAGGGATAACTCGCCTCTATAACATTATTTCTCTCTGATCAAGAATTTGAATGGGCTCTACCAGGAATTCTCTATCTCGTTCGACTTGTCACACAACACAATTTTGTTGTCAGCCTTTCTTAAAAGGAAATACAAATATACTATTTTTTATTTTATTCCTTTTAATATTAACTGCACATCCTGCCAAATAATTACATTCTTGGAATCATATATATATATATATATATATATATATATATATATATATATATTTCTTTAGTAAGGAAACATGAAATAGATTATGGACCCATATATGACTTGGTAACGCAAGTTGATATGCTACAGGTCCCACTCTTTCTAATATTTGGAAAGGTCCGCAATACTAAGTTACCAATTTGGCATAACCACCCCACCTTGGTAATCTAGGTGAATATTTTTGGCCACCCACCTATTCCACCTAGTCAGTTTCATTAGTTTTCTTATTTACTATTTTTAGCAGTTTTTTAGGTCCTGAACTTCCAAATCCATTTTGAGGCCTTAAAAAATGTATTTTTCGGAGATATATTTCCAACAAGGTATCAAACATGTCAAATGGAGATACTGTAACCAAGTTACGACCCCGTGAAGTTGGCTACCCAACTAACCCCAACAGGGCCCATAAACTCTTGGTGTTACATCTCCTCAGGTTAGGGTTTTGGTTGTTTAGGCTTTTCTCCTATTGTTCAATAATAAAGAGGCCCTTGAGCCCCATTGCAACGCATTTCAAAGGCATATTGTAGCCGCCACATCTCTTCTCAGAGATAAGCTACCATCGCCCTAGCTAGTGTATGTCCATTCTGTTTGCTAGCATATTTTAGTGATTTTATATTAATTAAATAAAATTTTATTTCTTTTACATATCTGTGTTTATTTTTATTTCTTTATTTTCTTTTTTTCCTACATAAATCCAAATTCAGGTTACGGCTCCATGAGGGTTTGAAACATATTTTAGTTTCAATGTTTTGCAGTAATCTCCAATATACTTCATGCAAGTGCCACGGTATCCACATATCATATTAGAGAGTGAAAAATATATCATTTTAATTTTTATTATTATTATCTCAAATCAATTTTTTATGGAATCTGATTATGTTTCCCAGTTTGAGAGATATAAGCAATTGAATTTATACCTGTATAGAACACTACGTCGTTGAGCATCCTACGAGTTTGTGGAATTATTTTCTCACCCCACATGTCATCAAATTTCAAGTGTCTTATATCATTGGAAATATTTTTTCAACACTTGAAATGGGTCTTTGACAGAATTTGATTTCATCACATATAGCAGAAGTTATTAGCAAAGTTGCAGCAATAGGTCCATTTCAATTAAGATCCAAATCAGTGGTATCTGAGTGGTCTGCTCTTTCTCGATATATCTTTTCATGTCCCCAACGAGGTCGGGGTATAAGGAGTTAGGGCTCAAGCTGGTTGAACCTTTGTAAGATCAACCTCATAAACCCTGAAGACCTCCCATGGTGGAAGAAAAGAGAGATGAGAGAGCAAGAGATCCTATCAAAATATTGCTTGAGGAGGCCCTCGAGAAATAAAGGAACACAATTATGGATAAATTTTCCTAGATCCTTCAATGGATTCCCACTAGCAGTGCATCTGCATCTAACAGCCACTTTGGAGGTGCCGCTCCTTTCAAGATACAAGTCAACTTCAACATTCTTGTATTTGAAGGCCAGATAGATGCAGACACTGTAGAAATATGGTTGAATTCGTTGGAAGGGTATTTTTCGATCCATGATTTCTCTAACTGAGAAAAGGTTACTTTTGCAGTCCTCAAAGCTACCCCCCATGTAAAATACTGGTGGGAAACCTATTGTGAGAAAAATGACGAGAGGGAACACTCTCTATTCTTGGTCGCACCCACTTGGAATTTTTTATGAGATGAAGACAAGGAACAATATTACCCCATGGGGAGCTATGAGGACAAGTACATCCAATGGAGCACATTGTGGCAGAAAAGAGATCAATATGTGCACGAATTGACGAATTTATTCCATACCCTGGGCACAAATTTGGGTATTAGAGATTCAGAGAGACATTTGGTGCTCAAGTACCGCAACTATTTTCACATATACATTTAGGAGGAAATGGAGTTCCTCAACAAAACCTTGCTTGGCACGGAATATCGATATGCCACCAAGATCAATAAAAAATTTAAGCAGAAGAAGCGAGACTTTGGGTCTACGAATCCGAAGCCAGGGAAATACGCCCCTGAACCACAGAGAAAGGGGCAAAGCCAAAGTGAGGTGACTCATAACAACACCACAAAGCCAAAGAAGGAGACAGGGAAGTGGTGTGAATTTAATAATAGCTCCACTCACAACACAAGCAAGTGTTGAACCAAACAGTCGTTGGTGGCGGAACTAAAGGCATTTGAATCATATGCATGTTCTAATTTTGAGTCAGAACTGGACAAGGGGAATGACAAAGGGAATCAGATCATTGATATGGATCCTAGTGCCACTGTTGTGACCACAAAACTCCATATGTAGGATCTCGAGGATCCAAAGGAGGGGGAGTGCCTCTTCCATTCTCATATGTGGGTGAAGGGTTATCCACTGTAATTCCTTGTCGATAACAGAAGCCAAAAGAACCTCATTTTAGCAGATATCATGAAGCGGCTCAGCCTACCAACCACAACACACCCACAACCATATATCATCGAGTGGCTTCACCAAGGAAGAGATATCCGCGTCAGCCAGTAGTGTCACCTTTCGTACAACATCAAGACCGATATTATGTTATGTTGCTCCTCTTGACATGTATAATGTATTATTGGGCCAACCATACTTGTGGAAGTGACATGTTGTGTATGAGTCTAGACCTCGTTCTATTATTATTACTTTTGGAAATAAGTTGTATGGGATACTGCAAGTATTACCAACTCCCTCCATCTCTTTGATTACTGCAAAGCAAAGCAGTAAGATTATTTCCCAAACTAGGATTTTTTTTCATTACAATTCGCCCATAGGGAAAGAAGAAGGTTATGGCCCCAACCTCCAAACAGGGCTCCCTTGCATGTCAGCAAAAAATGGAAAAGGTTGTGGAGGAATACAAGGAAATTTTATCCTCACCCACAGAGGTTCCTCTACACTGTCAGTTCAAGCACTCCATTGATCTGACGCAAGGCGCGATGTTGCCTGATGTTTCCATACCTCATGCGACCACAAGGAAAGAATCCATACGTGTATTTTTTGACATCCGCCAGGTCCATGATATATTGGAGAAATCAAATACCAAGTACAAGAAGCACCAAGATAAACATCGAGTTCCACAGAAGTTCTAGGTGGGTGAAACATTTTGGTTACATTTGTAGAAGGAGCACCTCTCTGGACCCCATCGCAAGTTATGCCTAATTCAAAGCATTCCAACTCATTCACCAGAGAAATTGGTTCAATAGAAATTTTCCTACCTCATGGAGGCTCTTCACACAATGGGGACCATTTCTTTCTAAGGGGGGAGGAATGATCTAGGTGGATATTGGTAGCCACCCACCTATTCCACCTAGTCATTATCATCAGTTTTCTTATTTACTATTTTTAGCAGTTTTTTAGGTCCTGAAATTCTGTAACCATTTTGAGGCCATATATGGTGTATTTCTCAGAGAAATATTTCCAATGAGGTATCATACACGCCAAACGGAGATACTATGACCAAGTTACGACCCCGGGAAGTTGGCTTTCCAAATAACCCCAACGGGGCCCATAAACTCTTGGTGTTACATATCCTTGGGTTAGATTTATGGTTGTTTAGGGTTTTCTCTTATTTTTTAATAATATAAAGGCCTTTGAGCCTCATTGTAACACAGTTCTGAGGCATGTAGCCACCACATATCTTCTCAAAGATGAGCTACCATCTCCCTAGCTAGTTTATGACCATTATGATTGTAAGCATATTTCAATCATTTGATATTAATAAAATTAATTTTTATTTCTACTAAATCTCTATGTTCCTTCTTATTTCTATATTTATTTTTTTCCTTCATAAATCTAGATTCAGGTTACGGCACCATGAGGGTTTGAAACATATTTTAGTTTCAATGTTTTGCAGTAATATTTAGTAAACTTCATGCAAGTTCCATAGTCTCCATAGATCATATTAGAGATTTAAAAATATCTCATTTGAAATTATTTTTTATTATCTCAAATGGGTTTTTTACGGAATTTGATTTCATTTCCCAGTTTGAGAGATATGAGCAATTAAAGTTACACATGTCTGGAACACTGCACTACCGCGCATCCTATGAGTTTGTGGAATCATTTTATCACCCCAGATGTCATAAACTTTCAAGTGTCTTATATCATTGGAAATATCTACTCAGTACCTCAAATGGGTCTTTGACGAAATTTGATCTCATCACATATAGCAGAAGTTATCAACAAAGTTGTAGCAAGAGGTCCATTTCAACCAAGATCCAGATCACTTAGAGTGCTTATCTTTGGTTTAATCTGCATATAGAAATGTTCCCCTGCTTGGAATTATCTATGCATCCTTTTCTTATCTATGTATGAATTTTTTCGATCCTAAGCACTTTTAAAATTTTGTCGTACTCTCTTTATAGTTTGTTCCATCTCTACCAACATGTTAGGCCCTAAGATCAATTTATTCAAGGTTGCTCCAATTTGTACGCGTCCTACATCTATTTCCATACAATGCTTCATAAGGGCTCAATTTTATAGATTCATGATAGTTGTTACTATAGGAAAATTCCACTAGTTCAAGGTACTCCTCCCACTTTGTGAGCTGTTGTATTACATACATCCCTAACATGTCTTCCAGGACCTAATTCACTTGCTTAGTCTGCACATTCGTCTGTGGATGGTAAGCCATATTGAACTAGATATGAGTACCCAATCAGGTGAAAAGGGCTTTCCAAAAAGAAGAGGTAAACTTGACATCTCTATCCGAAATTACCACCAAAGGCATCCCATGCAATCGAAAAAAATATTTCATAAATATTTCTACGATTTCCACAGTTTTATAAGTGGATTTGACAGGAATTAAATGTGATTGTTTACTTAATTTATCCACTACTACCATAATGGAATAATTTTTTTTTCTTGTTTAAGGAAATACCGTAATAAAATCTAAGGTAATTGTGTCCCATTTCCACTCAGGAATAGGAAGAGGATGGAGGAGACCGACAAGATGTTGGTGCTTAGCCTTGACCTGCTGCGATTCTAATAATTTGGATAAATATTCATCAATGTCCTTCCTCACGCCTGGCCAAAAATAATATTTTTAATAATAGAAAATAATTTTTGATATCCAAGATGGGCTCTGTAGGGATTTCAATGGAATTCATCTAACAAAAATTGTTTAAAATCTACATGGTTGGGAATGTACACCCTTCCTTTAAATTTCAGCAAATTATCATGATTTATATCATACTCAGAAAATTTCCCATAATTCTTGGACAATTTGGTTTGTTTCCACAAAAATTCGTATTTTGGTTCTTTGAAGGCAATTTCCTTAATCTAATCGGAAAGTATAACTTCCACCTAGATGTAGAACACTTCATATACAAAATGCACATTTCTACTTAATGCATCGGCTGCCCAGTTATCCTTTCCTTTCAAGTGCCATATTTCAAAATCAAACTCGCTAAAAAATGTTGACCACCTAGCTTGGCGAGCATTTAAATAGGGTTGTTTGAAATAAATTTTCAAACTGCTATGATATGTCAACAAGAGGAATCTCTTACCTAAAAAATAATGCTGCCATATTTTTAATGCATGAACAACTGCGGTTATTTCTATATCATAAAAATATTATTTATGTGCATGCTCCTTTAACTTACGATATTCATATGTGATTACCTTGTCTTCTTGCATTAATACTCCCCAAACACCTTCTTTACATACATATGTGCAAACCCTAAATTCTTTCTCTAGATTTGTTATCTTTAGCACAAGGGTTGTTGGTAACAAATGTTTTAGTTGCTCAAAAGTATGTTGACATTTTGTTGTCCATTTAAACACTTTTTCTTTCTTTTGCAATGATGTCATGGGATAAGCTATTCTTGAAAACCCCTTTATAAAACGAAGATAATATATGGCCAATCTCATAAAGGATCGAATGTCTGCCACATTTCTGGGGAGAGGCCATTCCATATTTTTCTGGGTCAACCCTCAGATGAGATTACATGGCCCAAATATTGGATTTGTTCTTGGTAAAAATAACACTTTCTAAACTTAGCATAGAGCCGATTTTCAAAGTTTGTAATACCACCCTAAGGTGCTCCTTATGTTCCTTCATACTTCTTGAATATATAAGGATGTCATCAATAAAAATCAAAATAAACTTATCCAAATAGGGATGTAATATACCATTCATTAAGCTCTTAAAGTTGATGGGGCATCAGTAAGCCCAAATGGAAACACTACAAAATTCATAATGGCCATATCAAGTCCTAAATTTTGTTTTACAGATGTCATGTTCTTTTATTCTAATTTGGTGATAACTTCACCTTAAGTAAATTTTCATAAATACCATTGGACCTGTAATCACTAAGTTGGTACAGATGGGCTGCTCCACCAGAAAACCTAGGGTAACTCTTCCAAACCAACTTTTGACTAAAAATTAGCCTCTTCAACTTGAGAGGGCTCTCTCAAAGTAACTATGATTTGTTCAATTATGATTCAATCAGATGGCTAACTCTATGATATTGTCTTGAATGTGTTTGTTTGGAGGTGAAAAATGTATAGGTTTTACTACCATTGGGCTTATGGAGTCAATGTTAGGAAATTCAATGACAATGGCTCTCCTTGTGGAAGCTGAGGAATGTAAATGTTTCAATGAAAGGACGACACAAAAAAAATATATATAATAGCTTAATGTTTAAAGGAATTCAAAGCATGAAGAACATGAATTCTGAGGAATTAAACATCAAGATACTGAAAGAAAAATGTTAAGGTACATAGGGAAAATGCTCATTGAAACACCAAAAGAATCTTAGGTGAAGAATAAAAACACAGTCATTGTATATTACTGATCATAAAAAATTTACGAATTGGTAGTGTAGAATAACATTCTCCAACCCTGTATTATTCGAAGTAATACCTATTAATAGGCTTTAGTTACTTACATTGGATTTTCCCATGTGGCTAGATCCTCGAACCATTTGTTCCGACACCTCACTTAACAATAAACTAGATACCTGGAAATAAAATAGACACCTAATGACTTTAGACTTAGAAGCCTATTAGGACTCTACCTCTTATTTATTACATTCACTAACTGTAGAACTGGATAATTATATCATTAATAGGCAAGTGCTCGAGTGGCACTAACCATAATCAAGACATAAATACCTCCACTAGATTTAGAAACCAATCACCCTAATTTTAAGGAAAATATTATCATGATGTTTGATCATTGTCTTTATGTTGAGCTTGAGAAAAATACAACTTCGTCGAGGAGAAAATTCCTTCTGGAGTGTTCCACTGATACTCTTTAAGCCTTCAACGTGGTTGTTTGACTTTCAATAAACCTTCAAAACAACAAAATTCTTCCAAATGTTGCTCGTTGTAGAAATAGAGTAAAACAAGAAATTTTGTAGTGTGATTTTGTAGCAACTCCACTTCACCTATCTATGAATATTTTTAGCCTTCTTCTTTGATTTGGATGTGTTGGTTAGACAAAATAAGCTAAATACAAATTTTCTCCCTATTTTATTTCGCCCCAAACTGTAATTTTTGAAAAAAATTAACCTACAGGTATTTCCTAGTGAAATCCGAGCTTCAAGCCTCGGGTTCGCTACGAAATAGCCTAATTAGCAGAAAAACATAAAATTTTCCCTTTTCTTCAAAATTTCACTTTTAAATCTGAAAATGTTGATTTCTGAGTGCTGGAAAAACATTAAAAAGATGATAGGTCTATTCCTCAAGCTTTGGGAACTTCTTCTTTGGCAATAGGAGGCTTCATCTCTTCAAGCTCATTTATCACTTTGATTTTAATTCCTCTTTTCTTCTGTTCTAACTGTATCATCTCCATTTGATCCTCTAACTCTTTGACCTAGCTTTTAAGCTTCTTCCTTTTAGATTGTAACCATAAGTTCCTTTTTCTGGTGTGTTTCGTTACCCTTCTCAAAGGAAGTGTCCTTTTCAAAAACCTCTTGGCATTGGTTATTGATTCATCATATTGGTTTAGCTCATCATTTACTTATTATTTGAAATCTTCCATCATATTTCTGTCTACCTTGGCCTCCTGTAACTCTAACTTGATCTCAATGACCTCTTCTTTGTCCTCTCCCAACTACTCCTTTAGTACCTGCACTTCAGTTTTTTCCACCATCTTCTCTTTATCTTTCCTTTTTACAAATACCTCCTCTGCTGCTAGAGACAAGTCAATAGTATCTTCTATGATAGGTTGCTTGCCTTTGTCAATATCCTCTGTCTTCTTATTTTCCATGACACCCTTTGCAAGTTGCAGCCTAGTAAGTGCTTTCCTTGGCTGAAATAAGAAACCTGCATCTTCTACTGCAAAATAAAGCTTTTTAAAAGTCTTACCTTTCTTTTTCTTCTTGTCACCTTCAATTACTTTAGCTCTGACAACTGGAGTCTCCTCAATATCTATAGCTTGAATGATGTCTTCAAGGTTTCTCTTTCCACTTGTTTGACTTTTGGTTATCCTCCTATGGCCATGCTTACTAATCTTTTGTTTATTTCTTGTAGGTGAAGACTGTGGGATTTCTGCCTCTTGTATAGGTTCTATTTCAACATCCATTGACTCTAGGATAGGCTCTATCTCTTCTTCATTTACACCTTCTGTCCCAGCTAGATATTTATCATTTTTATTTGATGGAGTAGATTTTGGATTTGAGGTTTTCTTAGGTGTCACTGAATCAACTTCATAACCACTGAGGAAAATGAAAGTAGCCCAATCTCTGTTTAATTTCTTCAATTCCTCTAGCACCAGGAGTTTAATCAAACAATGGTGGAAGATTGATGTCTCACTGCCTTTAGCCCTAGATTGAACCTTGTCAGACATTTTCCCTAAGCTCCTAAACAAGAAGGGAAGATCAAGAGACTGTTTCCTAGTGAAGTGAAATAGAAGCCTGAAATGGTACAGGTAAACCATATGAAATATCCCCTCACAAGTAAAGTACTTTTGGATCACAGACAACAGGTTGGAATAATTCTCCCTCATATAACTCCTTGGAATCCTAGATGCCATGTCTGCTCTAATATGTTCTAGTTTTAAAAATTCATCACAACATTACATCTTGAATTTAGTGGCTTTGAACCACTCTTCACCCTCTCTTGGTATCTATGTGGCTTGAGAACTAGTCTCGGGTGACACTGTAAAATTTAAAACCGCCACCTCCGAAGATGTGCCTATGAAATCTACTGCAAAATCCTTTGATATTTGACCAGGAAATCCTTGGAGTTTCTGACATAATTTCAGGCATCTGAAATTGTTGAATGCTTCTACAAAATTGTGGTCTTCATTAAGTAGCTTGAGGTCCATGGGTGCATATCTCACACAAGAGCCTCCCTTGTTTGCTTTCTTCTTCATAGCCATCTTATTTTATAATGGCGCTGCCTTTTGAATTATGACACTTGCAAAGAAAAAAACTGACCAGTAAGCTGCTTGCAGTGGGACTAAGCTTCTCATTGATGATAATCGACTGATACATGCAAAACTTGAACAACAGATGACATAGAGGTGCTTTGGGGACAAGTTTTAAAAATGTAATTTGAAAGTGGAGAGCATGATGACAAATGTGGGAGTGAAAGATAATGATGGGGGTATTTACGCTTTTTCATGCTTGGATGATCATGATAAAAAATTAGATTACCTCAATTTTATCCCTAGCCATTAGAAAATTGACAACTCATCATCCTCTATTTTGATGTAGAAAAACATGATTCTACAGCGTATTCAGTTATAAACCTGGCAGATTTTCTACAGATTAGTCAGGTGATTTTGTATCGAAATCTTCCAATTTGCAGTTATATTCATTGCAAAACCTTGAAAAGGAAGATAGGTGGCCATTACCTTGATTTGAAACCATTCATGTGAACCTAAGGTGGAACTTGATAGATATTATTGAGATGACATGACTAATGGAGTGTTTTAGACTTAGGATAAAGACTTATTTCATGAACTTCTCATCAATTTCATGGACCAACCTTATGAAACAAAATGAAACCTAAGTGAGTGACCCAATGTTACACTAAAAACTGTCACCTTGACATTCTACTGACTGTATGAGCTCATTAATACTCATACATGCCTCGTTTGCAAGTCTTACAACCTTTACTCCTCATGTCAAGCCCTAAAACAGGAATAAAAACCTTAAAAATCTCTAAAACTTTGGGTACGCAGGTAACATGAGGCCTGCCTGTGTTCCTAGCTTGGGTACGCAAGTAATACACTGCTTACCTGCGTTCTGGAACGCAGTTTTCCTTTGTAATGCCTGTGTACCCTTTTCAAAGTAAAAAGGGCGAGAAAGTAAAGTCAAAAAACTGGGTTGAGGTCAATTCTAGAAGGTTCTAGATGAGAATTTTTGGGGATGAGTATGCTTTGATAAGGTGCATGTATCCCTCACCTTAAGGAACTAATCCCTTGATGTGAGGAGTCTATCCCTTTGAAGGAGGATTCTATCCCTACAAAGGTGGAATCCTAACCTCCTCATCTGCTCTATAAAAGGAGGCATTGGGTAGCCTCAAATGGTTAAGATTTTGGAGATTGAGGATTAGAGTCCAAGCTTTATGTGTGATTGAGTTGAAGTGCTGTTGAGATTTAGACTTCTTTCTGCTGAGCTTTTGAGAGGAAAGATCACATACCTCTTTGTGCTCTTGGAGGAAGAGTGCAAGACTTATCAAAGTAGAGGAGACTCCTGCTTCGGATCCCGAGAAGGCTTTTCGAACATCAAGGCTAAGGCTGTAAGGTTCTTTTGTTATTTTTAAGATTAATACAATCAAGTTTTGTTTTTCTCAGTAAATTGCCGTTCGATCGTTTATTTCAATAAGCTGTCATTTGATCGTTTATTTCATAGATTCCTTGATCACTATGGTAGGTATGTTTTATGACTATTTTTTATATAGGTGCTATTTAATATTTTCCTGTTTGTGATTGCAGGTTGGCAAAAGATGATACTTTCTTGCGACGAAAGAACTCTTGTTGCGACGGAAGGATTATTGTTGCGACAAAATAACTCTTGTTGCGATAGAAGGATTATTGTTGCGACAGAAGAACTACTGATGCGACGGAAGAGATACAGTTACAAATAAGCATTTGGATCTAAGGTAGGATGGACACCTTTATAGCATTTATTTGTAAAAAAAATATATTTAGAGAAAGAAAAGCTTAGTTGTTTGTTTGTTGCTAGATTGTCTTCTGACACTAGGGAGATCGATCTTGTCCGCAAGAACGATTTATCCGGCCAACACCCTATCAATCAAAATTAAAAATTAATGTGTAATAATAGTACCCTTAACTTGATCAAACAAGTCATCGATTCTTGGTAATGGGTACTTGTTTTTTATCGTTAACTTGTTCAATTGCTGATAATCGATGCACAACCGCAAGGTTCCATCCTTCTTCCTTACGAATAATACTGAATATCCCCAAGGTGACACACTTGGGCGGATGTATCCTTTTTCCATCAACTTTTGAAGTTGGATTTTAATTTCATTCAACTCGGGCATACTCATTCAGTAAGGGGTTTTTGACACGGGGTTGCTCCGGGTATTAGATCTATGGTAAAGTCAATTTCTCTTTTCGGCGGTAATCCTGGAATTTTTTCAAGGAAAAAATATCAAAATTCCTGAACCACTAGTATATCTTCCAAGGTGGTTCTCTTGCCTTTAAGCTTAGTAAAGCCTACTCGAACCACATGTATCTGACAAACCTTCTTAATACATTTATGTAACTGATTAGCAGTAATGTGTCGCAGTTTAATGGCCCTTATGATCCCCTGATTTTCTGCCTTATACCCTTATTAATGAGGAAACTAATGATTTTATCCTTGCAATCTACTAGGAACCAATGTCCTTCCAACCAATCCATTCCTATGAGTATGTCATAGGATCCTAGGGGTAATATATTCAAATTTAATTTGATCCTTTTCCCTCCTATCTCAATAAGGAAGTCTTCCACCTTGTAAGTCACCTTCCTTTTTTCTCTGGTGGTTAATTGAACTAACCATGAATTTTTAAAGTTAACCCTTTGAAAATGACACAGTTCAACTTTTTTTGGACTGACATAACTTAAATTGCGCCTGGATCTACTAAATAGATACATAATGGTTAACTAAGGTACCTTCAAATTCCACCATGGCAAGTTGATATTCTGCCTGATGGACTTCCAATGAAATGATAATTATTTCCATACTTCTTGCTACTTCCCCCACTACAGAAGCTTCTTAGACATTCGTAGTTGGTTCATTTCTAGCACAATGGGGACAATTCTTGTAATAATGAGGCTCCCCACAATCCCAACACTACAACAATGGATTCTGGAACTGTCCAACCTATGGTTTGTTGGATGATTCAGCTTGTCGGGTCTCATTCAATATCTTAGGCTTTAATTGATTCCGCCCTCCATATCAATTTATTTTTTTCTAATGCACAATATTGATCCCTGACTGTCTAAAATTATTGTTGTTTTGGAAAATTTTCTATCCATTTTTGTTGGGTCAAACCTTGCTCCCTTCTCCTTTCTATTTCATCTAGTGATAGCAGATTCAATATTTTCGAACAACTTCATCCATGGTCCTTGGGTTATCAAACTCAAACCTCTCTTTCATGAAAACTAGTAGATTTGTAACAAATTGTTTTACCTTAGCCTTTTTCTCTTGAATATAGGGTACATACATTAAGAGAAAAGTAATCCATCGAATGTTGTGCCAATCTTAAATCACGAAAATCCTTAGCTTTTTCATCATAAAAATATTTTGTTAAATACTTGTCTTGAAATTCTTCTAAAAGTTTTCCTAGGTTAACTCATGTTCATTAATGCTTCATATTATTTTAATCTCCTCCCACCATAAGGTGGGTTTCCCCCGTAATTGGTAGATTTATAGCCTAGATTTTAAATTATCATCATAATCATAGATCTGGAAATATTTTTTCATCTTAATTCACCATGCATTTGCTGCCTCCTCTACTTCCCCTTCAAACACTATAGGTTTCACTAGTTTCAATCCCACTTCTTCACCCATGTGAGCATCATCCGATCCAATGAGTGATAAGTGGACCATTCAAAAATCTTGAGAAATTAGTCAATTATGACTACCTCTCATGGAATTGGTCATAGATGAATGACCTATTTAACATAGTTGAATCCAAAAAAATGATATCTAAGGTTTAATCTTCTTAAATTACCCTTATATCTCAACCTTCTGCCATTTTTTTCCCCTACCACCTGATACATTTTCAAACTCCTCTTCATGGTCCATTCTTCCCCCTTCATCCTCTGTGTTACCTTCTCTCAATCGCTGTGTCTCGGCTCTATTTTCATATTCTAGACCATGGTTTGGAATTCTCTCATTCTACCTATCATAAATACTTTTCATAATTCTCTCATACTCCAACCTTAATCTTTCATTATCAGCTCGTACATTTTTCATTTTAGCTCGTAATTATTGTACATTTTCCAATGATAATGCATTGGTATTGTGAGGTTCATGTTCCAAATAAACCCACTTTTTTGTATTTTCCTCAGTCTGAGGGGGCCTTTGTGGTGGAATGATTCTAGATCCTCTTCTCATTTTATCTCTACTCCTTTTATCTTTTCTTTA
Source organism: Pinus albicaulis (assembly GCA_034641835.2). Lineage (NCBI taxonomy): Eukaryota > Viridiplantae > Streptophyta > Pinopsida > Pinales > Pinaceae > Pinus > Pinus albicaulis. The sequence goes on along the minus strand of CM076570.1, from coordinate 99,844,444 downwards.
TGTACATGAATGGTTTTTTTATTACATTATTCACACAAATTGGGCACAATGTCGTAATATAGGCTCTGATACCAATTGTAACATGAAATCACTCCATACATAACACACATAAATTAACTAAAGTAAACTTTAGGTCCTTAAGAAAACCATTACTTACCAATGATACATAAGCATTACTTACCAATGATACATAAACATTACTTAACAATGATACATAGGAGTTTAGTATTTCGAACATCTTGGAATTTGGATTTGTTATATGGAAATTTGGTTAAGTTTGATAATTCTTATGGTTTTGAGACGTGCAACATATAAATCATAATATAAATCTTTTGATACATATGTACCCACTCATAAATTTCTTCGGATGGTTCTCGAACCTATCTTGTCGAATGGTACCTTGGGACACTTCTCCACATCTAGAGCGTCATCCTTACACTACTTGATCAAATGGTGTATAGGGTGCAAGAGGTAGTTAGGGAAACTACCTAGCCTGATCCTTGCTCTGGCTCCCATTTAGTCTAGTCTCACTTCACCGAAACTCATCTACAATTGGTTCACGAACAAGGGTTCTCTTTTGCACGCTAGTACATGGCTCTCTCCCTAACTCCTTCAAGTTGTTCTATTTTGGTTGTTGTTTAGGTTGCACCAATAATAACTTGGTTCCACCTATCACATTCAAATTCTTGCGAGGGTTTTATAACAGTCATGGCTATGGATCTAAGGTTATTGGTCTTCTTAACTCTAGGTAACTCCAACATGTAGAACCTTCCCACGATTACACTGAAAATTCTTTTTTTTTCATTGCAATTGTTTTTGAGGGTTAGAAATATGAATTTTCTCTATCTGTTGACCGTAGGTATGCTTCGGAGCAACTCGCTATAGAAATGGTCACCCTTCCCAGATAATTTTTGGGGAAATCGTCTCTGAGATTTTGGAGTTTTGTTTCAAGTTTCTATTGGATATGCCTCCATATTTAACTTTGGAAGCCTACGGACTTCTCTTTGTGGCTTTGCAGGTAACCAAGTGTTTCTTTCGCTATTTTCTTTACTGAGTTTTCCCTCACCAAGGCCAGTCACACTCACGTTGGATTATTATTTTTCTTTTCCTCCAAGTGCAATTTCCATCACTCTATCACAATAACTTTCCTAGTAATGAACAACAATACATCTGGTCATTTTTTGGTTCTTAGTATGAGATTTACAGTTAGGGTTCTGAATTCTTGGTTAGAACTCTCTAGGGTTTGAAAGTATGCACAATTCCTTTAAGTGTAATAATTGATAATTTATGAGGTTGTATAAGTTATAGAATTGAATCTATTTCTTTCTTTGATTCTGAACAGCTCTAGAAATGTGTCTAGTTTGAACTACATAGGGAAGGGTCAGATTATGTGTTTGTGTGTAATTTTGATTAAGATTTGCTTGACTTCATGGGCTATAGATTTATAAACAAATTTTGTTAATTTTTGCTTGATTTTGTCTGTCATATATGGATTATTCGTTCTTGCTCATTGTTTTAAGGAGTTTATATATGTGTGTGTGTGTGTGTGTGTGTGTGTGTGTGTGTGTTTTGTCAAGTAGTTTACAAGTTTCAGTTTAACCGTTTACTTTTTAATTTGGTACCCTATTCACGAGGGTTTGTTTTTTGTTTACAAGAGTCACATTATTTGTAAAATTTACTATTTTTATTAAATTTCACTTAGGCTGTGGTTTCCCTTTTTCCGATTTTCTACTCTTATTTATTTCACAGTTCGAACACCCGACAGAGATTTGGGTCCTCGAGTTAGGAAACCAATTTTATGCCCTTGTGGTGTGGTTGGAAATTTAAGCTTGTTCTGTAGATAGTTCCAATCGAAACTCCAAGGTTGAGGTGGGAAAATAACTTCGAATTCTCAACCCCATTTCCATTGGGCACCAAATTACCAATATGGGTTTAATCCTTTCATTAATTGCTCTCCGCAACAGCTATTTATAAAGTAATTACAATAGGTTAATGAGGTATACCTAACTATCATTTTTAATGCTTACCTATTAAATAGAATAAAAAACTAACAAATTCATTCTTGGATATTCCATGTTGAATCAAACACAAAATTGACAAATTCATTCTTGATATTTACTGTTGATTTGAACAAAGAAATGAAAAATGCATGTCTTAGTATTTAATGTACCCAATTTTTCATAATCTCGTCACAGAAAATAAAGGAAAGGACTACTTATCTGTAGAAAACTTGACTCGTTAGGATTCTCCATAGGAAAGACCTCTCCTCCCTTCCAATGAGAATGACAATTACGTCTGGTTCTTCCCCCGAGTTCTATACTTCTTAGGCCAGTTATATCAACAATGATCCTTAACCAAATCAGTCTACAGGAATCCAGATTTCCCCAGCCTAAGATTCACATACCTTCGTTTGTAACAGACAGGATCTTGTCCAGCTCAAGAATACTCTGTAGACAGTTTCATGCCCAGCTATACAACCTCCTATACAGTTGCATCTTCTTTCTTGTTCTCTTGGTGTTCCTCTTCCTTCTGGTGAATTTTCCAAAAAACCATACCAAAGAACCCCTTACCCTTCCTTTTGAGACCCTTTATCTCCAAGGAAGGAATTGAGAGATTAAACTGGCATAACTGAGTGGAATTTATTTAAAATTCATTAAGGTCTTTCAAGGAGTTCCTAAACTTGTCTCGTTTTCTATTAAAAACCCAAAAACAAAATTAATAATTTTGCTAACCCCTATTTGATCTTCATACTTGTACTATCTCAAAATCTTATCTTATAAAAAAAATTAACTAACAATAATAAAATTATTTACATTATTGAGATGTTACATCTAAAAATATGTAAACTAAATACATGAATAAAACTAAAATATTTTATGAGAAAATGGATCGAGGTGAAATTGAAATAGTGAAAAAATAATTTAGAATAATTATTTATGTATATTAAAATATGGGATAGAATTAACTCAAATAACAAAATAATATTTTTTTATAGATTTGGTCAAATGAAATTAATATTAAGCTAAGATAATTAATTATTTCATTTAAATAACAAAATATTAGTAAATAATAATTATAACAATAAAAATAAAGATAATGATATCAATAAAATAAAATAAAATAAAAAGACAAAATATAAATATAAACTAAAAATATGAATAAAATTAAAATTTATTATAAGAAAATGAATATTTTCAAATGAAAATGGTAAAAGAATAATTTAGAATAGTGAATTATGGGGTTGTCTATAGAGAAGACAATTTCTCTTGGAGAGTTATTTTTAGTTGAAATCTAACTATTTTTTTCATAAAATATGATCATAAAAGTGTTTGAAACATTTTTTTAATGGTGTGAAATGATTCTAACATCATAAAAAAAATCCACTGAAGTTTGAGAATTGTAATCTATATTTCCAAAAACTTCTTCTCGATTTTGTTAAAATTGTGTTGGAGTTTCCATTGTTTTCTGGCGAAAATGTTGACTAAGCATTGAATTATTTATAATAAAATATGGATAGAACTAACTTAAATAATAAAATTAAAATTAAAAGCTTTGATGGGGATGAAGATCTCTAGAAAAATATGTGTTTTCAATAATTTGTCCTTACATGTGAACACTTAGCCCTTCTTCAAGGACAAAAAGCTTAGTTTTTATGATGTGAAGGTTTCCAAACCATGAATAAATAGAGAGAAACGGAATATGACCCTTATGGATGGAAGAATAATATGACCGTTAGTGAAAAGAAAATGAAAATTTTAAAATAAATTTTTAATAAAAAGAATTACTCAAAATAATATTTATTTTATTTTGGTCAAATTTTTATTAATGTTATAAAGAAAGGTTAGATATTTTATTAAATTATAATTAGTTAATTATGTAATATTTTCCCCCCATTACAAAATCATAACTTTCATTAAGATCGTAATCAAAACCATCTACCAATATGTCCTAGTAATGGGCTTGCTAATGTATGGAATGCGATCAGTCTCTACATTAAGTAATTATTTATTATTCGAAGACTATATTATATATATATATATATATATATATATATATATATATATATATATAGGAATAAATGAATGAATGATATTTTAACATTCACTAGACTAAAATTAATCTATATGACTACCACCATCCATGCTTTTTTTCTTTTGCAATTCAATAATTTTCTTACTCAAATTGATGATGAGCTAACCGACCTTCTAATAGTCCCCTTACTGAAAATACAATGCCAAGGAATTGATGCTAACATACTGCCATTGTCCATGTCTCTGAAAGCATCACATTCCAAAATGAAATCCTTTTTCGATTCCACTTCCCCAGAAGTGAAAAAAGTACACACTAGATCTTTCCAAGCTTCTTTAGGTCTCTTCCACCTATCCATGTCTCTGATAGCATCACATTCCAAAATTGAATGCTTTTCCGATTCCACTACCCCATAAGTGCAAGAAGTACACACCTGTTCTTTCCAAGCCTTTCCAAGCTTCTTTAGGTCTCATCCACCTATCCATGTCTCTGATAGCATCACATTCCAAAATTGAATGCTTTTCTGATTCCACTACCCCATAAGTGCAAGAAGTACACACCCGTTCTTTCCAAGCTTCTTTAGGTCTCTTCCACAGTCTCGTTTCACACCAAAGTTGATGTGAATTAGTTGATATGAACCAATATAGAATTGGAATAACACTAAATAAATTCCAATTTGAATGGATTCAATTATAAACAACATAGATCCATCTTAAGTAGCAATCTAACATGAGCCGAGAGGGATCAAATTTCTTCAAGTGCAAATTTCTTTAGAGTGCAAAATACAATGTGTAATTTTTCATTGTTTGAATTGTATTTTTAAATGATATATAGAGTATATATAGGACCAAACAAATTTTTTAACCATAAACTTATTTTTTTCATGATATATACATAATTTCTTAATTTTTTTTGTTGGAACACCTAATCCTACATGGGTAGGTGTGGAATGCGAAAAGTCACAATGGAGTCCAAGTGACATTGGAATGTGAAACCAAGAGTCACACTATTGTACTATAAATGTACATCATGTATAATGGAAAAATAAGAAAGCCTCACGCTTATCCTTCATTGAGTGTTGAGTCTCTTGTGTGTGTGTTTATTCTTCTCATACACCATGTGTGTGTTTAACATGGTGTTTAACATGGTATCAGAGCGGGCGATTGTTGGCCCTACTCCAAATTGAGTGAGCCATTTGTGTTTATGGCCTGTGCATATCTGCAAAAATTCTTGGCATTTTTGCAGCACTCAGAGTTTTTGTAGTAGTGATTTTGCAACACTCAGAGTTTTTGCAGCAATGTTTTTGCCGTCATTCAGAAGTGTTTTGAAGAGGAGCAGCATTCAAAATCCCAGCATTCAGAAATTGGCAGCATTCCAGCATTGGTTTTGAAAAAAAAAAGAGCAGCACTGCACATCTGAAGGTTGATTTCTTCCTGCAATTTTTGCATTTTAATTTCTGCATTTTGGAGAGCTATTGGAAAAATTGCTTAAAGTTGATTCCTGAAGAAGTTTATGAGTTTTTTAGTAAAAAAAAAGATTTCTGAGTTTTTCAAGTAAAATTTCTGAGTTTTTCATTGAAAAAATTCTGCAATTCTGGGTTCTTCTACCGCTGGGCTATTGGAAAAATTTCTGGAAACTCCCCATTTCTGCTATACATTTGAAGAATTTTTCATTATTAAAGTCCATTTTCTCGCTACTGGGCTACTGGAAATATTTCTAAGTTTTCACTGAAAGATTTTTGAGTCTTCTGCAAATCTCTAATTCTGCATTCTGCTGCTGGAAAAAAAAAATACTCTCTTTCCTGCCACATTTGTGAGATTTCTTACACCTCTCTGTTGTTATATTAAAAAATTAAAAATTAAAAAAAAAAAAAAATGATTTAGACCTTTCGGCCTTCCTTCCTAACCTGCAATTTTTACAACAATACACCATCTGCATACACTCGCCACTATACACACTCCCTACCTCTCCTACCCAGCTATCCACTACGGTACAATCGAACTCACTCATCGCTCAAACCCTACCTACTTCCCAACGCACCGCTCGCTCCTCCTCCCTACGCTCACACAGTCCCCATTACACTCTCTTCCCTATGCCTCACTACCACCCGTTCCCCCTTTGGTATTCCTCAACACACAAAATCTGTGGCAGCGCTCATCTCAACACACACACCCCGCCCCTCTTACCATACACTCTCCCTAAACCCGCAAATGCACCCTACACTACCCCACAACCCCCCTCACTCCCGCGGCAACTACAAAACAGCGTGCATTCTCACTCCCATACCCAACGCCTATCCACCCCGGCTCACTCTCAACCTACGCATCCTCACCTCATGGTTTAACGCGCCCCCCTATAGCCCCTTTCCACTACCTTTCGCCCTCGGCCTTTTGGCCTCCACACTCTCCCTGCATGCATTCTCTTACCACCCCCGCTTATGCTCACTCTGCGCTATTCCCATGCTCCCCTCTCCTCCCAACGCGGCCTTCTCTATGCCTTCACACCCTCTCTCACCGAAACTTACGCTCATTCCCTTCATCTTGGTCGCTCCTATCCGCCTGCTACCCTTTACCCCAGGCACGGCCATCCCCCTTTTTAAATACGAGTTTTTAATTCCATTTTTTAAATCCCTTTTTTAACTTATTAAATTCCTCCATGAATTAAAACCCGCCTCCACGAATTTTAAATTCGACCTTTATTTTATAGTTAAATTCTCCCCATTTTTAATTAATCCCTTTCTCCTTCATTTTTTAATTAACTTCCATTTTTAATTAATTCATTTTTTAATTAATTTTTAATTAATTAAAAAAAAACGGCAGAGAGAGAGGAAGAGAGAAAGAGCAGATAGAGAAAACAAACATCAGAAATGAAGAAAATGACATATCAACAGATGGACTATACATAGAGAAAATTGCAGATTTGACATTGTGTGATTTTTGGCATAAGAGTGATTTTTTGAAGAAATTGACATTTGAAGACAAGTTTGCCATCATTGCAAAACAACTCTTTGAGGAAGAAAATTCAGCTGCCTTAAAGGCCTCTTGCACAAGTCTTTTGCTGCACACTCATACAAAAATTTGCAGAAATATTGTATTGCATTGACATTGTATTGTGAGTAGACATTGCTTCTTCATAGTTGCAATCAATACTTGAGTTGTTGAAAAATTGTTGATTGCCCTCCATCATTTGAGGAGCAGATTTTGTACTTTGAGATTTCCATAGTTGGAAATTCTTTTCAGTCATTTGTACTTCTTGTTGCATCACATTGTAAACGGGTGCATTTTCGGTTGAAGCCGACACCCTTTCATTTTTTGAGCCTAAGTTGTTGAAAATGGCTAAAATAAATGAGGTGTTAGAGTTGTTGAATGACCTCATTCATTCAAATGTTGATGATGTGATAAAAATGAGCAAGGATGCTCTTTGTAATATTCAAAGTTGTTTGCTAGATGCACAAGAAAAGATTGAATTTTTGCAGTTAGAATCTCAGCTCCAACAAGATGAACTTCAGCAAAAGAGTCACCATTCTGAACCTGTTCCTGTTCAAAAAATTGAGAAAGACTCCCATCAGCAGAAAGTCAATAAAGTTCTAGTCGATTCCCATTCAGTTCCTTGTACTAGAGAAGATGTACATGCAGATGCAGCAGTTCAACCTGCACTTCTCAAGCCCATCATCAGACCTTGGGAAGAGCTTTTCCACAACAAGCACAGAACTGGTCTTGCATATGACAAGGATGTGTCCTTTCATATTCCAAACTACACAAAGCCCATCATATTTCAGAGTGTCGGATTCTTGTATGACAGTTCACCTGCAGCTGTTCCAGATCTTGCTCCACAACAAAAATCACAGATCGTAAAATGCCAACACTGTGATCGAGTTGGCCATATAAAAGATCATTGTTTTGATCTTCATCCATGCAAGCACTGTGGTCGGCACACTCATTCTTCACACAGATGCTTCAGACACAAGCCTCCTGCAAGAACAAAGATTCATCTTGGATGGATCGCTTCTTGGCAATGGGCATCAGCAGCCAAGAAGATGTTTAAGACACATGTTAGAACTTGTTCATGAATATTGAAAAAACTTGCAATTGAGTTTTCGCCATCATCTCACCTTGTCCCTGACAGGGGGGAAAATGGTGGTCATGTACAAGATTCGACAAAAGATCAAGCGAGCCTGAGCCACAATCTCTCATTCCATGTTCAGAGTTGTAGCTAGAGACACAACAGTTCAAGTGAGCCTGAGCCACAATTCGTCATTCCAGATTCAGAGATGTAGCCAGAGACACGGATGCCCATGAGCATGCCTTCGGTTGGTGGACAACCTTAAACCATCAAATTTGGTTGGTGGATAACATAAAACCATCACAGGTAGTAGACCTCCCTTCTTTTAGGTCGAAGGTCTCCCTTTCATATATGAAGAACACTTCCTCTAGCAGAAGCCTTCAGCTTCTTGCCAGCATTGGTTGAGTTCCAGGAAATGCTTCAAGCATTCCAGAGTTGTTGGTAATCCTAAAACCATCACAGGTAGTAGACCTCCCTTCTTTTAGGTTGAAGGTCTCCCTTTTATATGAGGGACAATTCCTCTAGCAGAAGCTTTCAGCTTCTTGCCAGTTTTGGAAGAGTTCCGGGAACTGCAACAAGTTTTGCGTTCCAGTGTTTGTGGTCATCCTAAAACCACCTCTTTTTTTCCAACATTTCAGAGAGTTGATTCAGCCAAGCGCTGCCATGTAAACTTTGCAGATTTGTATTACAACTCTTTTCTTGGACTCACACATACCCCTTCGGATTAAGGGGGGATGTTGGAACACCTAATCCTACATGGGTAGGTGTGGAATGCGAAAAGTCACAATGGAGTCCAAGTGACCTTGGAATGTGAAACCAAGAGTCACACCATTGTACTATAAATTTACATCATGTATAATGGAAAAATAAGAAAGCCTCACGCTTATCCTTCATTGTGTGTTGAGTCTCTTGTGTGTGTATTTATTCTTCTCATACACCATGTGTGTGTTTAACATGGTGTTTAACATTTTTTATAATATATACATAATTGACATTAAATTTTTTACATAGCATGTAGATTGAAACATTTTATAGCACAAATTAAAATAGTTTTTTTTATTATTAATACATTTTAAGTATGTGGCAATATTAATTGGTATTAAAATATTTATTGATAACCCACATTGAATATTTTTTATATACAACATTAAAATATTTTATTTTAACAAATTCTTATATATATATATATATATATATATATATATATATATATATATATATATATATGAAGTTGATATCCACATAAATTGGTTAACATAGATCTTCAAATGTTATTTAAATCATCCGTTGAACTATTTTTGAAAAGTATAAGGTTTTACTCACATTTATTTTTTTACTTTATAGCATATTTTTTTTATTATAGTCTATATTATTTTTCTATTTAAAGTATAATTTATTTATTTATATTTTAGAAAGGCATATATCAACATAGACGGACTAACAAACTTACACATCTCTCATACTGAACTGTAGAATGAGCTTCTCAACTCAATAAAGAGAAAATGAAATACTAATAACATTTCTCAATTCAAACTTGTTATCCAAAATGTTTTGATAAATCTTTTTTGAGAAATCGCATTAACATATATTTGGTTGACCTGCTTTGAACAACCGAATGTCGTTTATCATCGACTAAGATGGAAAGCCCAATAACAATGTTGTTAAATAATGCAAAGAAAAAAAATTAACAGCCATATAATTAACAACAAAATAATGCATCATTAATAATATTTATGAATAAAAACCAACTGATATATAATTTTCAAAAGATTTAAACAAAAATAAAATTAAAAGAAACCATTATTAACAAAAATGAGAAAAAACTTTATAAAAATTGTTATTTAAAAAAAAAAAAAACAAGAATAAAATGAACGAATTAAAATATATAACTATAAATGAAAAAATAATTATGAAACAATAAATTTATAAACAAATAAATAGAAATAAATAAATTATTTATGTATATATATACATATTTATATTTATATAAATTATTTATGTATATATATACATATTTATATTTATATTTATATGTATATATAAATATTTGTATTTATAATTAAATAATAGAAAACAATACAGAAAAGTCAAAAGCTGAGGTAGAACTCTATTCACATTTTTATATATTATTTAAAAAAAGAAAATAAAAATATAAAAAATAGAATGTTGGGTAGATAGGAGTAAGATAGATTTAGGTTAGTTTAAGTTTCCTCTTTAAATGTGTTATATTTCACATGGATACCATGCTTTCTCAATATCATGGGCCATTTTTATTTTAATTTAATTTTAATAAGGTTATTTTCATTTTTATTTTTTTATTTTATTTTGATGGAGTTAAAATTTATACATTACATTACAACATTTCTATCATACTGGGTTGGAGAGTGTCTCTCTCCACACGCACACACACACACACACACACACGCACACACACATATAGCCTAATTTATAGATGAAATGGTTTTTTTCACGACATTTTTTCACATTAATTTTAATCCAAATCTGACAACCATTTTTAAAAACTTGAGTTTAATTTGTTTAATTTGCATAGTTGAGTGCCCAAGGGGTTTTGCAAGGTGTTGAATCTGTTTACTCATTCAAAAATCTATTTTAAACAACAAAAAATCTTGAAATTATATTGCCAAATTTTGGTGAATTCTCATGAATTTTTTTTATTTTGTCTATATGTTAGACTATATATATATATATATATATAACATTAGTACTAAGAAAAAAAAACAAAGAGGAAAAATAAATAGAACATTTGATACTTTAATATGCAGTTAGCACAGATGATATAGGGAAAATTCATCAGGAAAGCTAAAATCCTAGATTGAAGACATGAAGGGAGGGAAACAAGAACTAAGAGGAAAGGGAAAATTTTCCAACTATCATCTCTATTCAGAGCACTAGAACTTCTCTCAATTTCGATGGCCTCCCTAAAATTCCGGTGATGGAACTGATCAATCTTGGCAATGACTTGAGACTCTTCAACACATATGTGGTATTTTATCTTTTCAACATGTTCAACCAAAGTTGAGGACTGAGTCCTACAATGTTTGATGTCGGTTGCATGCTTCTGAATCGTTTGATTTTATGGAGTGGCAAGTTTCTCCAGTGTAGGGGGTTCCACACGATCATGGGATTTCATAAACACCTTTCATTCTTTTAGGGTCCACCGGGTCCTTAATAGATCTTAGGGAGCTACGAATGGTATTCAAGGATCTAAAGGTAGAAGAGACCTTATGTTTTTTGAGGATCTGAGCAATATTGTTAGTGGTTCCTTAGATAAAAGGAATTTGAACACTAGTCATCAGATCCTTTGGCTTTTTCTTTATCCTGGGATCTTTGATCGCCTTTAAGAAAGCTTTAAGACCCTGGTGCTTCTTATATCCATTCTTCTCAAACACTTTAAGGAGATGAGTTTTCTCATCATTCAGGTGACTTTCATTCGAAACCCTTAAAGCATGAGTAGCCAATGTGCTAAGGACACTTAGTTTCCAAGTAGGATAATGATGGGAACTAGCATGAAGATATTGTTTCGCGTGAGTCTTCTTACGAAAGACCTAATGAGAGAAAGAACCATCATATTTCTTAGAGATGAGAACGTCAAGGAAAGGAAGGCTACCATTGACTTTCGGCTCCATTGTAACCTTGATGGAGTTAGATTGATTGTTAATATGTTGAAGAAAAAAATCTAACCTTTCATGTCCATGAGCTTAGATGATGAAATTATCAGTCACAAACCTCTTCCAAATTTTAGGTTTAAAGTGAGTTGAAGACAATGTCTTGGATTCAAAGTCTTCCATGAACAAGATTGGCACAACATGGGAGAGCAGAGAACCCATAGCAACTCCACATGTTTTCTCATAGAGTTCACCTTCGAAGCTAAAAAAGGTTGAGGGTAAGGAAAATCTCTATCAACCTAGAAATCTTTGGATCAGTAATGTGATTGATCACCTCCATAGCCTCATTGATAGGGATATTGGTGTACAGGTAGAGCACATCAAAACTAACAAGAATATCACTAGGTTCAAACTTAATATTCTTTAATTCAATGAAAAAAAGGAAGAGTCATTGAAAAACGATTATGTAAGGCCCACAAGGGGTTTAAATTTCCGAGCTAAATACTTTGTTACGAGACAATTAGGCCCTCCTATTGTATTGAAAATGGGTCTGGGGGGCGAGGCTCCTTATGGATCTTGGGATGCCCAAATATCCTAGTAGTAAGAGCGTTGCTCTCAATAAGCTTATGGCTTATGGAGTTTAAAGTGCTACTAAATTTTATAGCTAAAGCCACAACTTTCGAGAAATTTTTTATGGGGTTTTTATTTAGATTTTTGTAGTTGTCACTGTTGTTAAGGTGATCCAACATTTTTCTTTAGTAATCCTCTTTATCTAAAATAACAACCACCCCACCTTTATCAGATTTGAGAATAAAAATGTATTCATTATTATTTAAGGCCTTAAAAGCTTCAAACTTCATCTCGCCGATATTGCTCTTAGATGGCTCAACCAAATGCACAATCCTATCTAATGACATCCTTAATCTTATCCAGTAAGCCCCTAATACTATATTCAACGTTACAAAAAATTTCTTCACACAAATATTCGTTTTCGTAATGATAATATATAAGGGGATAAGACATTGTGAAGATGGAAATGGATATGGACACCGAACGGGGAATCAAAATTAGAGAGGTCCATCCACGAAGGGGGTTTTTAAGCGCATGGGGGAGGAATAACTAAGGTGGTTAAATTAAATTAATAATAATAAATGGGAGTTAGTTTGAATGTACTAAATTGGGTCATATTGTAATCCATATAAAAAAAAATTGGATTGAATATTTTATATTAAAATAAAATTGGACAATTAAAGGATGATAATTGTAATACTAAATAATACTAAATTGAGAATTGAAATATTAAATAATATTAAATTTAGAATAAAGTAAAATTAAATAATTAGAATATAATAAAAATTAAATAAAAATTTAAAGAAGGGATGATGGAAGAAATTGAGAATTGACATATTAAATAATATTAAATTTAAAATCAAGTAAAATTAAATAATTAGAATATAATAAGAATTAAATAAAAAGTTTAAGAAGGGATGATGGAAGAATGATGATAAATTGATTTTATAAAATAATAAAATGGAATTTGATTGATTGTATTAATTTTAGTGAAATGGTAAGTAAGGTAGAAATTGCGCTGAATATTTTATATTAAAATTGGAATATATTAATATTAAATTATTAAAATATAATAAGAATCAAATAAAAGTTTTAGATTAAATAAGCAATAAGAATAAGGCTGTTAGAATGACGTCATATGAAAAAGAGATATAATTAAGTGAAAGAATAAGAGAAGATATAAAAAAGAGATATAATTAGGTGAAAGAAGAAAAGAAGATACGAAGAGAAGAAGGAATAAATAAAAGATATAAAGAGAAGAAAACAAAACAAGATAAGGAGAAAGGTGAAAGTAAAGGTGGGGATAATGTTAAGTATGGTTAGGGTTATGATTGATATTGAAGTTATGGGTATTACGTTTAGAGGTCAAGAAATGGATTGTGGGTTTCAAAAATGGTTTAGTTGGAATTCATTTTCTTAACTGAAGTTCAGGCGTTTTTTAATTTCTAGAGTTTCCCTAATGACATGGTTAGAGTGGAAGGGAACTTAAGCCAAAATTTTGGTTTGATTAAAACAAATTAAATTCTTGGAATTATGGGAATGTTTATTGATGGTGGATTTAGGATTTTAGAAATATTAGGATTTTAGAAATATTCATCACCATCAAGTTCAATTATGAAAATATATATGTTATTATTAATATATTTGGTTAAAGAGAAATAATACTAAAGAGATGATAGTTAATTATTTGAATTAAAATACATAAAAATAATACTAAATTAAAGAGAAATAATTATTTGTATAAAAGAATTAAATTGTTTAAATTGTTGGATAAAAGAAGGATAATGGTGTGAATAAGGAAGAGATTAAGATGAATAAACATAAATTAATAAATATTAAAACAATATAGATTAAGAAACCATAAATTAATCTTTGTCCCTTCAACTCGAACAGAGTCATTAGGTAATCCCTTGAAATATAAAGCACTCTAACAACTTTAATCGAATATAAATATCAGTTGAGCCACTCTTGGAAACCCACTATCCATTTTTTTGTTGTCTTCCAAGCTTTATTCCCCACTCTTGGAAAACCACTATCCATTTTTTGTCTTCCAAGCCTTATTCCCCTAGCTCTGATGATTGTAACATTCCCCTCACCTTTGCTCCATACCCCTTAAATCATTTTCTTTCTTTATTATTTTCAGTTATTCTCCCTTAATATTTTTTATTTTATCTTAATCCTTGTTAACTTAATCTTATCCTTAATCAATTTTAAATTTAAAAATGGTCTTTAATCCTAAATAAATCCTAAATCCATTCTACCCATAGTATTTATTCTTTATTTTGACTCCCTCTTAATATATTATAATCTTATTATATGTGCCGCAGGCATGGTATTACTCATTCGATTTTTCCTTTGACCAAGTATTACTTTGCTTTTCACTAAAAAAGATTACAACGTCTCCATAGTTTAACATCATGGATTGAATTTTATCATTTTTTATTAATATTTAAAATTATTTATCTATAATATGATAGGTTTAGGTTTTATTCTGTAATGATTGTTTTGGGTGCTCCTATTACAACTGCACGCATTATGCGTTCCTCATCATGCCACTACCGCGAAAAACCAAGAAATTTTGGCATATGTCTTTGGCATCTTCGTCCATTAACTGAATCTTTTGAGTTCATTGCAATATCCGACGGGAAATGGTTTCTAAAGTTCCTTTGTCTAGACTAAATTTATCAGGATTTGAAATATATGTAGACGTGTTATTCCCATAACCTATATATAAGAGGAAAATGGTACAATTATAATGAACAAAAATTAATCAACATAAAATAATAACAAAAATAAATGTAATACTCAATATATAGGGATTAATTTCCTCGATTCATGGAGGGTTCAGGCAGGTAAGACATTGGAGTGCGAGCCTGCCACCCCACCGCCTCATGTAGCATTTAAGAGGGGGGTGGTCCTCCCACATTAAAATGCATGCGAGTTCATTTATTTTCACTTATGGATATGGAAATTCTCATTTTCAACCCGTATTTTGCTACCAAACCATCGTGTTAGCATGTCCACTGTGGTGAGGTAACCCCCCCCCCCCACCATCCTAGCACAAGAGGGACTACATACAAAGCCTTTCTACATCAAGGTTCAATTGAGAGGAAATTTTATTTCTTTTCCTGAAACTCTTCCTCCAAATTTCCTGGTCCTCGACCAATCTATTACAAGTTGTTGTGTCATGGAGGTGGTGCTAGGTATATTAAGTATTCTCATAATTTCTTTTCTAATGGTTGATCATCTATGAAGCGAGTGGAGTCAAGGCTTCAAGAGCACGATTGTGCCTCTTCTTGTTGGTGGAATTTTTGGGGCCTTATTCCTTATTTATGTTGTAGCAGTTTCATCTTCAATCATCTGCCAGTCTTGAATCCTAAACCTAAGAAATCAACACTTCTGGTGGTACTTTTGTGACCACTCTTTTTGTTCCTTTTCATATGTTAGTTTAATTTTTTGTGTTTACTCTGACATGTGGTTTGTCGCTAATGAAATTTGGTTCAGATAAGTGTGTCATATTGTAAATGTTTTGAAGTATTTCCTGGAAGGCCTTTTCTTCCTCTGGAACATCTCATTGCCCCCACCCTGTCTGCAAACCCACTTTTAGTATGCATATTTGTAGCTTTCTAGTTAAACCCAAAATTTTCTCCTCTCCCCCTGGTATTTTTGTTGTTGAAATTTATTCATGATGTCATTCTATTATGACCTCCCAACCTCTTTGGTTTAGGTGTATCCGATGAGGAGGGTGGGGTGGAAATTCAAAGGAGGGTGTCCATAGTTCGCTAGTTAGAACCCATGCCTAAGCATAGGCACAAGACGTTGTAGATATATACCATTAATATGTTGTTCCACTTGAGATTCGAGAAAATATTCGTCATCGTGAGTCTCTGCCTAATTATGAGCTCCTTGTTTTTCCTGACTCAAACATTCTTGAAGATGTATCCCACTAGGTTCCCAACCCTGGTCACATTATGGGATGACAAAAACAATAACTTAATTCAATCACTCTTAATTTGCATCTTAAAAATATCCTTGGCGGAGTCACTTGAAGGAGAAGCAAGAGGATAAGTATGACATTTTTTCCCCTGAATGACATCAATCATACCCAAAGGTACCAACATTCATGCTTTTAGAGTTTGGATGCATGGCTAGCTCACTTGGAGAGCCACGTCTAATGCGAGCTTAAAGCTCCAGCTCCTCCAAGTTCCAATGCCAAAACTCTTGCACTACTAATATAAGGATTAACACTAATTTGGTTCAAAATCATCACAAACACAAAATTCTCCAAGTTCACAGTGAATGACCAAATCAACCTTAGTATATAATCACCACAAATAATTAATATAAAATCATTGCATAGAATTAGTTCTTATGCCACATAGAATAGTTCACTACAAAATTTACTTAGCCACATATATTGGCCTTAAAAGTATTTATTAATTGCAAATAAAAATTATATTATAAAAAAATATTGCCAACCATACAAAACTATTACCAACCACAACTTAAAGGAGTTTGCTAGAAATAGAATTAATACTAACCGCACTGAATAAAAATACAAACCTAGAATAATCATTACAAAATTCTTAAAAAAGATTCATCACCATAGATGATTGCTTTTATAAAAATAAATATGAAATCAACACAATTTTATATATAAAAAAATGGAACACATAAAATCTCTCTCTCACACACACATAATTAAAAAGGGAGTGGAAATATAACCCATCTCCTATCGTTGAATAATTAAGAAAAAAAAATCCAAATCAAAACCAAAACGAAAAACATGATTCGAATTTTATATCCATAATATTTTTGGAATTTAATTTATGTGTAGATTTCAAGGCATCAACCAATCATTGTTAACGAATATTAAAGTAATAAGGCTCAATGAAAACATGAAGGAAAAGGTATAAGTTTACAAGGAAAAAGATAATTGTGATTAAAGAATATGTTAATATAAGAAATTAATCATTTTTTTGTTTCTATATGACCTTAGGGTTTTTTCTACATAGTCATCCATGAAAAATCCATGAGAGGAGATCTTCCCCCACCTTTAGTGAGATTGTTTTTAGAGTTCGTAAATATTTTGGATTTGTTGGTATTCTCAATCAATCTCTTCATTTCTGACATCCTTTTCGTAGAGATGCTAGGAAAAGTGGGGTTTCTAGTTTATCAAAGAAACCTATGCTAGGTGCATATCACCAAGCTAGAAATCCATGACATTATTTTCCAAAAGCGGTGCAATATCCAAAATATGAGGTTAAATATAGCACAATCAAAGAATATATCCAATATATGCATGATTATGCTATCATCTCCAAGTTCATCATATTGTGGCCCTATAAAAAGTCTATGATACCCAACATAAATAGAACCTCCAAGGTCAAATAGAACTAGAGCTAGGTGAAAAATGATTCTTCACAATCATATTCTCCAGCTTGGAAGAATGATCAAGGGTTTTTGAAGGAGGGCCAATTTTTTTAATAATGCAGGGCTCTTCATATGATTTTGGAAGGAGAAATATAATCCAGAGAAAGAAAATTTCCTTTCTTACTTGGTGTGGGTTTAAATCTTATCTCTTCCAAAGGAATATTGGTAGTAGGAATTCCTTGAAGTAATAGGCAATGTCATTGACATATTTGCCAAGGTCTTGATGGAAAATAAGAGAGGTAAGTACACATCATATGCTCATATATGTGTTTATCTGAATATCTCCCAACCTCTTCAAGCTTCAATAGATATTTATTATCAGGACAATATTTGGAAGCAACCTCTATATTATGAGCATGCCCCATTAAGATGTAGATGTTATTATGAGTACAAACATATTATTAGGTACTATCTGATGAATGGAAAGGAAATGCCTAAAAAACACCCTTGTCAAAAAGAGCAAGATGATTTTGGAAAATTCCCCTAAAGAAGAATAAATTTGAGTCCTAACCAAATCCCTAAATCTGGAAATAGGTTTAAGCCACTCTCCTCTCTAAACGAGCCTTCCAAATCAATATAATATTCAATCAATCTTGAAACCAATAAAACGAAATACCCATAAACCCTTATTAAAACCTCCAAATCCCATGTGAAAGATTCTATAAGAGTACCAACAAAATCCATTACTATAGGAAATGGTTCATTCCCTATCAAAAGAAGTTGAAACACAAGTTGAAGCGCAAGATATACCAAAAGACATGGATTTGGATTATCCACAATTTAATATCCTTGTAGAATAATTTTATGGAAAATATATGAAGGAATTACTAGTTGATTACGCAAGAATTCTTTATGAGGCCTATCTTTGGTGCAAGGAAGAAGACCAACTAGCCTCACGTTCTTCAAAGTCATGTCTTGGGGTTCACACAAAGGATTTCAAGGTGGTCTCCAAGAAATACAAGGTATCTGAAAAAATAGCTCACAAGACCAATAAGGCACTTGTTAAAGCAAACAGTGAAAAATTACTCAACTCACGGAAGATGATGTCAATGTCAGAGGCATTTCCTCCCTTGAATTTTTCAATCTTCAATGAGTTTTCTATGTATTAATAATTTTCATAGTTATTTTATGATTGTTTGTTATTGGTAGATAGCCTACTATTATCAGTCAAACTTGATATAAAAAATCTCCTAGATATTTTCCCCTTTTTGGAAATCCCGACTACTTGTAACTTTTTTCTTATTAATGAAAGGATCCACTCGCTTAAAAAAAAGTAAGAAATTAATTATATTTTAATTTATTTTATAAAATATTGTTATGAATTTAAGGGGTTGGGTTGAGAGTTTTACTGGGAGGAGAATGATAAGGTAATAAAATAAGTGGGAAATAGTAATTTAATAAATGTTTATAAATTTATTTATTTATTTATTTTGTTTGTATTAGTATAAATTTAACATATTTTTTTTTAGTTATTAATAGTATAGTAAATTTTATTAATAGTAATATAAATTTATAAATAATTTGTAAGAATAATAGGGATTTTAAATTAATAAGTTGTAGGTAATTTGAACATCATTGCAATAGAAATATTAATTGAAAAAAAAAATGTGTATAAAAAAATTCAAATATAGTTCCCCCCAAAAATTAAAAAATTTGACAACTTATTCAAATTACAAGAATGAAAGTGTATTGTTTAACAAGCTAGCCTAAAACTAACAAAACTTTGCACCACATTCTAGAAATATAGGATTTTAAAAATTCAACCCATAGAGGAACCCGTTCTAACCTTGAATTCTTCAGTTGAGTTGTCTAGCCTATGATCTTCGGTTGAGGTTTTTAGGTTCCTCTTCAAGTATATTTGTTCTGTTGGACCCATTTTCATTATGGATGCTTCTTGTGTATACTCCTCTTTGACCTCCATAATCTTGAATATTCTACTTGTTGGTGGAGACACAATATGTAGAAACCAACCATGAAAATGTGCAAGAACCTTTTTATGTTGTCCACCCTAGCAACCATCAAACCTATAACACCCTCTAGCCACCTAGTTGAGGGACATTATAGTTGAATCTTGCTAATATAAAAATGGAACTATTTGTAAATGTTGTGCAAATTATTCATTTCAATTTAATTAAGTGTGCGAAGTATTCTCCATGTCTTGCAAGTTAAACAAAGTGTTTTTGGTAATTGTTTTTGAGTTTATATGTGAGGAAATGTCAATTAAGTTTATTTTTTAACATATTATATTAGAAATACACAGCAAGAGAAATTCACCATATCATAACACAACAAATTGATGAGGCAGTTCACCCCTCTTGGGCTACATTTGCCAGGTCCAAGGCTCCCAATGGGCATGTCCTTGCTCTATTAAGTTGCTAAAAATGGTTATACAGTGAAATATATGAATAAACAGGCAAAAAAAGCTGTGAATTTGACTTCAGAAGACAGAAATAAGCTAAAAATGGCTTTTGTTTCACCTCAAATAGTGAAGTACAACCCAATACAGCTCCATCTTCCTGATGGCCCTCATGGCCCTTTCCTCTTTCCTAAAGAAAAAATCGCTAAAGAACACCTCTATTCGCTCTACAACCTGTCCCAAACACTCCAAAAGATCAAAGAAAGCCAAAATTGACTAAAATTTCATCTTGTTTGGTCGAAAATTGAGAAATTTATGACCCTAACAAGTTTTTGCCTAGTGGCCCTAGAAAACCTCCTCCAACTATGGGATAACTCCAGTTTAACCCACCAAAATGAAGAAAATCCCAAATTTTTTGGAACCAACACCAACATTGGCAGACCGCTGGTGGTTATAATAAATGTAACTGTCAGATAAAGTCGTGTTCACATGCTGAAATTATGGATGGTTAACCTTCACTGGCAGATAATGTTTTAGCCCCAGCCCATGGTCACGGGTCAGAGGTCCTGTGGTGAGGGATAACCCCAAAGGGGCTTAACTCGTTTAATCTATCGATTCAATGGAGCTTAGCCCTTGGTCTTGGTGTGAGGTCATGGAGCCTGTAGCCCTTATACTTGGGGGCTTAACCAAATTTCCACTCATTTGAAAAGGGCTTAGCCCATGGTCTTGGGCCCCAGTCTTATCACCAAGGCACTGGTCCTTAAGGGCTTAATCCCTAACTCTTCCCGTTCACAAATTTAAATGACAACCTGACTCGCCTGTTCAAAGTGACCCGACTGTAGTTCAACCACCTGTTACACATTGACCCGAATGTGTTCAACATCGACCCGACTCTGCCTTTGTTCGATGTGTGGCCACTGCTGTGTTGGTTGAGTCGACCTTGCCCGAGGTGTCGGGTCAAGGGTTCGACCCCCTTGCCTTCAACATTTTCAACATGACCCTTTAACCAATGGCCCGGGGCCACGTGGCATCCTCCGGGTAGGCCACGTGGCACCCTCCAACAGGACCATAAAAACATTATAAAAATTAAATTTTTGCCATATAAAAATTTTTGAAAATCACAATTTTTTTTTTGGTAAAAAACTCTTGTTTTGAAGGTCATTGGGAAATTTCAAACTTTAGTAATTTTCACATATGACATCGAATTTGAGTGTCATTCACCATTCTAGAATCGTAGCAACGAGGCATTTCTAGTCATTCAGATTGCTACCAATTTTGAGCAGTTCCATTTTTTTGCATTTTTCCAACTTGGACATGATCTCCTGATCACACCTCCCCATTGGGAATATTTTAGACCCCAAAAGCCTTCAATTACTTGTTAAGAATATGAGGGTATAGATCCCTCACCTTTTCCACCTCCATCCATTTTTCCTTGCTCGTTTTGCTGCCTTTTAGACCAACCCGAACATAATCGACACTTCCCCTCCTCGAAGTGTGTGTCCTTCTATCAAGGATAACATCCTCTTTCATCTCATCCAAAAATTCTGGCGATAAATCCTCTATGAATGGCAACTAAATGTCACTTTTATGATCATCAATTAAAGGAGGTTCATACAAACGTAAATTTTCCACATTCACAATGGAATAAATTTTCATATATGAAGGAAAATCTAGTTGAAAAGCATTATTTCCAACTTGTTTAAGGATCTTGAATGGACCATAACGAATAGGCTTCATATTTTTACCTTCTCCTTGCATTCTTTCCTTACTAATATGTAGCCATACCTTATCTCCTTCTTGAAACTTATGATCAATTCAGTGTTTTCCATGCCTCTCCTTGTACTTGCCTTTACTTTTTTCAAGCTGTTCTTGAACCTGTTGATGTATGAGTTTAATTCTTTCAATGAACATGCAAGATTTGTCAATGTCACTATGCCCATCAATGGAAACATCCTTCTCAAGAATGAAATCTAAAGGTGACTTAGGAAAATACCCAAAACAAGCTTCAAAAGGTGAAGTATTTGTAGAAGAGTGTTTGGCCCGGTTGTAAGCATGTTGAATGTAATGCAAGTGTTCATCCCAAAGCTTAGGATGCTTGCTGCAATAGCCTCTCAAAATCTGTGCAATGGTTCTATTTGCTACCTCTGTTTGATCATCTGTTTGCGGATGGAAAGCAGTACTCTTCTTCAACTTGGTGTTCATCATCTTCCACAAATTGGACCAAAAATTCCCAACAAATCTGGAATCCCTGTCACTAACAATAGAAGTAGGCAAGCCATAATGAACCCATACATGTTGAAAATATAAATCAGCAGTTTTTTTAGCAGTTATATTTTTCTTACATGGCATAAGTACATGGCATAAGAATACACATCTTTCTGAATCTATCAACTACTACATAAAGATAATCATGTTGCTTTCTAGATAATGGTATACCTCCAACAAAATCCATAGAAACACTTTCCCATGGTCTAGAAGGTATCAACAATGGCGTATATAAACCAAGCTTCCTATTGCTAGGCTTGCTTGTAGCACATAATGAACAACCTCTAATGAAACTTGAAACACTATCTACCATGAGAGGCCAATAACAATACCTCCGTAAATGTGCCACCGTTTTTCTTACCACAAAATGTCTAGCAATAAGATAAGAATGAGCTTCTTTCATGACACTTAGTCTCTCCCCCTGTGGTATACATAACTTGCCCATATGAAACAACAAATTATTATGCAAGTGATAATCATTCTCCTCAACATGATTCCCTTCACTCAAGTTAGCATACACATCCTTAAAATCAATATCTGATGCATATTGTTCTATGTAGCTCTCATGTACAATAGAATCATTCTTAAGTAAAGTAGTAGCACTAATAATAGGCCTTGAAAGCATATCAAAAAATTTATTTAAAATACCTTTCTTGTACCTTATTACCAAGTGAAATTGTTGTAGGAAATCCATCCATCTGAAATGTCGTGATTGTTGTAATTTACATTGCGACTGCAAGTATTGTAAAGGTTGATCGTCAATATCAACAACTGTTTCTTTGCCCATCAAATAGAGTTTCCACTTTTTGATGCTTTGTACCAACACATACAACTCATTATCATATGTAGGATAATTCACAACATCACCATTAAATGTCTCAGAATGAAATTTGATAGGCTTACCATGTTGTAAGAGAACTGCACCCAAGGCATAATCACTAGCATCGATCTAAATCTCGAATGGTTGTCTCAAGTCCGGTAATGCAAGGACTGGAGCTAAACTTATCTTCTCTTTCAAAGACTCAAAAGATTTATGTTTTTTTCCTCCCAATTGGAAAGCACGCTTCACACTTGTCACTGCATGCATAGGAGATTCTATGGAAGAGAAGTTAGAAATAAACTTCCTCCAATACTGAGTTGCACCCAAAAAACTTCTTACCTCTATAATGGATTTTGGATTAGGCCAATTCACAATGGCTTCTACCTTAGAAGGATCAATTCTCAAAGCACCTCCTCCTACTATGTGTCCCAAAGAAACCAAAGAATTCTTTCCAAATTCACACTTTGACATTTTAAGAAACAACTGATTTTTCTTCAAAATATCAAGTACTTTCTTAACATGCATGACATGCTCTTCTCTAGTCTTGCTGAAGATTAAGATGTCATATAAGTAGAAAATAACTAAATCATCAAGAAAATTACGTAATACATCATCCATTACCCACATGAAAGTTGCAGGTGCATTGCATAAACCAAATGGCATAACAAGCCACTCTAAGAGTCCTTGTTTGGTTTTAAATGTTGTCTTCCAAATGTCACTTTTTGCAATTCTAACTTGATGATAACCACTATGTAAGTATAAATTACTGAAATATTTAGCATCTTTCAACTTATCTAACAAATCATCTGTCCTTGGGAGTGGGTAACGATTCTTTATCGTTATCTTGTTCAATGCCCTGAAGTCCACACACATGCACCAAGTTCCACATTTCTTTGGAATCAACACTATCGGTGACCCACATGGTGAAGTTCTTGGTCTTATGAAACCTTTTTTCTACAAGTATTTAATTTTCCTCTTTATTTCAGTATTCTCCATGATAGACATGCGGTACATTCTTATGTTAGGAAGAGGACAATCTTGTTGTAGCTGGATTTCATGTTGAATCTCCCTTTTAGGAGGAAAACATGTTGGTTCCTGAAACATCTCATGATGTGCATCAAATACATCATATAAATCTGATTTAAGCTTGGAATTACAATTTTCAAATAACTCATGATTCACATCAACCTTGGGCTTAACCATAAGAAGTGCACAACTCTTACTAGAATTCACTATCCTTTTTACCTGTCCTGCATTTACCATAGCTATATTTGTCTTCTTGCGATGTGCTCTGACAATAAAATTCTTGCTATCTTTAAAGAGATGATACTTATTTTCATGGTGATGAAATATCTCTTTCCTATTAAATAAGTAAGGACTTCCCAAAACAATTCCTGATATATCAAGCGGTACTACATCAATTTCAACTGTGTGAATAAAGTGTGCAGTAATTACAAATCGCAATATGCACTTTCTTGAGACTTGTAAGTTTGCATCCTTGCATATCCACCCAAGTGGATATGTCTTTGGATGTGGAATGGTCTCAAGTTTAAGTTTTTTGACCAAGTATTTTGATATGAGATTTTCTTGTGACCCACTGTCAAACAGTGTGTCAATTTTTGTATGTTTTGAGACTACCCTCACATGGAACAATTCAATTATTTCTTCCTCATTTGGAGCTTGTACATGACAGTTTGAAGTACTAGTGCTTGGTTTAGTTTTAGTTTCCTTTACCTTCATACTCTTCAAACCCATGGCTGAAATTTTTGTTTCGTCACCTGAATCATCACCTAAGTCTTGTGGTGTAGTTGTAGTAGGTACAGTTTTCTTCTTTCCTTTGTTTTTGTTAAGCTGAGTTTTTTTTCCAGGATGAAGTTTCCAACAGTTTTTCTCTTCATGGCCTTCTCTTGAACAGTGTTTACATATCACTTTCTCACCCTCCTGTTTGACAGATGCATTCTTTTTTCCTTTTCCCTTAAAGGTTTTATATTTTTTTCCCCTTAAAAGGCTTGTTTCTACGCTCATCAAAAGTGTTTTCCCCTCTAGCCTCTAAATGCGTAGCTTGTACACAAACTTCGTCTAGACTAGTAGGATTGAACATAAGGATAGTATTTCTAAGGTAGTTGTGCAAACCACCCATATATTTCAGCAAAGTATCTTGACTTTGTAAGTATACCCCTAATAAGGGTGCTCTTCTCCTAAACTCTTAGGTGTAGTCTTGTACATTTTGTCCCTTAAGTTGTCTGAAGATTTTCTAGTTCATGATAGCCTTCTGTAAATGAGCTAATGGATAAAATTTCTTTTTTAATTGCAGTAATAGATTCAGCCCATGATAAAGTGATCTTACCATGTTTTTTAATTTCATCCTTGGTCTTGGATTCCCACCATACCAATGCTGCTCCATCCATTCTCAAAGAGGCTAACTGCATCTTGGTGTCGTCATCATGAAGGTTTTGTATCCTCAAGTAAACTTCCAACTGTCTTATCCAATTATCGATTTTCTCCGCATTGACCTCACCATTAAACATAGGCAACTAAAATTTAACATTAAGCCTTAAAAATGGACTTTTACCAATGGTTTTAGACTTGTGAGATTGATTCACCGAAGTAGAGGAAGAGGATGAAGATGGGGATGGTGGATCACCATTACCTCTGTGTCCTTTCTTTGACTTTTCATCACTCTTCTTTCCTCCTGAAGAAACCTCTCTTTCTTTTTGGTGTTTAGACTCTTCTCCAACAAGCCTATCATTCCTTTCTTGGTAGAGTATCCGCACCATCTCTGTCATGTCCAAGAAATCCTTTCGGAACACCCGTTCCTCTTCTTTGGGATCAATTTCTTCAGGAGATTCTCCTTATTTTGAAGACAAGCTTGAAGCTTCTTCAATGGCTCTTGGAGGTGGCTCTCTGGCCCTTCTTGGTTGCGGATTACTTTGTGCACTAACCAAGTGTCCTTCACCTCTCTTGAGTTTAAGCCTAGTAAGCATCAAAAATTGCAAACAATCAACTATATCTTTGCACAAGAACAAATGCAGAGTAAAACTCTTGCTCTGATACCATTTGATCTGAAAATGGAACTATTTGTAAGTTTTTTGCAAAGTATCCATTT
Organism: Pinus albicaulis; assembly: GCA_034641835.2. Classification (NCBI taxonomy): domain Eukaryota; kingdom Viridiplantae; phylum Streptophyta; class Pinopsida; order Pinales; family Pinaceae; genus Pinus; species Pinus albicaulis. Next base: position 99,818,177 of record CM076570.1, on the reverse strand, counting down.
CCATTTAATTAAGTGTGCAAAGTATTCTCCATGTCTTGCAGGTTAAACAAAGTGTTTTTGGTAATTGTTTCTGAGTTTATGTGTGAGGAAATGTCAATTAAGTTTATTGTTTAACATATTATATCAGAAATACACATCAAGAGAAATTCACCATAGCATAACACAACAAACTGATGAGGCAGTTCACCCCTCCTGGGCTACATCTGCCAGGTCCAAGGCTCCCAATGGGCATGTCCTTGCTCTATTAAGTTGCTCAAAATGGTTATACAATGAAATATATTCCTAAACAGGAAAAAAAAGATGTGAATTTGACTCATAAGATAGAAATAAGCTAAAAATGGCTTTTTTTCACCTCAAATAGTGAAGTACAACCCAATACAGCTCCATCTTCCCGATGGCCCTGGTGGCCCTTTCCTCTTTCCTGAAGCAAAAATGGCTAAATAACACCTCTGTTTGCTCTAAAACTTGTCCCAAACACTCCAGAAGGTCGAAGAAAGCCAAAATTGACTAAAATTTCATCTTGTTTGGTCAAAAATTGAGAAAGTTATGACCCTAACAAGTTTTTGCCCAGCGGTCCTAGAAAACCTCCTCCAACTATGTGATAACTCTAGTTTAACCCACCAAAAAGGTGGAAATCCCAAATTTTTCTGAACCAGCACCAACATTAGCAGACCGCTGGTGGTTATAATAAATGTAACTGTCAGATAAAGTCGCATTCACATGCTGAAATTCCGGACGGTTAATCTTAGCTGGCGGATAATGTTTTAGCCCCCGCCCATGGTCACGAGTCGGAGGTCCTGTGGTGAGGACTAACCCCAAAGGGGCTTAACCTGTTTAATCTACTGATTCAATGAGGCTTAGCCCTTGGTCCTTGCATGAGGTAACAGAGCCTGCAGCCCTTAGCCCTATGGGCTTAACCAACTTTCCACTCATTTGAAAAGGACTTAGCCCATGGTCTTGGGCCCCAATCTTATCACCAAGGCGCTGGTTCTTTAGAGCTTAATCCCTAACTCCACTTTTTCACAAATTTAAATGACGACCTGACTCACCCATTCAGAGTGACCCGACTACAGTTCAACCGCCCATTACACACTGACCCAAATGCATTCAACATCGACCTGACTCTGCCTCCGTTCAACATGTGCCCACTGCCGTGTTGGTCAGGTCGAGGGTTCGACCCCCTTGCCTTCAACATTTTCAACATAACCCTTTAACCAATGTCCTGGGGCCACGTGGAAGCCTCCGAGTAGGCCACGTGGCACCCTCCAATAGGCCCATAAAAAAACATTATAAAAATTAAATTTTTGCCATATAAAACCTTTTGAAAATGACAATTTTTTTTGGTAAAAAAAGCCATGTTTTGAAGGTCATTGGGCAATTTAAAAGTTCAGTAACTTTCACATACGACATTGGATTTGAGTGTCATTCATGGCACCAGAATCACAGCGATGAGGCATTTTCATTCATTTAGATTGCAACCAATTCTGAGAAGTTCCATTTTTGAGCATTTTTCCAACTTGGACATGATCTCCTGATCACTTGCCATTGGTACCATAATAGTAATATGGATAATATGACCAAAACAACATAATAAAATCATGCATAAAGCATATAAACCATAGGAAATAAACATACATCAAAGTATAGACACCATTAAAAACATATAATGTATAAATATAAACACTTATCTTTTAATGATCACTAACTAGTTGTAGACCCCAGATGTTCTTCCCAACCATAGACTCCATTATTCCAGCTCTCTTAGCAATGGTTCACCTTTAAGTTAAGGACATGACTCCATAAGGACAAAAAAAAATTATGGTACATAACCAAATTTACCAAACAAGGTTAGGGCCAAGGTACCAAACCCTTGTAGCATTCCAACCTACATTTGCTCATCCCCCATCACCCTATGTAATATCCTCAATTGGGATTAAATAGTAATATAAAGCATGAAAGAATAAAAATAATGTAAGACATAAATAACCATTAAAAACACCAAGAATGAGCCAAACACATCTGAGCCATTTTATTGATTTTCTGATGGGAAAAAGGTACAATGAGGTGCTCAAGAAGATGGTACCTTGGCCTACACAAGACGTGCTGAAATAACTCCTCAAATCCAAACAGAAACCCTGCTATCCTGCTTCTCTGTGTGGCTCCTCCTCTGCATTGTCTTGTTAGAACTACTGCTACTAGATAGAAACGGACTGCATGTTGAGGCTTCTCTGATGCTCAGAAAATTATGGGAATTAGACACCGGACCCTCCTCAACAAACCCAGAAAAACCCGCGAAGGGTTTCCAGAAATCTTGACCTCGGAAATCCCCCCCTTGGGCTTGGCACACTACTCTGCTAGGTAATCTGGTTCTATGGCTGAACTGCTGGAAGATGCTACTGGAAATAGGCCAAAAACCCTGGTAGGAGGTGGCTAACCTCCCCTCCAAACTCCAGACTGAAAACTGCTCTCTCTCCCACTCTCCCAAATCTGCTCCTTAATTGGACTACGTCTTCACTCTACTACCTGCGTAGCCTCTGCATTGTCCTAGAGGGACTGCGTGTGCCTGAATGTGCTCCTATGAATCCTCTCTCAAAACTAGATGGAATCTCCTCTCTTGAGCGAGCATTAGAAGTCCCCCGAGGTATAGTTTGAGATATACGCTTGGAAATATCTATGTTAAAACAACATTTGCAGATTTAACTAAAAATCTCAAGCGTGCTACAGTCTATCATACAGAAAATTAGTGATTGAATTCATAAGGAATGTGCTTCTCTCACCCCTTATTTATCCAAGTGAACCTCCAACGTTCCCTTGGACCCAACTATGTTGCGGTGCCCCTCTCCTAGCATGTCCCTGCGCTGCAACTGCGTAGTCTATTGCGATGCCTCTCTTGCGTTGCCTCTCCTGCATTTCCACTTAGGATGTTGTCCCATTCGATTGGCTGGCCTCATGGGCCCCACTTCAGCTCTAATATTTTTCTAAGTGACTTTAAGAAAGTGAATTAATCCTATGGTTTATTAGTGGGTCCCTCCTTGCCCGTTTTATTTCCTGCTAAACATTAGAAAAGGAAAAAATTAACAAAATTAATATTCCAATTAGCTGACTTCTAATTTGGAATATTACAGTCCTCCCTGCCAAAACATTGCTTTTCCTCAAGCAACTGCAAATATGGACTTTGCATAATCTTCTCCCCTTCCCAAGTGGCATCCTCATCTGGAAGGTTTCTCCACACGATCAGATACTCCTTGACCACCTTTTTCCTCAAGTGTCTCTCCTTGGTATCAAGAACAGCCTCCAGCTATAGCACCAAATTCCCCTCATCAACGGTAGGTGGGAGCTCCATTGTTGTAGTCACCTATTGTCCCAAAGCCTTCTTCACGCATGAGACATTAAAAATGTTGTGAATCTGGCTACCTTCTGGCAACTCCAACTCATATGCCACCTCTCCAACTCGCCAGATCACACTGTATGGCCCATAAAAATGTGTTTTGAGCTTCTTATATCCCTTATGCTTCAGCGTGGACTACTTGTACAGCTGAAGCCGGAGATACACTATGTCATCCACCTCAAACTTCCTCTCCACAAGGCCTCTATATGCATACAACTTCTATTGGTTTTGGGTTGTGGCTAAATTATCATTGAGAGCCCGAAGTATGTCTTGGCTCTCTTAGATCTAGTCTTTGGTCCTGGGGGCCTTGCTAGCTCCAAACATCACATTAGCAAAATTCAGTGCATTTAACCATACAAAGCATAAAATGGAGACATACAGATAGACATGTGGAATGTTATGTTGTAGCAGTATTCACCCAAGTGAAGCCAGTGTAGCCAAGCCTTCTGCTACCCTGTGACATAGTTCCTCAAGTAGCCCTCCAGCCACTTTTTAACTATCTCAGTCTGCTCATCTGTTTGTGGGTGGTAGCTGGTGTTGGGTGTCAACTCTGTGCCTACCAAATGGAACAAATCCTGCCAAAATCCTCCCATGAATCGGTTGTCCCTGTCACTAACTATGGTCTTTGGAAGACCATGGAGTCTGAAGATGTCCTTGAAAAATAGCTCAGCCACTTGTGAAATAGTGTATCGAGCTAAAATAGCGAAGAAATGGGCATACTTCGGCAAACGGTCAACCACCACAAAGATGCAACCCTTGCCTTGTACCATGGGAAACCCAGTGATGAAGTACATAGAAATTATTTCCCATTTCCCCTCAGGAATTGGAAGCGGCTGCAACAACCCTACTAGATGGTTCAACTCCCCCTTGTTCTTCTGGAATACTATGCACTCCCTGACATGCTATAGTACATCCTCCTTGAGGACCTTCTGAGAGAACCTATCTATGATGGTCTAATATGTTTTGGTAAATCCCTGGTGGCCTGAAAGCAGTGAGTCATGTGTTGCATGCATAATATTCTCCCATGGCTGGGAGTTTCCTGTCAAAAATATTTTGTTACGGTAGTAGATGACCTCATCCATCAATTTGTATTGGTCATCCATCACCTTCCCATCCAGGATCTCACATGAAAACTGGTCTTTGGAGTACTCCACTAGTATTTGAGCCCTCCAATCTACGTTAATTCTCATCAAGGATAGAGACGTTGTGGTGGTGTTTGGTATGAATGATTTATTCACCCTAACCCGACATTAGTTTTATCAATCCGGGAGCCTATCCTTTCAAGGAAATGCGCAAGGTATATGCAGGGGAAAACACATAATCCATCTCAACCAAGGGTTTCTAATTAGGATTCAAACCATTGTCGTGAATTTAAATAAATACTGAACTTCAAAACAATCTTAACAGTAAAGAATAATAACAACAACCATAACAAAGAAACAATTCACACACTCAAGGATGCAACACCTAATCAGAAGAGCGAGCCCAGCTCTCTCATCAAGGCTGCGTTAGTCATGAAGACGCTTAGAATATCAAAACCAGTAATACTTTATTAATTTGTAATATGTGATTACAATATCCGTCTGGGAACCCCCAATTACAGGAACAATATCCATTTTATACATAGCAATGAAGAATAACAGATCTCCCTAGAACGTGGTAATCGCACATTCAGAAATACACATCAGTTGGAATAGCACAAGCACTAGATTTCAAAGATAGAACAAGGGCCAATAATAGTCCTAGGGAATCATGACTCCATCTACGCGATCTCCCTACAGCTGACCATTACCAGATCCGTTGCGAAACGCTGAAGCGAGGGTTCCTGTTCTCCAAACTGTAGGTCAACACATATCTTAGTGTCACAAATAGGTAAGACTCTATGACTTTACTTCATCAATTAAAATATTCCAATTGGACGAGTTAGGGGTATTTACCTCATAATTTTAGCATAGAAAATGTAGGTACATAAACACAAAATGGTCAAAAAGGATGATAAAAATAGTCAGAAAGGTAGCCAAATTTGGTGCCCAACATCTCCCCCCAACTAGCCTTTTGCATGTCCTCATGTAGTTTGTCACCTCCGTAGGTCTAGATTCTACAAACTGTAAGCTTCCTGAAGCCTGGAAAAATCATACTCTAAAGCCATCTCTATCCCTGGAACTTTAAATCCATCTAAAAGGACAACTTCCTTCCACCAGTCTGTTGGGACGTTGTACGCTAGGGTGTAAACTTCTGCAGGCAACCAAATAACAGGATACTGAAACCGAAGCCCCATCCATCGGATCCCACATCTTTGAACACATGCCACATATCTGGGTACTCTGGTGAGTACTCGCGCAAATTTGGGTGCCCCAAAAGGCTCTCTGTTCTGGACAGTTGTCGGTGACATCATCCACCTTCTCTGACAACAATCAAGGGCCTCTTTTTGGAAAATAGTTAATTGATTGACACAAACATCGAGACACCACCTTTTTTTCCTCACCATCTTATCTCTGTTCCCTTCAAATTTTAAAAAGGTATGGTGTTTATTGAACATTTTATCTGACCTCTCATGTTCTCCTCTTACTATAAATGGCTTTGTAACTTGATTAGACTCAAAAGTGTTACAAGCCTTCTGCCAATGGATTTGATTGAAAGCATAAGAGGTGAGGGCCCTCAAATGGATGTCCCCTACATATGGGACCGGGTTGAAATCTTTGTCCAGACGTAGCAAATAGCCATGCAGGTAAAACTCACACATCATATGTTGAGTTGGCACATCATAATTCCTCATGATTCGGAGGAATTGTACACCATCTTCTATTTCATAACTGACCTCGTTTTTTATGATTTCCATGCATAATAAAAGAAAGCATTCATGCAAAAATAAAGAATAACAAGAAGTAGGGGGATGACATGCCATCACCTCTTGCCCCAAATTGAATATTTATTCCTTATCAACCTTCAGTTCGGTCACTTGTTTTTCCAGCTGCTCCATCTTGAGTTGCTGCTTCGCATGCCTTAATCTCATAACATATATGCGCTTCACATATCCGAAGATGGTTGTGGAGGCTCTTTCCTCAGTTCTTTTAACCTCATTTTTATACTCAGCCACAGTAGACTTCCACGTCTATAATTCATCCATTAAGGAACATTCCCTGACTTCAAATAGTTGTTCAATTGGGTTTGTTTCAATTTCTGCTTCAACCCCAACGATTTTGGGCTTCCTGCTCACCGCTTGTACTTGTTTATTTGTTTCTGCATCCTGTGCACCTTCCTTCTCAAATCCCTTACCTCCATCTTGAGCCGCATTGTTTCCTTAAACTGTTGTTGGTATCTCTGTTTGGTGGGGAGTCTTTTTTGTCCACACAGCTCTGCCCCTTCTTGCTTGACTTGCATTTCTTCTACCTCGGCCAATGGAGGTAAATCCCTCGGGACTGCCTCTGTTGAGCCAATGGTTGGTCCAACCTCCTCTGTATGTTCTTCTTATATTATTTATTTCTTCACTCTTTTCACGCCTAAGTGCTCCATTGTTTCATTCATCAGGACTTCTCCGCTTGGTCCCTCCTCTTCACCAATGGCCATTCTCTCATCATGTACATTCTCCAAACCAGTGGTGACCTGGTAAGATGCTCCCCTGCTGATATGCCTGTTGGGGCCTCTTCAGGTCGTGGCCTTTGTTTTAAATTTGAAGCCATAGGAATGGAAAAATCTTCTTCCTCTCTTTGCTGTGGGGAACGAGTTACCCTTGCTGACTTAGGAAGAAAGACGGGAAACTGGAACAAATCCTCTACATTCAGCTCCAAGGTCGACGATGTTTCTTGTGGTGCAGCGTCAACCTCACACCTTAGTTCTCCCGGCGTTTCCTCCATGGGTTCTCTAGTTGGAGTGGTCATGACCTCTTATTCAATAATATTACCCTCCTCCATTGGTTCCATGGCAACAGGAGATCCCTGTGGAGTGGCCTCAGTCGCAATGTCGACCAATTCGCCCTCTTTCATCTGCTGTGGGTTTAACTCCGTGCCCATCACACTATCTATTTGCTCAGCTAACTCCACGGATAGGGTTGGTTCTTGTGGGATAGCCTTTCCCATAGTGCCAGTGGGTGTCTCTGCAACTTCCATCGATTCCATGAGTTCAGCTTGCTCATGGGGAACCGTCTCTTCTTCACATTCTTCAGTCTCCATTTCCATCTCTTCCGGATCCTCCTGGTCAATGTAATCATCATCCTCTGCATCTTCCTACATGGCTTCATCATGCTCTGCATCCTCCTACATGGCTTCAGGGTCTTCTGCCCTAGCAGTCGCAGCAGCTGCTATTTCCTCCTCTGTGGAATGTCGAAGCAGTTCCCACGGAATCGGGATCTTCCCAATGGCATTCATTACTAGCAACTGGACCAGCCCATGGTGAGAGAGAACCGCCAATACCTGTCACAACCCCCGAGCCAAATTTGCCATCAAATGAAGGCTCCTTAAAAAAAAATAGGGCACATTTATTGAAAAAGCCTCTACTTGTGGAAATCGCAGGTGACCCAATATGCGGAGGTGATATTTGAAGATGGTATAATATATTCCTTCACATGTCATATACTTTATAACAACCTCTACAACTCCTCCCCATGGATGAGGTAATGAATTTTTTTCATATCCCCGACCCTTGTGTGCAATACTTTCTCCAGCTTGCAGAAAGGCTTTGGGGAGTTCCAGGAAGGGTGTTCTCCTTGAAAACCAGCGTTCTCCGACTTGTGGCAACCCATTGACTTCCAAAATGGTTTCTTTTGTGACCGGAATCTCAACTCCACAAACCCGAGAGACTCCTTCTTCCAAGTTCAATGCGAACTCCATCGAGATTTCTTCGTTCCATCCTTTCAGCATGTCAAAATAAACATCCCAACCTGCATTCTCAAACACTTTCCATACCTCCCGATTACTCTGGATTCTCATTGAATCATCAGGTTCATGTAGCACATATTAGCCACCCATTACTGCAGAGGCAGAATCAGCACGACGACTACAGTTAGCTGGCAGGGGAGAGTGATAGGGATCCAAATCATTTGGAAAATGAAATAATGTCATGGCCACTTTCGGATATAATGGATGAACAATACTGGTACGCTTGGGAGTAATGACAGATTATGGTGGTACTGTTAGATATTCTCAGGATTTAATGTAGTGTGTTGGGAGGGTGACTGATATGACTTTTGTGCATACGAGTACGCATTCCAACTCATACGGTATGATTACAGAGTACTAAAATCATTAGATTTGGTTAGGTGGGAATCGTGTATCATAAATACCTTTATGCAGTACACCGTCATTCATTATGATGGTTTCCCTCCCCCCAACTAAATGACGGTCGTCCTCAACACGTTTGACCGTCCTTTTTGGAATATTTAATTAAATCCATAAAATCAACGGAGATGTACTTGTGGACCTACCTTAAAGTGGAGTAGCAGCAAAAATATTTGTCATAATAGGTAACGACGTCAGTGAGTAACATGAACTGTGATAAATGGCAACAGTGAGTAACAACAACGGTGAGTAACAACAAAAGTGGTGTAGCAGCAGCTACGTAGTAATAGCATCGGCGGAGTAACAACAGTTGCGGAGTAACAACATCGGTGAAGTAAGAGTAGTTGCGGAGTAACAGCATTGGCGAAGTAACAGTAGTTGCAGAGTAATAGCATCGGCGGTGTAGCAGCAACTATATAGTAACAACATCGGTGGTGTAGCAACAACTACAGAGTAACAACATCGGTGGTGTAGCAACAACTACAAAGTAATATCATCGGTGGTGTAGCAGCAACTACAGAGTAACAACAGCTACAGAGTAACAACAGTTTGCGGAGTAACAACAATTGCAGAGTAATAGTAGTTGCAGAGTAACAACATCAGTGAAGAAAAATATTTCTATAGCAACAATGATGGAGTAACACACTGAATGTTACTTTTCTCCTAGCCATATTTCTTTATTATTCCTGCAAAATACAAACAAGTAATAACCACATATTATCATCATTTTTTTTATTTTATTTTTAAACTTATATATATATATATATATATATATATTATTATTTTTTTAGAGAAGAGTGAGAGTGTCCTCTATTTCAATAACCATTAGATCAGTTGAATCCAAAACGGTTTTGACAAAGACATCTTTAGAGGTTGGAAGAATATATAGTTTTAGATGGTGTCCATTCACCACAAATGTGGTCTGATTCTCATCAATTGTAATTAATCTAACCGTTCCATTGTCGAACATTGCATCTACTTGATATGGTCCCATCCAGTGAGTGCGAAGCTTACCTTTGAAATTCTTAAATCGGGAGTCATACAAAAACGCCCAATCTCCCTTATGAAACACCTTATTTTGATGAATTTATTATGCCATTTCATTCTCTTTTGTTGAACAACAATAGTTCTCTGGACAGCTAATGATCGAATCTCATCTAACTCATTCACCTATTCCAGTCGGTGTTTCTGTGCTTTTGATAGATCTAAGCCTACTTCGAGAGCTATTCTGAGTGTGCTAATTTCAAATTCTACCGGAAATAAGGGGGATTTCCCATAAACTAATTCAAATGGAGAAAACCCCGTTGTGTTCCGCCATGTCGTTCTATAGGCCAATAAAGCTTCTAGAAGTTTTTGTGCCCAATCCTGGCAATGACTTGCTACTTTCTTTGTCAAGATATTTTCCAATACCTTGTTTGTACTCTCTACTTCCCCATTCACCTGTGGATGATAGGTGGTTGTCACACTATGTTTGAACCTGTATTTCTGCATCAATTTCTCTATCATATGGGATGTCAACTGTGATCCTCCGTCTGATACAATTTCTCTTGGAGTCCCATACCAAGAAAATATTTCTTCAAAAAGGAAGTTAGCCACTACTTGCTTTGTTGCTCTCATGACTGCTCTAGCTTCCACCCATTTAGTTACATAATCAGTACAAACTAGGATGTAGGATTTTTAATGATAAGGTGGGTTAAAGGGTCCAACGAAATCAATGGCCCATTTCTCAAATGGTTCAAGGACTATCTGGGGTTGAAGAGGCATTTCATCTTCTCTCCCAGGTTGTCCCATCTGCTGAAATCTATCACACCTTCGAATATAATCCTGAGCGTCACAAAAGATGGAGGGCCAATAATATCCCATCTGCAGCACTTTATGACCTGTCCTTTTGTTTGCAAAATGTCCTCCACAGGTTCCATCATGTGCAGCCTTTCAGATCTCATAAATATCATCCTTTGCCACATAATTTTGAATCTGTTGGTCCATCCTTGTATGAAATAGATATCCTGCCATCCATGAATATCAAGTACTCTAGTAAATGATCTTCATTTTCTCCTTATAGGACAAGTGACGAGGCACCTCACCTATAGCAAGATAATTAGCAATATCTACATACCATGGAGTGTTAGCAGAAACTGCAAAAAGATGCTCATCTAGGAAATTATCTTCAATTGGAGTATTCTTACCATCATGTTATATCCTAGATAAGAAATTTGCAACCACATTGTCCTTCCCTGGTTTATCTACTATAGTAATATCAAATTCCTGTAGTAGCAACAACCATCTTGTAACACGACTAGGGGTAATAGGTTTGTTCATTAAATACCTGATGGCTACATGATCAGTGTGCACAAAAGTAGAATACCCGGTAATATAATGTCGGAACTTGTTGATGGCATAAACGACAACAAGGAACTCTTTCTTAGTCATCGTGTAGTTTAATTCAACATGGGCCAAATTATTGCTAACATAGTAGACTGCTTAAGGTAATTTATCCTGCTGCTGTCCCAGCACTGCACCAATTTTTGTTTGAGAAGCATCCATATGAATGTGGAATTGTAATGCCTAGTCTAGTCCTCTAAGAATCGGGGCACTGCAGACTAATTCTTTAATTCTTGTGAAGGCTACATCACAGTCATCTGACCACACAAATTCTGAGTCTTTTGTTAGTAATTGAAACAATGGGTGTGCTACTTTTACAAAATTTTCTATGAAACGCCTATAATAACCAGCACAGCCAATGAAACTACGTACCTGTGTAGGTGTTTTAGGTATTGGAAAGTGCATAATTACCTTTATTTTTGTTGGGTCCATCCTGATTGTTTCAGCCGAAAGCAAATGTCCCAGAAAAATTCCTTTTTCCATCATCATGTGGCATTTTACTGTACTCCAGGAGACAAGCGCTTGTATACATTTTTCAAGAACTTTTTCTAAATTTTTTAGCCCCTCTAAAAATGAGTCCCCATATGGAGTGAAGTCATCCATATAAATTTCAACACTATCATCTATCAGATCAGAGAAAATTCCCAGAATTGCCCTCTGGAATGTTGCAGGGGCATTACACAAGCCAAAAGGAGGGACCCGGTATGCAAATGTTCCCTAGGGGCATGTGAAAGTGGTCTTGTCTTGGTCCTCAGGAGCGATCTGGATTTTATTATATCCACTAAACCCATCCAGAAACGAGAAAAATTTATTGCCAGCCAATGTGTCTAAAACTTGATCGATCAATGTCAGGGGAAAATGGTCCTTCTGCGTTTCCTTATTTAACTCTCGATAATCCACATATATTCGCCATTTACCATTCTTCTTAGGGGCCATTACTAATGGCGAGACCCATTGGCTTTCTGAGATAGGGTAGATAAAACCCACATCCAATAATTTCTAAAGCTCTTCTTTCACAATGTTTTCAATGCAGGATTCATCCTTCTCTGAGGTTGTCTTATAGGACGACAATCTTCCTTGATATATATGTGATGGGTGCATAAGTTGGCAGGGATCCCATTCATGTCTAAATAATCCCAGGAAAAAGCTTCCTTATGCTTCTGAAGAACGTCTACCAGCTTCTTCTTCTGGGACTCTAACAAACTTCGATTAATATTTAGAGTTTTCCCTGGTTCTATCTCTACTTGAACGCTTTCATGAGGTGTATCAACATCTTCCTGTCATTCTTCTGCTATTTCAATAACCTCCTAAGTTTCACAGCTTAGGATGGATTCTAAAACCTGATAGTTTGATTCTGAAATGGAACAAGGGTCTTTCATGAAGGAAGTGATCACGTCATCTTCTGATTCCATCTTCAACTGAAGGGTCTGCCCGATAGTAAGGATCGATCTCACTTCTTCATCTTCGACCTCTACCATAGATACAACCTTCTTGCTGCTTGCTGGCTTTTTAGGTGCATTTGGTTCTGCAGACAAGTATAGCACCAAGTTCTTGGTGTTATGCCCATTAGAGATAACCATATTTCCTGAAAAACACCCAATATAAGCGTCTGCAGTAGCTAGCCATGGCCTACCCAGAATCAAGGGATGACCGCCCACTGAAGATTGTGTATGTAATAGCAGGAAATCTATGGGGTGATGCCATGCATCTACTGAAATTGTCACATCCTCCAACTTCCCTACAGGTTTGACTATAGATCGATCTGCCAATTCCAACACTGTAGGTGTATGCTTCAAATTTTGAAGACCTAATTTTTGCATGGTTTCAGTGGTGATGACATTGATGGCAGCGCCTAGGTCCACCAACACATTTGGAATCTCTATCCCATTAATATACTATCAAAACTGGGTTCCTCGGATCTCCATATTTCACTGGTATTAATCCCATCACGAAGTCCGATAATTTTCCCATAACATGAATAATGAGGGGGTCCTTAGTTTTCTTCACAAGTTTCTTTGAACAATATTCCCTAAGAGTCTTTGCATAAATTGGCACATCCTTGATAGCTTGTAACAAGGGAATCTTAACAAATAAATTCTGCAATTCTCCTAATAAATCAAATTCAGCTTGTGTGTTAAGTTTACTCATAATCGGTCTCTTTGGGTAAGGTGGTTCAGATTGATGTTGTTTTACAGGAGGCACCTGGTTTTTAACAGTTTTGTTTGGCTCTCTATTGGTCTGTTGTGACTCTCTATCTTCATTATCAAGTTGTTCAATGATAATCGGAGGGGGTTGGACATTGACTATCCGACCTGATCACAAATATATTTCATACAGTTCTGCAGTAGAGATATTGTACGAAGGCAAGTTAAGAACATCAGCTTGATGGGCTCCTTTATTATCGAGATTAGGGTTAGGCTGCATTGGAAGATGACGATGGATAGGTTGATTTCCAAGAGGCACATTGGAGGGTAATTGGAGTTGTTGTTATGGCATCTATTGAGGAAACTTCCCTAAAGAGGGTCCTCACCAAGTTGGAGCCCATGGTGAGCTTATACGGGCTTGAGGGTTCCATTACTGCCGTGATGGGTACTAGTATTGTAGCCACATAGGGGGACAAGGCATGGTTTGAGGATTCATGTTGTAGTTATTGAAATATTGAGATGGATATGGGTACATACCTTTATTTCCCATTGGTGGTCGAGGTTTCCACAGCGTCCTAGCGCCCATAAGGTAAAATTTCTCTGTGTCCTCCCCTACCCCTTGAAACACCGCTTTTAGGCCCGAAAAGGAGGGGCATGAGCTTGTCACATGATTCAGCTCACAAATTTCACATTTTTCTATGGAATTTAATGGGCATTCCCTTTCCAGATGATTCTTCTTGCACTTCAGGAAAAATATTGCCATGGTCCTATCCGGTTCCAGTTGCTTCTGCTTCACTTTCAAAGTGTCCATTTGTGTTGACAGGGTATTGAGGATATATGTCCTTAATTTGTCTAGCAGGTTCCCGATTTATGCCTTTTTAACACCCCCACCAGACCCTTTTACTGAACAGATCCCTGATATGTTTCTTGCAAGCCCCCTTGAGCACTAGATACAAAAATTGCAAATATCTTCAAAGGTTTCCTTGGAGATGTCTCCCTTTCCCACGATATTCAACAGCTCCATTGAGTCCTCTCGAAAGGAATGAAGGAGGATAATATTTAAAATTTCTTTATCCACATCAGAATGACCTAAAATCTATAAGAGGTACTTAAACCTTTCCACACAAAATATTCCAAACTTTCATCTTCTTTTTGTGTGAACTTGAAAAGTTCCTCCTTGATGTTCCGAGATTTACAACAATCATGGTACTTCTCTAGAAAATCTGTTTGCATATCATCCCATGTGGAAATGGATTTTCCTCCAAGGCCATGAACCATTGCAGAGCCATCCCTTTTAGTGTAGAAGGAAAAATCCTTAACTTCTGGGCATCTGTTGTGTAATCATACCCCCAGCACACTATGTCGAACTCAAATAAAAATGTGTCAGGATCCTCTTAAACAAGCCCATGGAAGTTTGGTAAGGCTGCCAATGGGATAGGCTTTGTAGGTGCACCAGCTCCCAGATTCCCAATGGGAAAATCGATGGTGGAGGTTGTGGGAGCCATAAATATCTTCCAATAATCGTTGGGGATTTCAGCAGGCTCTGTGGAGGATAGCCGGGAACTCCTTACTACTGGAACGTGAGTTTCTTTAGTGGCACTTCCCCAGTCTCTTGATGACACAAATATCCCCTTGTTTCTTCTTCCTGTGTCCTGATGGTTCAACCCCTCAACTACAACTTCCTTTCCCTTACTAGAACAGTCTGAGTCTGTCAATGTTCTAATTTTGATTTCTTCTTCTGCTATCACCAGCGCAAGATCCTCCTGGTTAGGTCTACTACTGATTATTTCTTCCACTGCTAGAGGAACCTGTTGTAACAAATCACTAAGGGATGCTATGGCCTGCACTGGTTGGTCCACTAACTGTCCCTCGAACTTCACTCTCCTTGCCCCTGGCCTTGCAGCTGTGCGAGAAGATGCTTCTGACTCTGCCTTTTCTATGTGTTGAGCCCTAGAATTGCCTTCTCTTTTACAAACCTTCACTTCATTTCATCATTATTTTATCACTTCATAAGCCTAAAATCAATGAAGAATGATTAGAATTGCTTAAAGGTTACATGCAATTGATTAACATATTGTTTTTTCATGGTATTTGTTGTTTTAATAATTTTGTGCAAAATAGCTACAGAATACAGACGTTCCGTAGCCGATCACGCGTTCCGCAGCTATTTTAGTGTTTAAATGGGTTACAGGTGTCGTCTGAAGGAAAAACGCATATGGGTGAATTCCAGACCTCATCCACATCATTCATTTCTCTCCACGAAGTCTGAGTAAAAATATCCAAGTGTTTATGCATGTGGGAAACCAAAACCAAGAGGTAGACTTCTACCGGGACACAGACTCTACAGATGTCTGCAACAAAGTACGAGGCATTCAAAAGAGTTCTAATTTGATTTTAATTGCAAAAGACACTTGTCCCTATATTTTCTCAAGGGCAGTTATGTATTTCCCTTATAAAAATAACTCGAGAGACCAAGATCCAGCTGGCTGGTGGATGTTTTGTTGTTAAGTTTTCCCAAGACTGTAATACATTGTTTTTGAAGCATTTTCCTTTAATGAAAGAAGTTCAACCTTGATGCATGACCTGAAGAAGTTCTAAGGAGATTTGTATGTTGATCTGGTGGTAGAGGGCCCCTACTGCCCGAGAAGCTTTGTGCATTTTGTTTAGATAAGTAATTCTAGCTCTGTTTTGTTCCTAGTTTAGACAATTTTCTGAACTTTGTGTTTTATACTCACTTGCAGTGGATGCTACAATCAGTATTATTCTTATGAATTGTTCCAAAATATCACTAATATTGAATGAGATATAACTGTAGTATTTTAGGAATTATTTTTATTTTCTGAACTTTATGTTTTATGCACATTTACATTGAATGTTACAGCCAGACTTGTTCTTATAAATTATTCCAAAATATCACTCATATTGAACGAGATAGGGCTGTAGTATTTTAGATATTAGTTGCATTTTAGTTCAGTTGTAATACTCCAAAGGTTGATTGCATTTTATTTCAGCTCTGTCACTGTATTTCAAGATTGATAATGGCACTTTAGTTCAATTCTGTCCACTGTATTTCAAGTTTCATTAGTTAGTTGTATGCTAGTTTTGTTCTATTAGACTTCAAGGCCTTCATTATTTACAAACTACTCTTGTTATGAACCTCTTCCAATACATCATCATATGAACAGGAATTAGTGATATCAGTCCAAGGCCTTGATTGTTCTACAATCTCTTGTAACTTCACAAATAGCCTTTTTCCCAAAATTATTCCAAAATATTTCTAACTTCCGAATGAGGCTTAGTAGTGACAATTTGAGTTGCAGAATGGATTAATCTCAGTGTTATAAGTTAATTTAGATTAGAGTTTCTTATTGTGCTACAAATAATCTTTTCCAATTGTGTTCCAACAAACTTCTAACCATAGATGAGATTTTTGTAATATTGTAAGTTGTTGTTTACTTAGGAAAACCTCATTGCATAAAACTTATCCTTTTCTCAAGCTATTCCAACATATTTCTAATGAATTAATTGGAATGAGTTCATGTTATGAGTTATTGAGTTCATGTTATGAGTCATTGTCAAGCTTTTCATTCTCTGTTCTTAGGTGCCATACATATTTTAGGGTAGATTTTGCTCTGTTTTCATCATTTTCCTAATTAGGGACAGAATTTACAATTACACTCTATTTTGAGTCTAAGGTTTCCTTCTCTTTTCTTTTTGACATAGATTTGATTTCATCTTTTGAACATAAAGTAGCATACTAAGTACTGTAAAGACAAAACCCCCAAAAACAATAAGAAAAACACATACAACGAAGCAACGAAAAGGTCACTTAGGCACATATAGTGCACCACACTTCATCAAAGTTACAAACCCTGGTTGGCACCGTTTCCGGGGAAGTGTAACTAGGTAACCTTATTTCTTACATCCAAAAAAAAAAAAAATCAATCACCTACCACACCCACTATATCATGTGGTTCAGTAAGAGCCACACATCCACATCATGAATTCATATTTTTGCAGGTAGAAGAAGAGGTGACAAAGGAGCGTTGAAGAAATGGATGGAGATGATGACAATGAGGAAGATCCTTTTGGATTTCCCATTCAAGAAACTGATATCAACATTCAAATGAAGAACATCCATCTATCTGTACTTCCTAACTTCAAAGGTATGAGATCAGAAGACCAAGAAACCTTTCTTTTTGAATTTGAAATAATTTGTAGATCTTATGGATACTCATTGCACATGCAAAAATTGAATTTGTTTCTGGAAACATTGAAGGATAGAGCTCTTAGATAGTTCATTACTTTAGGAAAAAGTTCTATAAGGACATGGGATGATATGAAAAGAGTATTTTTGGAAAAATATAAAGGTTATTGCATGCACCGTGACCTTATAAATGAAGTCTTTAAGATGAACCAAAAAGAGGACGAAAGCCTAGAAGATTTAGTGGAGAGATTTACTTATAATATCAAAACATCTAAATTGCATAATTTAGGATCAGATGCATTAAAAACTCTCTTACTAAATGCTATAAAGGATGAATGGATTGATCTTCTTAATCTTGTGGGAAAACGAAATGTTTATCGATTTTCATTTCAAGAAATTTGTGAACTATGCAAGAACATATCAAGAGGAAAAGAAAAGTGTGTAAGATCCCCTCAAGATCCATTTATGGCAAAAGTAAGTAAGTCAGCATCAAGATTGGTAAGTCAAACTAAACCTAACAATTTGCTAAACATTCTTGGTAATTTAAATGAAAAAACTGAAATGCTAAGAATGCAAAACAAGCAAAAAGTTGCTTCATTTATATTTTGCCCTAAATGTAGAAAGAAACATGCTTTACATGAATGTCCATGTGATAACATTAAAATGTGTAAAATTTGTGTAGGATCACATACTACTGAAGATTGCCCATCATTACCAGGGTTGAAGGAAATTTACCAGAAGGATAATGGAGCAAATCAAGCACAAGAGCAACTTTGTTACGTAGCTCCAAGAGGACTATGGCAGCCTCATCAACCCAATATGATGCGATATCCTTATGCACAGTTTCAAGGTTATGCACAACTACCTCAAGGTAATTGAAAAACACCCTTGCCTTGGCAACCCTGGGCATCTCAATCCCAACCTCAAAACCAATCTTGGAAACAAAGTTGGCAAAGGCCCTACAAAGGAAATCCACTTTCTCCTCAACCTTTCCCTCTCTATCCTCAATACCATGATCAATGTTATCCATACCATTCGCCTCCACCACAACATCAAAATCACCCTCATTTGACCTCAATTCAACCTTTCCCATTATCATCCACACAATCACCCCAAAAATTCATTCCCACTCCACTACCTCCACAACCATTTCATATCCCCAACAAAAAAACACCTCAATCAACTTACAATGTTGAGCTATTGCAAAATGATTCACCAGCTATCAACTTACAGACATGGTTCCATTGGAAGTATTCATATACTTGAACAAGATTTTCTTTTTCAAGTAGAGTAGGACATAAAAAAAAAAAAATTTAAAAAAAAAAGTAAAGAGAAAAATAAGTCCTATTGTGAAAACCAGCTTGTTGGCGCAATTGGACATGAGATTTTCTTGAAAACCAGGCAACTGGCGAGCAAATTTCACAATAAGTTCTGCAATTTCATGATGGTTTCAATCTTTCATGGTTCTTCAAATAATTTTTAGTTCTATGCTCGAGTTGGATGATGTGGAATTCCTTAAGGTCCACCTTCCAACAAATCTTGTCCCATTGACCTCAACACTTTATCTGGGATCAAGATTAGAGATTATTTGGAGTGCCTTGGAGCTTGCATTCATCAATAGCAAGCATCCCCGTTGATAACAATGGGAATACAACAATGTCTCTTGATTGTCAAATCTTGCTGGCGACTTGACTTCGACACATTCATTTGTCCCTGTCAAGATGAACTAAGGTACCTTGACACTCATTTACATTATCGGTGAGCTGTCTCGCATTGGTTAATGATTTTCATTATTGATCGATAATCCAATGATTTCTTCCCATGCTCGACTTCGACACATTTATTCGCATGGTAAGAATTGTACCATGAATGTTGGCTTTGATGAAGACTAATGGTTTTATGAAATCAACAACAACTTGCAGCAGTACATTTTATTAGTTTCTTATAGCAGCATGTTCATCTTCTTGTCAATTCAACAACAGTTGCGGAAAGTGGCAGTTTCTGCAGCTACTGTTGTAGCAGCCTGTTTTTGTTTTTTTGCAACTTTTTCCAGAGGCAGTTTTGGCGCAAATATTGCAAGAGATTGGAGCAGAAATAAAAAATTCTAAGCTTCTGGGTTTTCTTAGAATATGATAAATTGAGTAAACCGTGAACAGAATTTGAAAAAAATAAATTTTTAAGGGCATTTCAGATGGGTTTTCAAGGCAGATTTTCATTTTTCAGCATTATGGACAGATTAGGACAGATTTCAGTATTTTTGCACAGTAGCACCTTTTCTTCATCAAAATAAAATTCTAAAAGCATGTGGCAGTAGAAAAGGTAAAAATACACAGTTTCCCTTTTGAATCACTGAATTCGGCCTTAAAATGAGTTCATGGCGTACTTTTTTGTTGCAACAATGGACAAAATGAAGGGTGAAACGAGGCATAAATTGATTTTATCATAACTTTCAAACTGTGCATCCGTTGGTCCTGAAATTTTTATGGTAAATGCATTGAGGTAGGGTGAATAAACACAGAAAATTTCAGAAAATTTTAGTGTGTATTCTTCAAGAAATTAGCCACTTTCACCTACAGACATTTCTCATTTTTCGGGAGATCCGTGCAACCAATGGAAGAGATTTTTCGTCAGAAGATGCATAATAATATTGGTAACAACCTCAAAAAATTTCAGGGAAGTCTGATGTACCATTTGAGAGAAATTTCAAAATTCATTTCATTTTACAATTCCACTCCATCTCACTCCACTTTCACTCCATCTCACGCCACTTTCATTCCATTTCACAAGTCATGTTCCACTTTCACTCCATTACATTTCACATCCATATTCCATAGTCATACTTCATTTATTTTTACAGATTGCATGTTGCAGCCACATCTTATTCAGCAGTTCTGACACAACTGTACAACCTACAAAGAGATGATGATTACAGGAAATTGAAGGATTCTGTTTTGAAGACCAACATGCTAAAAGAGGACCAAAGGAACAACATCAAGCACAAAAATTAACAAGGTCAAAATTCTGAGGTAAATTGTGAAAATTATTTTAATAGAAAAAAGTTAAAACATGAAATAGATACAATGTGTATAATCATATGTTTCCTAAACAACCTATCATTCGAATTGATTAACATATCTTGGCCATATCCCTTATCCAACATTCCATAACAGCCCTCATTAAAACCTTGATTAATGACTAATGGTCATAATCACAAACGTAACCTACTAGTCCACATCTCCTTAAGATTGTATCATTCACTTATTTCACCACAAGTTCATCATAAATTCTCCATCAAATCCATAGCCACTTCATTTTCCCTTATAGCTTAATTACCTCCATCCATTCACCTCCATTACACTTTGCAGCCAATCCATCTCTAAGTGTAGAAAGGTAATTCTAAGGGTGAAGCATCATTCTTCAACTAATCCATCTTCAGACACAGAGATACAGTTTCAAAAATAAAGCATTAGACTCTATAGTAAATCTAGCTTCAAGCATAGAAAAGTAATTCTGAAAGGAAGATAATCTGCACAGAGGAGGAATGTGGCTAATTGTTAGGACAGAACCAGTTAGAGTCAAAGTATTTGGAAGGATATCCACAAGTCAAGGAGCTACTACAACAAGTAGGGAGGTTAAATTTTATAGAGAAATTTGATGGCTTCCATAAGGAGATTACAAAATCATTTTCCAAATCTTTTGATGAAGCAGAAGAAGAAAAATTGACATGGTTATTGAAAATAAACTTGACACTCCACTACAGGAGGAAGATGAAGAACCAATTTCTGAAAAGTTAACAGAGATTAAAAAATAGATTAGGGCCAAAAGAAGCAGAAAGATAAATATGGATTTTCTAACAGAGGTTTCAAAGCACATGGAATAAATTTTTGATGAAATTGCATGAGGACATGCAATAGTTTTGCAATGGGGGTATGTTGAGCCCTAGAATTGCCTTCTCTTTTACAAACCTTCACTTCATTTCATCATTATTTTATCACTTCATAAGCCTAAAATCAATGAAGAATGATTAGGATTTCTTAAAGGTAACATTCAATTGATTAACATATTGTATTTTCATGGTTTTTGCTGTTTTAATAATTTTGTGCAAAATAGCTACAAAATACAGACGTTCTGTAGCCGATCACGCGTCCCGCAGCTATTTTAGTGTTTAAATGGGTTACAGGTGTCGTCTGAAGGAAAAACGCATATGGGTGAATTCAAGACCTCATCCACATCATTCGTTGCTCTCCACGAAGTCTGAGTAAAAATATCCTAGTGGTTATGCACATGGGAAACCAAAACCAAGAGGTAGACTTCTACCGGGACACGGACTCTATAGATGTTTGCAGCAAAGTACGAGGCCTTCAAAAGAGTTCTAATTTGATTTTTATTGAAAAAGACACTTGTCCCTATATTTTCTCAAGGGCAGTTATGTATTTCCCTTATAAAAATAACTCAAGAGACCAAGATCCAGCTAGCTGGTGGATGTTTTGTTGTTAATTTTTCCCAAGACTATAATACGTTGTTTTTGAAGCATTTTCCTTTAATGAAAGAAGTTAAACCTTGATGCATGACCTGAAGCATTTCTAAGGATATTTGTATGTTGATCTGGTGGTAGAGGGCCCCTACTGCCCGAGAAGCTCTGTGCGTTTTGTTTAGATAAGTAATTCTAGCTCTGTTTGGTTCCTAATTTAGACAATTTTCTAAACTTTGTGTTTTATACTCACTTGCAGTGGATGCTACAGTCAGTCTTATTCTTACGAATTGCTCCAAAATATCAGTAATATTGAATGAGATATAACTATAGTATTTTAGGAATTAGTTGTATTTTCTAAACTTTATTTTTTATACACATTTACATTGAATGTTACAGCCAGACTTGTTCTTATAAATTATTCCAAAATATCACTCATATTGAATGAGATAGGGCTGTAGTATTTCAGAGATTAGTTGCATTTTAGTTCGGTTGTAATACTCCGGAGGTTGATTGCATTTTAGTTCAGCTCTGTCACTATATTTCAAGATTGATAATGGCACTTTAGTTCAATTCTGTCCACTGTATTTCAAGTTTCATTAGTTAGTTGTATGCTAGTTTTGTTTTACTAGACTTCAAGACCTTCATTATTTAAAAACTACTCTTGTTATGAACCTCTTCTAATACACCATCATATGAACAAGAATTAGTGATATCAGTCCAAAGCCTTGACTGTTCTGCAATCTCTTGTAACTTCACAAATAGTCTTTTTCCCAAAACTATTCCAAAAGATTTCTAACTTCCGAATGAGGCTTAGTAGTGATAATTTGAGTTGCAGAATGGATTAATCTCAGTGTTATAAGTTAATTTAGAGTAGAGTTTCTTAATGTGCTACAAATAATATTTTCCAATTGTGTTCCAACAAACTTCTAACCATGGATGATATTTTTGTAATATTGTAAGTTGTTGTTTACTTAGGAAAACCTCATTGCATAAAACTTATCATTTTCTCAAGCTATTCCAACATATTTCTAATGAATGAATTGGAATGAGTTCATGTTATGAGTTATTGAGTTCATGTTATGAGTCATTGTCAATCTTTGCATTCTCTGTTCTTAGGTGCCATACATAGTTTAGGGTAGATTTTGCTCTATTTTTCATCATTTTCCTAATTAGGGACAGAATTTACAATTACACTCTGTTTTGAGTCTAAGGTTTCCTTCTCTTTTCTTTTTGACATAGATTTGATTTCATCTTTTGAACATAGAGTAGCATACTAAGTACTAAAAAGACAAAACCCCCAAAAACAATAAGAAAAACACATACAACGAAGTAAGGAAAAGGTCACTTAGGCACATATAGTGCACCACACTTCATCAAAGTTACAAACCCTGGTTGATAATTAATGGAAGCAATTTAGGAACACTAAATTGACTAGACACTATGTTCTTCTGAATATAAGTTTTCCTTCCCAGATTTTTTCTACCCTTCTTTGGGGCTCTCACTCTGTTGAGTCCCAAACTTGCATCTTTCCTATACACCTTTTTAGACTTTTTCCATTTACCTGGACCTCCTAAGTCATAAATATCATTGAATATTAATCATAAAAGAGCATTTAAAGTGGTTTTTAACTATGTTTTGTGTCTGTTGTTTGAATTAGATTTTTGCTCATTGAGCTGCGGAATCTTGTCACTTTCCACAACTGCTGCAACTTTCTGCAGCCATTTTGTTAAAGTCTATATTTCAGGTGTCTTCAGGAAAATCGAGCCACATGGGCAAGCTGGAAATAACATGGACATGGACCGAGTCCTATTGGCTCATTCGAATTCACCAAATAAGGTCGTGGTCAAAGGTAGTCAAGCAGTGGTCAACCTGAGAGTCCTATGGTGACAGAACTCCGTTTTTCACCACGTGAAGACTTGCGTGGCCATTCCTAAGTCTCGGGAGACATATCAACACTTGTGAACTTCTCCATAAGCCGAATTCAACGACCACTCTCCATAGATTTAATCTTCAGGACAGCCATAATGCTAGATTTCTGGACGTGGTTGTTCACGTGTCTTTTATCAGCGCAGATTGTAGAAAATTAGTTATGTCATCCTCTGTTATAAATAATACGTTATCATACGCATAAGAGTTAGCTTTTTGTAATGTAATTTTGGCTGTGAAGAAAGCCCACTGTGTCGTGACACTATTTCCTTGTTATGACTGTGTAATTAAATATATGAGAAGACTCTGTTCATAAGCATAATTCGTGGTTGATAGTTGTTTCCCAAGGATTGTGCAGAGGGCCCCTGTACACGCCAAGGTTTTGTTTATTGCTGTATAGTTTCATGCTTCATTTCCTTACATTCATTGTGCCATAGTTATTCACATGTATATATTACATCTTTCACGGTATTAATGTTTTATTTATGTCCATAATTTTTCATGCTTTATACTGTTGTTAACTGATCAGTGTCTTTGTTCCAGATTACAGTAGGCAGCCCAAGAATTTGCACATAGTTTTACAATGACTAATGACATGGAATCAGTCTTGTCCTTCTGCTGATTTATTTTTCTTAGCTTTTAATTCCGTGACCGTTTTATTTATTTCAAGCTTTTTTAATATTTTTCGATAGTTAGAGTAGATATTAAATTGCTCATGTCATTATCAGTTACCTTCGAAAGCCATAGCGAGACTAATGGTGAGGGATTGAAGTATGAGTGTGTGATTTGATATTAGTTTATTTTTCTGCAAATTAGATATCAGATTGCTCAAGTTGTTTATGATTACTTCCGAAAGCCATAGTGAGACTAATGGTGAGGGGCCAGAATATGAGTTTATGTAAATTGATTTTAGCTTTACTTTGCTTGCAATTCTTGGATTTCTTTGAGCACAGTTTCTTTTGTATTTAGACAAAAGAAAGGGTAATGGGTTTCATGATCAATAGTTCACTGTTTTTTTGACTAGTATAGTGGCACATTTTCATTTTTTTTTTAGAAATTAATTTTGTCATTGCATGTTTTAAAACCCTTTTGAAGTTTGAAGTTTGGGAAATCATTATAAAGGACATCATTTCCTTGAACATTTATGTCCATACTTGTATTTTAGAATTTCCATCTCACATTAGGAAACCAACCAAGATAAAAAAAAACCAAAAACGACAAAAAGTAGGAGATAGGTTATCTTGCACATATAGTGCGCCACACTTCGTCAGCTTACAAATCCCAGATTGAAAAATTAATGTAGCAATTTAGGACACACTAAATTGACCAAACATTTTGGCGCTGTTGCCGGGGAAGTGTAACTAGGTAGCCAATTTCTTAAAAAAAATAATAATAAAAAGAAGGGAAAATTTGATAACTTCTTGAAGTATTCTCTCCTCTTGCACCTATTGTGATCTGGAGGATCAGAAAAGAGAGTTATCGGTTCAATAATTTCTTAAGTATGCTCTCTTCTTGCACCTAGTGTGACCTGGAAGATCAGAAAGAGAATTATTAGCCCAAGTTAAAAAAAAAATAAAAAAAAATGACATGCATAGAGCAAGAGATTCTAGGGGAAGGTTTATAGCTAGAGCCAAGAGTTCGATTTTCATAACTCCATCTTCTTCAAGGCATAGACAAGAATCGCCAACATCTACCCCTAGCCTTAAGATTCCTGGAATTCAAGGAGCAACCAAATTGGAGGATTCTCCTACACCATCTACCAAATCTCATTTAGAAGAAGACCCTTTCTTTACTTCTACAGGAGAGTATATTGTAATTAAAGAAGTAGAATCACCTAAAGAAGAAAAGGAAGAAACTCCCTCTCATCCTCCCTTGATAGAAGAACCATAGGACTCTGAGGACTCTAAAGAAACTATCATGACAGAGAAAATAATAGATGGATTCGGAGGTAGAGGTAGAGGTAGAGGAGGAGGAAATAATGGAGGCAAAAATGGTGGAGGTAATAATGGAAGAAATAGGGAAGGAAACAACTCGTTTGGATTCCCTTTAGTTGATGAGGAAACTCATACAATGATGAAAAACATCTCACGATCTGTCCTCCCCAACTTTTATGGATTGCGAAGTGAGGATCCTGAAACATTTCTGTTTGAGTTTGAAGTCGTGTGCCGAACCTATGACTATATGGAAGACTCTCAAAAACTCAAACTGTTTCCTGCAACATTGAAGGGAGCCACTTTGAAATGGTTTATGGGATTATTCATCCAATCTATTAGGACTTGGAATGATATGAAACAAAAAAATTTGGATAGATACCTGGACTATTGCATGCCCGCCAATCACAAGGATGAGGTATTCAAAATGGTGCAAAAAGAAGATGAAAATTTGGAGGATTTACTTGAAAGATTTCAATACAACTTAAAAAGAGCAAAGATGAGCAATTTAGATGAGGAAAATTTGAAATCCCTTCTATTAAAAGCCATAAGAGATGAATGGATAGATATTTTAAACATGATGGGGAAAGGAGACATTTCTCAACTTCCACTTCGTGACATAACAAAACTATGTGTCCATCTCTCAAGGGGAAAATCTAAAACGGGAAAAGGGCCTAGAGATCCTTCTCTTATCAGGGCAAAAAAATCTGCAACTGGATCAGTAAGTAGGGCAGAGATTGGAAATATGCTTGATGAATTAAAAACTGATATCTTAGGGGGCGTTAGTGAACAACTAGACACCCTTAAAATTCAAAACAAGCAGAAAGCAGAAACAGATGCTCTAGCCATATTTTGTCCGAAATGTAGGAAGAAACATGCTTTAATGGAATCTCCCTTGGATGAAAAAGTTGTAGAAACATGTATGATTTGCTCAGAGAATCATGAGACCAAGGATTGTCCTTCAATTCCTGGACTCAAAGCTGTCTTTCAAGAAGATCCAAATTTAGTAGAATCTCTCTGTTTTGTTGCAAGAAGACCTTGGCAGGGGCAACAAACTCAAGGGTTTAACAACCCTATGAATTTTCAACCCCCACCAAATTGGAATCCTTGGCAACAACCTTGGCCCCAACCTTAAAATTCATATCAGTCATGGGTACAAGGTATGAAAAATCCTTATGGGAGATTTTCTCAATCTTATCAATATCCTCCATCTTTTCAAAATAAACAAGCTCCACAACTTCCAAACCCAAATCTACAACTTCCATTGCCATTTCCACAACAACAACCTTCTCAACAAAATCCAAATCCTCAACTCATGCTTCCATTCCAACAAAAGACAAATCAACTTCCAGCTCAACCATTGCCAAATCCTAACAATAAAAATCCTCAGAATACTTACATGATAGAAGGACAACAATTTCCTACCTATATGATTGTTCCTCTCGATGATGTACAACTCAGGTCTGGTAGAGTTTTAGAAAAACCTTCTATAGATGTCCAAGAGCAAGATACCTCTAAGGAGGACTCTCTTAAAGTCAATAAGGGTTCTGAGGAAGCATCTCTTCAAAACTCAAACATTCAAAAAGAGAAAGAAAATTTATCCCCCACAACTCCTATAGTTGAGCAACCTGCATCTTCATCCACACCTCCTTTCCCTGAAAGATTACAAATTGATAAAGGGGTGGAAAAACAAATCTTGTTGCCTAACTATGATTTTCTAGATGAATTAAAGAATGTTTGCATCAATATTCCCATGCTACAAGCCATTAGAGAGATTCCTATTCTAGCAAAAACAATAAAGGAGTTGAGTCTCAAAAGACCAGGAAGGAAACCAAGAGATACAAGACAAATCCACCTGGTAGGAAAAATTGCAGATATCATGATGGGAAAAATTACCATGCAGAATTATGTAGATCCAGGTAGTCCAATTGTCAAGACACATATAAATTGGATAGAAATTCCAAACACATTGATTGACTTAGGGGCTGCTATCAACATTATGAGTAGACAGATTATGGAACAGCTAAAACTTCCTAATCTTCTTTTTACACCTACTTTACTGCAACTTGCAGATCGATCAATTATCAAACCAGATGGTGTATTAGAAGATATTTTAGTCTCCTTAGATTCTTTGGAATATCCAGTAGATTTTATGATTTTGACTCCCAAGAGTAATCTAGGAGGGCACCCACTTATCTTAGGAAGACCTTGGCTAGCCACAGCTGATGCTTTCATCAGTTGTAGATCTGGGGATATGTACATTTTTAATGGTAATTCGACAAAGAAATTAAATTTGTATCCTCCAGAAAAAGCAATTACAGAAGTAGGAGAAAATGAATGGGTCGATGATGAGGACACTATACAACCTGTCTTTACCATTTCTGAAATCAGTGAGGATAGTCAAATTCTGAACACATTAGAAAATTTTGAGACATCTTCAGAATATGACCCCACACAATTTCAGTTGGAATCTGACATAGAATATTTATCATCAAGACAAATGTCTCTTTATTCTATGGAAGAGTTCGGTAGTTCTACCATTGAGATTTTTCCAGGAAAAACATTGAATATCAACAAAAATTTGGAAAAGTCACAACAGGAAGAACTAACCAAAATCTTGCAAAAACATTCTACTACATTTTCATGGGAGTATACTGATATGAAAGGTATTGACCCTAAGACTTGCATCCATCATATCTATATTGAGGAAAATAGTAGACCAATCAGACAACCTCAAAGAAGGATGAATCCAAACCTTAGGGAGATAGTGAAAGAAGAGCTCCAAAAACTACTCAATGTAAACTTCATTTATCCAATTTCATATAGCTGATGGGTTTCTCCTTTGGTTATAGTACCTAAAAAGAATGGTAAATGGAGGGTATGCATTGATTACAGGGAATTGAACAAAGCAACTTTGAAGGATCACTTTCCTTTGCCTTTTATTGATCGGGTATTAGATACATTAGCAGGTAAAAAGTACTTTTCATTTTTGGATGGTTTTAGTGGCTATAATCAAATTCAGGTAGCACCTGAAGATCAAGATAAGACCACATTTACTTGTCCATGGGGAACTTTTGCTTATCGAGTGCTTCCTTTTGGGTTATGTAATGCACCTGCAACATTCCAAAGAGCAGTACTAGGAATTTTTTCTGATCTAATCCATGATTGTGTAGAGGTTTATATGGATGATTTTACAGTTTATGGTAATTCATTTGAAGAGGCATTCGAAAATTTGGAAAAAGTTCTTATAAGATGTAAAGAAACAAACCTTTCATTAAGCCATGAAAAATGCTTTATGATGTTTACTGAAGGGATTGTTTTGGGGCATCATATTTCAGGAGATGGGATTAAGGTTGATAAATCAAAAGTTGAAGTCATCTCCAAGTTACCTATTCCAAATTGTCAAAGAGATGTTAGAAGTTTTCTGGGATTTACTGGTTACTATAGAAGATTTATAGAAAACTTCACTAAAATAGCATCTCCAATCTTCAAATTTCTTACAAAAGACTGTGAATTTAAATGGGATCCTGATTGTCAATCAGCCTTTGAAACTTTGAAAACAAGAATATCTGAAGCACCTATCTTGAGAGGAACAAATTGGAAACTCCCTTTCCATATTTCTACAGATGCTTCAGATACAGCTCTGGGAGCTGTGTTGGGTCAAAAAGATTTAGTCCCTTATGCCATTTACTATACCAGTAAAAATTTGACTCCCACTGAGTTGAACTATACTGTAACTGAAAAAGAGTTTTTAGCTATTGTTCATGCAATCAATAAGTTTAGACATTATATAACAGGCTATGAAACTTTTATTCATACTGATCATTCTGCGATTAGATATCTAATGAAAAAACCTATTACTAATGGTAGAGTGACAAGATGGCTCCTACTTTTGCAGGAATTCAATATTACTGTGTTGGATAGACCAGGGAAACAAAATACAATAGCTGATTTCTTGTCTAGGATTCATAATACTAAAGAAGATTCTCCTGTAGAGGATAAGTTTCCTGATGAATACTTGTTTGCAGTAACTACTAAGACCCCTTGGTATGCAGATATTGCTAACTATTTGGTTACAGGGAAACTTCCTCCACATTTATTTCCAAATGAAAGAAGAAATATTATTCAGGAAAGTTCAAAATATTCATGGATTTCTAACGAATTTTTTAAAACAGGGCCAGATCTTGTGATCAGAAGATGTGTCAGAGAGGATGAAATACCTGATATCTTCAAGGCATGTCATGATGAACCATGCGGCGGACACTTTGCTGACAAAAGGACAGAATATAAAATCCTCGCTTTAGGATATTGTTGGCCTTCCCTCTTCAAAGATGCAAAACAATATGTCAAATGGTGTGACAGCTGCCAAAGAGTAGGGAAACCTACCCTTTCAAATGAAATGTCATTGTAACCACAGGTACTCATTGAACCCTTTGAAAAATGGGCTTTAGATTTCATTGGACCTATTAATCCACCATCTAAGCAAAAGAAGTATATATTGGTTTGTACTGATTATGTTACTAAATGGGTGGAAGCCAAAGCATTAGTGTCTGCTACTGAAAATTTAGTTGTTCATTTTCTTTATGAGGATATTTTTACTCACTTTGGTATTCCAAGAGAAATTGTGACAGATCAGGGAAGCCAATTCACATCCAACCTGGTGGAGAAGCTAATGGAAGAATACAAAATCAAGCATAGAAGATCTACTCCTTACCATTCGCAAGCAAATGGTCAAGTGGAGTCTACAAACAAAGTTCTCGAAAGTATCATCACCAAAACCATTCATCTACACAGAAGAGATTGGGTAGAAAGGCTTCCTGAAGCCTTGTGGGCCTACAAAACTACATGGAGAAATACAACAGGACATTCTCCCTATGAACTTGTTTATGGGAAAGAATTTTTGTTCCCCATTGAGTTCCAAGTCAAAACCTTCAAGATGGCAGTTCAGTTGGGGATGGATCTATCAGAAGCCCAAAAGAATAGAATGGAGCAGTTGAATGAGCTAGATGAGATCAGACAAGAGGAAATTCTAAGAACTGATCTAGTTCAATATCAAAGAGCTAAATGGCATGACAAATACATCAAAGAGAAGAAGCTTCAAGAAGGAGATTGACAAGATCTTTAGCAATGGAGCGGTAAGAATCAAGACCATTGATGAATCTCAAATTCCTCTTATTGTGAATGGACACAGATTAAATATCTATCATAAGCCACTCTCAAAAGAGGAATTTGTCAAAATGTTTCAAGATAATTCTGCAATAAGGTTGGTGAAGAAGAATCTTTCTTCTCCACCAGCCTAGCCTTTGTCCTTTTCAGTTTAAAAAAAAATAAAAAATTGTATAAGCCTGAAAACCAATCATTGATTGGTAGTCTTATACAGAAAATGTGGGGTGAAAATCAAGAACACCTGACACCCTATATTTTCCAAAAAAAAATTCCTCTCTCTCTCATTTCACAAGTTTTATGACAAACCACTCCATTTCATTCCACTTCATTCCACTCCACTTCATCTATTTCATTTCATTTCAACAATAAAAATTTTCTTTCATGATCATTTTCATTCAGTCAGTTATCATCTATCCATCTCCATTCACCCAAATAATTGTTGTGTCAGTTTCCACAGCTGACACCAGTTTCTGCAGCCACCACTCTGTTTTTCAAAAATTTACAGTCAGATGTTAGTTCAACAATCATGAAATCAAATGCAGGACGAGGACATATTTTGAAGACATGAGGTATTCAAAAGCATCAACGAGGAGCAACTGATTGAAGACTAATGAAAAATGGCAAGAATTCCAAGGTATGAGTAGAAATTTATTTCAAATGGCATTCAAGCACATTTTTACATATTTATAAACCATAGCTCCATTATATGCAATGATTGCGTTGATAATTCCATAACCGTTCCACAATCTCTATACGATTCTCCCACAATCCGTGCATTCATTTTTAAACGGCCTCATAATCAAGCCTCCAGTCTTCACTCGTGTTCGTCTATACTTTGATACTCCACCTGTAATTATGGAACGTGGTTGATTTGACTACGGCTTCTCTTAGCCAATCCGCAGCCGTTTCATAAACGTGCTTGCGTCTACTCTATAGCCACCCAATTTTAAATACTGCCGAATGCACTTTACTCCCCCTACTGTTCTATTGACCTCATGGCTGCATTACCACTGTGCTCACATAAACCTTCACCCCATTTTTTTCTCTGTTCCACTTCATTTCGTGTACCTATTCTCTGATATCCGCTTACAGTCACTGGTCTCCTTCATAAAACCTGTTCACTTCTGCTAATTCAACCGTCTTACCTCCGCTAAACCCTCCTCACGCAAACGAGTTTTAAAGAACAGAAGGAAGGATGGGTCAGTTGTTGAGGGCAGAACTAGAGGGACCCAAATTTATAGAAGGATACCCGCAAGTCAAAGATATATTGAAAAAGGAAAAATGGCTTCGGTTTATTCAAAAGTTTAAAGGCTACCATAAAAAGGTAACAAAAGCTTTTGCGAGGTATTTCAACGGTCTGGAGGTGGAAATTGGGGACCTCATATTTACAATGACTGAGGCATCCATAGCAGCTGCTACAGAACTCCCTCAAGAAGGTGAACGCTGGTTCAAGAACAAGAGCATTGGCGAGGAAGCCTGGAGAGTGATCCTACGTAACCCAGGTATGGATGTCGCCATTTTCAAAAATGGAATTCCTGTTCATGCTTTAAAAGAAGAGTGGGCCAGTTTACTGTTGATTATTCAAAAGTTTATTACATGTGAGGGACGTTTTGGATCAATGTACATGTATCATACCCGACTGTTGATGAATTTCCTAGACAACCAGGCCCTCAATCTGCCATACTTTTTACTAAACAGTTTGAAAAAGATGTATGTAACCATCCAAAAGCATCTGGGGGATGTAGAACCACATTTGTATCACCATGGTCTCATGAAAATTTTGATAGAAAAACAATTAAAAGAGAAAAAGGACATCTGGAAGCAGTTTTTAATTCGAAATTTCTTTGAAGAACCCCAAGAAACCCCTGAAGGCAGTACATCAAAAAGAAATAGAAGAAGGATAACAAGTGATAAAACTCAAAGCACTCCTACTAACACAGTTGAAAGAACTAGTAGAGAAGAAAGACTATCTAAAAGGAGGAAGGAAGATACTGAGGGTAAAAAGCCAACAAAATCAAAAGAGAAAAGAAGCATAGAGGTTTTGCATCAAACCCCTTCCTTAGAAGAAGACCATCAAGTATTGTCTGAGAGACTAGTTCACCTTCAGGAACAGTCAGCCATGGCCAAAAAGAAAGGAAAAGAAAAACAGAAGCAAAAAGACAGTAGTCCACAGCGTGTAAGAAGAAGCTCCAGGCTTAAAGGAAAGTGGAGGAAAGCACAAACAAAAGGACCCCATTTTATTGATTTGGGAGAAGAAACACCTGAATAAACTCCAGCTGGCCATAGTTCACCTCATTCTCAGCCAAACGTTGAAACTAGTCCTCAAGATGTTGACATGAGTCCTTTTCAGCCAGATTTTGAAGTCAATTCTCCTCCACAGCATTTTGGGGACAACCCAAGGAAAACGACACCCGAGATAGATCCAAAGCAGCAAGAGGTGTATGATTACATAGAATCCTTAGAAAGAATAGCCACGGGTCCCAACACTCAGCCTCGCACAGCACAAGAAGCTCTAGTCCAATCGTTGAAACAAGAAGTCTTTGAGTTGGAGGTTTTAAATAGACATATTAAAAATGAAAATGAAGCATTAATGGAGCAAAGCAGATTGGACAAGATCATTCATGACAACACTATGCTACATCTGGGACTGTGGCACAAAAAGAACAGGAAATTGAAGAAGAAATGCAAGAAGATAAGTAGAGCACTGATTAATCTCAAATTCAGATGCTTGATGAAGAAGCCCAGGATGTTAGTGTTGTAGACAATTTTGTCACCCCTAGAGACAGCCTAGAGTTGCCATAGACCAGTGCCTAGGACATCTTATCATAGCAAGAGAACATGAAATATAGCTTGGGTGTCAATCCAAAAGCTCTCTTACTATCTCTTGTAAAACAAGGAAATTAGTTTAAATGGGACCAATCTCTCTCAGAAGCTGATACAAAGATAAGAATAATGTAGGAACATCATGCAAAACTCCAATACGAAAGCATCAGACAGTCAAGAGACAGCTTACTGCAAAGAGGGCCAGTTCAAATAATACGCCACAGAAATCAAATATCAGAAAGTGGATGCAGTGAAGAAACATGAAGAAGATATTAGTTAGCATGAGGTTGATACCCAGATACACAACAAAACCACATATGGGCTTATCCAACTAAGAATCCATACATGACAATGGCGTTTTAAAAGCACCCTCCTCAAGTAACTACTATAGCAAAAAATATGGATGAAATGAACATGGAACAGTATATCATGACTAGGCCTATTTAAAGCGCTTGACTAATCCAAGTATGGGCACCAACTAGGATGAATCCTTACTTAAGATCAGTGAGCCACTCGCATTCTAGAACATGATACAAGAAGATAAATAGCATGGAATGAGATTTTATATTAACACATAAGAGAAAATTACATATTGTGAGATACCAATGATCCGGATTTTATGTGCAGGAACGCAACAGAATACAGATATAACCATAGATACAGAGATGCAGCGGAAATAATGCTTCATTTTATTAATAAAAGAATGACTGCAATAAGCTTACAAACATAATGGAAATAAGCTAGGGCGCTGGTAGCGTATCTCTGAGAAGAGATGTGGCGTACGCAGGCCTCTGAACTGTGTTACATTGAGGCTCGTAGGCCTATTACAGACATAATGGAAATAAAAGAGCTATGGTACTGGCAGCGTATCCCTGAGAAGAGATGTGGCGGCTACCAGCCCTTGAACTGTATTACAATGCAGACATAATGGAGATGTGGCGAGCTAGGGCACTGGTCGCGCTTATCTCTGAGAAGAGATGTGTTGGCTCCCAGCCCCCTGAACTGTGTTACAATGAGGCTCGAGGGCCTATTTATTGTTGAGAAACAATGTAGAATCCAAAACGTCCAAAACCCTAACCGTAGGAGATGAAGCGCCAAAACTGTGGGTCCCGTTTGGGTAAATTGGTGGTTCAACTTCCCGGGGGCGTAACTTTGGCATCCAATCTCCGTTTGACGCGCTCAATAGCTCGTTAGAAAGATCTATCCGAGGAATTCAATTTTTGAATGAGAAACATCGGTCCATGGACCCATGTTGCTCTCCGTTTTCCCAAAAAAACGTCGTTTAGGGCCTCAAAACAACTCCGGAAGTTTAAGACCCGAAAATTGCTAAAAATAGTAAGTTGTGCCGAAACTTACAAACTGAAATAACTGATGGTGGGGGTTCAAATGGACTCGATGGGTGGCCACCAATATCCACCTAGATTATTAATGCCCCAAAACAGCTCCGGGTGTGCAGGACCCGAAAACCTGCTATAAATAGTAAGTTGTGCTGAAGCTGGAAAACTGAAAGAATTGAT
Source organism: Pinus albicaulis (assembly GCA_034641835.2). Classification (NCBI taxonomy): domain Eukaryota; kingdom Viridiplantae; phylum Streptophyta; class Pinopsida; order Pinales; family Pinaceae; genus Pinus; species Pinus albicaulis. The sequence goes on along the minus strand of CM076570.1, from coordinate 99,782,946 downwards.
GCTGCGGGTCCAAATGGAATAGGTGGGAGGCCACCGATATCCACCTGGATCATTCCTCCCTCCTTAGGAAGCAATGGTCTCCATTGCGTTAAGTTCCTCCATGGGGGGGGGGGGGGATTTTGCTGAACTTGGTGTTGGCAGCCGTGCTGGATGTAGATGTGCCACCGCTGGGTAGTCATTGAAGTATCTGAAAAAAAAATTTGTCCATCATCGCGTTCCTCTGTTTCTCGAGGGCATCCTCGAGCAAGATTTTGACAGGATCTCCTGCTCCCTCGTCTTTCTTTCCTTCTGCCATGGGGGGTCGTCGGGGTTGCGAGGTTGAACTCCTTATACCCTGGCCGCATTGGGGACATGAAGAGAAAAACAGAGAAAGAGCAGACCCCCTCTGATACCACTGATCCGGATTTTATGTGCAGGAACGCAACATAATACAGATATAACCATAGATACAGAGATGCAGCGGAAATAATGCTTCATTTTTATTAATAAAAGAATGACTGTAATAAGCTTACAAACATAATGGAAACAAGCTAGGGCGCTGGTAGCGTATCTCTGAGAAGAGATGTAGCGTCTGTGACTCCTCCTAAGTGTGTTACATTGAGGCTCGTGAGCCTATTACGGTTCATAATGGAAATAGATGAGCTAAGTCTCTTGGCCCATATCACGAAGAGATGTGGCGGCTACCAGCCCTTGAACTGTATTACAATGCAGACATAATGGAGATGTGGCGAGCTAGGGCACTGGTCGCGCTTATCTCTGAGAAGAGATGTGTTGGCTCCCAGCCCCCTGAACTGTGTTACAATGAGGCTCGAGGGCCTATTTATTGTTGAGAAACAATGTAGAATCCAAAACGTCCAAAACCCTAACCGTAGGAGATGAAGCGCCAAAACTGTGGGTCCCGTTTGGGTAAATTGGTGGTTCAACTTCCCGGGGGCGTAACTTTGGCATCCAATCTCCGTTTGACGCGCTCAATAGCTCGTTAGAAAGATCTATCCGAGGAATTCAATTTTTGAATGAGAAACATCGGTCCATGGACCCATGTTGCTCTCCGTTTTCCCAAAAAAACGTCGTTTAGGGCCTCAAAACAACTCCGGAAGTTTAAGACCCGAAAATTGCTAAAAATAGTAAGTTGTGCCGAAACTTACAAACTGAAATAACTGATGGTGGGGGTTCAAATGGACTCGATGGGTGGCCACCAATATCCACCTAGATTATTAATGCCCCAAAACAGCTCCGGGTGTGCAGGACCCGAAAACCTGCTATAAATAGTAAGTTGTGCTGAAGCTGGAAAACTGAAAGAATTGATGCTGCGGGTCCAAATGGAATAGGTGGGAGGCCACCGATATCACTAGATCAGCCAAAGAAGACCCCGGACCCCTCATTACGGTTATAACTCCTCTTCTTTGAGACTACGGGCTCTGAGCCTTCATACAGAAGTGTTACAAGATGTATACAAGAACTTCTCACTGCACAGTTTGCTGATAGAAATCTGGAACCCTCACAATGTCTTTTTTCCTCATTTTTATAAGAGAAACCGAAATCTCTAGAGAATGAGGTAGGTGATATACATTTAATGATCTAATTTAAAACAAATCTGAAAGAAAAACCCGCCTATGTTGTTTGGCGGTGCTGAACTGGTGCAAGTACTCTGCTACTGCTTCATGAAATAAATGCTGAGGATGAAAATCTACTCTTAACAAGATACAAAGAATAAAATATACAAATGTTATGTACTTGACTGGAAGAGAAAAATCTACTGCAATAAAACCTTGAGGTTGCTTGTGTTTGTGCATGGTACTTTCGGCCCTTTAATCTTGAATTAAAATGCCAGATCTTTAATGCAGGGCGTTGTATTTCTCGATCTTTCACTGATACTTCATGCGGCCCCATTAACATTTCTTGTCGTGCAATATTTCTCTCTGCGGGCATATTTAGGGTTCAATGGATTTTATTTATGCTTCCATTAATGAGGTCATATCATACAACTACCCTCGGCTTCCCTCTTGAATTTCTTCCTCGAAAATTGTCGAGGGCGGTGCTCTTGACTTCTGCGAACAAAGCAGTGAGTCATGATAAATTTTCTACCGCGGCAAACCTGCAAAAACACAAACCAGTTAAGGAGAACCAGACAGGGATGGAGATGAGTACAATGGTGACGTCGGAGACATGGCCATATGGCAAGAACATGCAGGGTGGTGGAGAAAATATAGTGGAGACTTTGACGGGACGTAATTTTTCCACGTAAAATAGTTTAAACCAGATGAATGAATAAAAACGATGAATATGAATGAAAAACACATATATATATGGCAGGGGAAAAATACCATGGACACGCGGGATGATGACACATGGGTGTACGAAGGACAGGTGGAAGAATGACATGGCTGTAGACCTAGTCAAACGGGGGAAAAATGTAGACAATTACGAGCCACACGATCGATGAATGGGATCAACGGTTAAAACAGTATCAACAGACCATGCGTGGTGGGCCAGGAGCGCGATTAGCCTGGTTTAAGTCACGTGCAACTTGGGAGGATGACCACCGTTGGATGAAGGCTGAAAAATCCAGCGGCTGCTATGGATTCCGCTACCCGGCTTTTGTCCGGAGGTTAACGCGTGAAATGGGAAGTTTTAAAATCGTACCCCCGGGACACGCGTCATGCGATTTGTGGAATCGTTGGCATTTGATTGAAAACCGCCAGCCTGGTGGAGGTGGTGCGGAATTAACCGCTGGTTTTCAGGTGCGGGGGCCACCACGGGTGATCTGGACTCTGCTCCGTCGATTGGTCTTGATCTGACGGCTCCAGACGCGCCCGAAACATTGAACATTAAGCCCCTTTCCGCTTGGCATATGGTTTTGCGCCCGGGTCACATGGGAATCGAAATCAGAGTGGTTAAGGCTAAAGGGCTAGGCCCAATATGTTTTTGAATGCGGGTTTTTAGCGTTTGTAGGTCGTATTTTTCAGGCGGAAAGGGCAACGATAGACAAGGCATGGAGGCTTTTGGCCGCGGAAGGGGTTTTAAAGGTTTATATGGGGTGGTAGACCAAAAATTTGAATGGAGGGGTTGACATGCACAACATTGGCTCCATATGGGGACGGCATGTTCATCCATGGACATGTCGAGAACACGCATACCTCAGACCATCCTGTATGTGAACTCTGTGCTTCAATCCCTTTGCATTTCTTCTGATAATTTGTCAGTACACATTCCTTGTCAAAACAAAAACTGAAACAGGACTTATATTCAATATGGTACAACAAGCCATCTAAGCCTGCATCAAAACTGAAAATAGGGCTTGAGAAATTGGCCATTCACAGGGGCATCCAGAAAATCACCCTGTAAATTTTCCAATATGAACGTGTTGTTACCTCCCTGTTCCACAACTTTAAATGTACCAAACCAGAGTGGTTCAAATTTAGCATGCTTGCCCTTCTCTGCTCTTCGAACATCCCATCTGAGAACCAGGTTTCCAATTTGAAATTTTCTATCTTTCGCATGCCGATCAAAGATGTTTTTCATTTTCTCTTGATACTTCGCTAATCTCTGATTCACTTGGTTCTGTGTTTCTTCCAACTCTACCAGTTGGTTAATCCTTCTGACCATGTCATCTGGTTCTTCCTGTTTTTCCTGCATGAAACGTGTCACTGGCAAAGCCAAATGCACAGGGAACACAACTGCTCACCCATATACTAATTCATAAGGGGATTTCCCTGTTGCTCTCTTGCTGGTTATCCTATTCGCCCATAGAGCAAATTTTAATTGAGAATCCCAGTTTTTCTGATTTCATTTATTATTTTCTTCAAAGTCCTCACCAGGGTTTTATTAGAAGACTCTGCCAAGCCATTTCCCTATGGATAGTAAGCTATGGAGTGACTCAATATGATGTTATACTGTTGGCAGAAATTTACGAACCTGGCAGACTTGAAGGCCTGTGCATTATCAGTTACAATTCTAGCAGGACAACCAAACTTGGATATGATATTTTCCTCCATAAACTTGATTATCACAGCATCTGTAGCATTTCTTGCAGGTATGGCTTCCACCCATTTTGTAAAATAATCTGTGGTTGTTAGTATCCATTTATATTGGCCACTTGATGGGGGGTGTATTTCCCCTATAAAATCTAAACCCCATTTCTGAAATGGCTCATTTACATGCATAGGGATCAAGGGTAAAGCTGCCAATTTCTGTCTTTCTGCAAATCTTTGGCACTTGTCACACATTCTGATCCAAGCAAAAGCATATGTAAATAATTTTGGCCAGTAGAAGCCAGCCTTCAGGATTTTATGAGTTGTAGCCCTCCAGTTGTAATGTCCTCCACAGATTCCCTCATGAAATTCTATCACTATATTCTCCACTTCATTTTCTGTGAGGCATAATAGTAATATACCTGAAGGATCTCTTCAATACAGCTGTCCATTAGTAACTATGTATTTATGGGATTTCATTCTTACAGATTTGTACTTCACCTTATCACAACTTGGAGGACAGTTGAGTGTTAAGAGATATTCAACTATTTCTTTATACCAAGGACTAGTGAGGTATTTCATGTGTATCTTTTGGGTGGCCAGCTCTAGTCCATGCTGCTCTTCTCCTTTTTCAGATTCTTCATTTGCTATCATGGAAAAATTTAGGCCTAGAGCTTGGTGATTTGATTCTAACATAATTTTGGCTAGCCCTTGTCGTTTAACCAGCTTAGTGGGTCTTATGTCCAGATCGTACTCTTGTATTTTTGCAATCCATCTTCCTCTTTTGCCTTCACTATCTCCTTGAACGAGGATGTCTTTGACAGCTGCTGTAGGAACATAGGCAGTAATGTGGGATTGCAAAACATATGTTCTAAAGTTTTTTAGAGACTTCACCAAGGCATATGCCTGCTTTTCTAGTATGTTATATTTCAATTCTGCATCATGCAACACTTGACTGAAAAAGGCTATGGGCTGTTCATATCCTTTTTCATTTTTCTGTAATAAGACTCCTGCTACTGTATGGGGTGAAGCAAATGAAAAGATCATAAATGGCTTTGTATAATCTGGCCCAGCTAGCACAGGAGCTTCAGCAAATGCCTGTTTTATCCTTGTAAATGCAACTCTAGATTCTTGGGACCACTTTACTTCATTATCCTTTTTCAACATATCAGTGATATTCCTAACTATCTCAGCATAGTTAGGAATAAACCTTCTCAGAAAATTGATTCGACCTAGAAACACCTGTACTTCCTTCTTATTCCTGGGTAAAGGAATACTATTTATTACTTCAACCCTCTTAGGGTCTATTTTCACACCATCTTTAGTTACAATTTTCCCTAAGAGTTTTCCCTCATCTAATGCAAATAAATATTTTTGAGGATTGAGGGAAAGACCATACCTTCTGCATTTTTCAAAGGTTCTCTGCAAGTGCTGAATGTGTTCAATATCATCCTTTGAAAATATTGTGATATCATCCAGATATACCACCAGAAACTTTTCCTGCTCTCCAACAAAAGCTATGTCCATTGCCCTCTGAAAAGTAGCTCCTGCATTAATTAATCCAAAAGGCATCCTGGCATACATGAATGTTCCCCATGGTGTTGTGAAAGCAGTCTTCTTTTGATCTTCTGGGGACACAGCCACCTGATTATAGCCAGAAAAACCATCCATCATTGACATTCTGGAGGCTCCGACCACTTTCTGCAGAATGTGATCCATCTTAGGCAATGGGTAATTGTCCTTTAATGATGCTCTATTTAAATTTCTGAAATCCACACACAGCCTTATTTCTCCATTTTTCTTTCGAACAGGAAAAAGGTTTTCTACCCATTCAGAGTATCTCAATGGCACAATTATTTTGGCCTTCAGTAGCTTCTTGATTTCTTTTTCAATAGAGGGAAGCAGCAGAGGATTTATCTGTTTGAGCTTCTGCTTATAAGGCTTTGCATCTTCCCTCAAAGGAATTTTATGTTGCATTATATTAACATCAAAAGTTTTTAGGTCCTGACGGGACCATGCAAATACATCTTTATAGGATTGAAACAACTTCAAATATTTTTCTTTATATTATTCTGGGACCCTTTTAGATAGTTTTACAATTTTGGGATCAGCATAAGTACCCACATTTAAATCTTCCACTTGATCTTCTTCTATCACTTTGTTTGGCTGCAATGGAATATCATCTTTGTTAAATAATCTTTCTAGAGGCACCAGACCTCTAGGTATAACATTTCCTTTCAGCTGCAGCACTTTATTTCCTGCCATTTTATCTTCCCATTTATTTTCTGTGACATTTTCAACTTCCTCTTCTTCATTGTCATCAATCTCCATATTAGAGAACTCTCCCACTGTTTCCAGGAATCTCTTCATCTGTTCGTCATCTTCAAATACCTGCCACTGCTTAATATTATCTGGGATATATGGCCTGTAACGTACCTCCACTTCATATCTTAAAAGTGGATTCTGAGGAGGACAGAATGTACTGGCAGCTACAGCAAGAGAATCTGCTATTTTGTTCTACTCCCGGGGCATGAACTGTATGTTAAATGCCCAGAATAAATTTTCTACCATGTCCCATACTTCATTTCTATATGCTTTCAGGCGAGGATGCTTTGTTTGGCATTGATTCCTAACCTGTCTAACCACTAGCTCCGAGTCTCCGATGACTTTCAAACTTTGTATGCCCATATTCTTGGTTGTCTGTAATCCCAATAGCAGTGCTTCATATTTAGCCACATTATTAGTAGCCTCATATTCCAATTTAAAGGACAGCGGCACCCATTTTCCCGTAGGAGAGATTAATAACACTCCAGCTCTGTTACCTTCCTTTGAATTTTCTCCATCAAAATGTAAAGTCCAAATTTCTGATCCTTGGCCTTCTGAAGGCTGCTCAGCTTGGATTTGACCGAAAAGGGGCTCATAGGCATAATTTTGATTTTCTTCTAACATTAAACATGAGAAATCTCCCTCTTTGTTATAAACTGGGGAATTCTCTGAGCAGTCAGCCTTAGTTACCATTTTAACAAATCTAGTCTCCCTGTATAACCTCCTCTCTTGGCCCCCAAAGACTGGGACAGTAGCATATGTTAAGTCCATTTTGAGTGACCCACCAATTTTACTACCCCAGGACCTTGACAGCAACATGCCAAAGCGGGCTGGGATATTAGCAACCACAATGTCCATGACCACACTTTTTGCTGGGATTTGTGCCAGATTGACCACTAAATCTTTAATCATTCCCAAGCATTTAACTCTTTTGGAATCAAATGAATATAGGTCTTTATAAGGTCTTGTAATTTGCAGTCCTAGTTGTTCCATGACAGACAGAGGCATACGATTATGGGAAGCCCCAGAATCTAGCATACAATTGTGTAACAGCAGGTCATGAATAACTAGAGACACATAAAAAGGAGGGGTAGAAGGATATACTTCCTCAACATGTGGGCCAAAGACTACCATGGGTATTTCTTCTTGAAGGTTTAAAATATCAGGCACAATTGGTATTTCAGGAGGAAGCATGAAGGAAGTAACTTGAGACTGATATGCAGACTGTTTCAACAACTCGGTCAGGGGGACTGGAATCTTAATTTTCTCAAGTTCTTTTTGCAGGCTAAAAGCAGAAGGGGACTTCTCTATTACAGCGTCTTTTGACTCTTTATTTTCAGCCAAGGATTTAACTTCTTTGGACACAGACTGAACATTAGGAGGACTAGTTGTACAAGAAGAAGAAGGACCTTGACTATTAGACTGCAGAAGAGTATTTAGAGGAGTCTTACATTTTTATGCAGCTTTTTGCATTGTCATCTCTTTTTGAGCAGGAGCTTCTTTCTGGGGTGGCTCTTCTTCTTGATCCTGAGTTCGGGTCCTCTTCCTTGAAGATCTGAGATCATATTTTCTATTAAAGTGTGCTTGCATGAAATCAGCAAATTGTTTACAATAATGATCAATCTCTGCTTCTTCTTCTTCTTCTTGCAATGGGCATTCTATATCATCACTGTTTGAAAAAGAAAAATTTGAATCTTCTAATTGATAAGTGGCATCTTCAGTGGAGTCTTCTGCTGGACCTTCCAAGTACAATGGATGTGGTACCTGGTCATGCCGCTCCTTTGCTTCTCTCGGCAATATCTGCAGTGGTGGTCTTTTGTACTAAGGATTGTATCCTCTGTTTGGAGCATTATAAAAATTCTTGGGAGCCGGGTTCTTTGCCTCCAATTCAAGCTTGACCATCTTCTTTATCATCTTGCTTATTTCGTCCATCTTGTCTGAATCCTTCTCTTGGCTAGAGGAGGAAACCTCTTCTTTACCTCTCCTCCTAGTATCTTGTTCAACTTTTCCCTTTAATTTCCCAGTGGAGGCAAAGTTTGCTTCCAACTCCAGAGCATCTGACTGAGCATCATCTAGGGTAGCAGGTTTTCTTTCCCTTAGAGAGAATCCAAAATCTGAGTCAAATGCTGCTATGAAAACAACTTTGGCAGCATTCTGATGTGGCTTCATATCAGCAGGGAGACTTAGATATAACTTATTAAATCTCTTGATAAACTCTGATACTCCTTCATTATGTTTCTTCTTCAGAGTATTAAACTTAGTAAGACACTGTCCATGGTCTTTCTTTTCTCCCCGTTTCCTGAGAAAAGTATTCTCCATATCATCCCAGGTGGTCACTGAACGGTTTCCCAAGGTCTTGAACCATTTTCTGGCTTCACCCTCCAAATATTGTACAAATAATCTTAAGACCACATCTAAATGTTCAACATTAAGGTTCTCTGCAAAGGAGCAGAAAGTCTCAAGATGTTTCTAAGCATCAATTTCATTTTCTCCATTAAATCTAGGCAGAATCTTCAAATAATCCTGTGGCATATCATTTAGCACTTGGGGTAAGGCCAGTGGTGCATATTTGTTCAATAGAAAAGATGGTACATTGGCCATTGGAGGAGGTGGGGGTTGTGCAAAAATCTGAGGTACAAATGAAGGAATGGGAGGTGGGGGGAGTGGTGTATGTATAACAGTCGGAATGTGTTGTACAGAGGTCTGGGGTGTGGACGGAAACAATTCACGATTAACAAAGGCTACCTCTGTAACTTCTTTAATTTCCTCAGCCTCAGGAGTAGGAAGAAAATCCTCTTCAATCCTAGCACTTCCCCTAGATGGAATTTCTAAGTAATATCCGGGATTATCCTCGATGGAAACAGGATGTTCGGTTTTGATTTCTTGAGAAGAAGAGGGCGGATAATCTTCTGCAGAATATTCAGGGATCTCAGCACGAACTGATTTCCTCTCTTTCCAAATTCTTTTATGAATGATCTTCTCCGGGTCAGACACGTAGGGTGTCTTTGACTGAGATGTATCTGACCTCAAATGAAGCTTACGAGGAGCCAGGACTACCAATAGATTTATCAAATAAATAACAGTGGAGTCGCCAAGGTGAGAGATATGCAACTCTTCAACTCTCTGTGCTCACCTGATTAGAGAGTGAATCTGATTTGTCGAGGCCCAGGGAAACTGATATTCTCAAATTCGTCCCCAGCAACGGCGCCAGAAAGATGTTGTAGACAATTTTGTCACCCCTAGAGACAGACTAGAGTTGCCATAGACCAGTGCCTAGGACATCTTATCATAGCAAGAGAACATGAAATATAGCTTGGGTGTCAATCCAAAAGCTCTCTTACTATCTCTTGTAAAACAAGGAAATTAGTTTAAATGGAACCAAACTCTCTCAGAAGCTGATACAAAGATAAGAATAATGTAGGAACATCATGCAAAGCTCCAATACGAAAGCATCAGACAGTTAAGAGACAGCTTACTGCAAAGAGGGCCAGTTCAAATAATATGCCACAGAAATCAAATATCAGAAAGTGGATGCAGTGAAGAAACATGAAGAAGATACTAGTTAGCATGAGGTTGATACCCAGATACACAACAAAACCACATATGGGCTTATCCAACTAAGAATCCATACATGAAAATGGCGTTTTAAAAGCACCCTCCTCAAGTAACTAATATAGCAGAAAATATGGATGAAATGAACATGGAACAGTATATCATGACTAGGCTTATTTAAAGTGCTTGACTAATCCAAGTATGGGCACCAACTAGGATGAATCCTTACTTAAGACCAGTGAGCCACTCACATTCTAGAACATGATACAAGAAGATAAATAACATGGAATGAGATTTTATATTAACACATAAGAGAAAATTACATACTATGAGATACCAAAGACTAGAATCCTCATTACAGTTATAACTCCTCTTCACTGAGACCCTACGGGCTCTGAGCCTTCATACAGAAGTGTTACAAGATGTATACAAGAACTTCTCATTGCACAGTTTGCTGATAGAAATCTGGAACCATCACAATGTCTTTTTTCCTCATTTTTATAAGAGAAACCGAAAGCTCTAGAGAATGAGGTAGGTGATATACATTTAATGATCTAATTTAAAACAAATCTGAAAGAAAAACCCGCCTATGCTATTTGGCGGTGCTGAACTGGTGCAAGTACTCTACTACTGCTTCATGAAATAAATGCTGAGGATGAAAATCTACTCTTAACAAGATACAAAGAATAAAATATACAAATGTTTTGTACTTGACTGGAAGAGAAAAATATACTGCAATAAAACCTTGAGGTTGCTTGTGTTTGTGCATGGTACTTTCATCCCTCTAATCTTGAATTAAAATGCCAGATCTTTAATGCAGGGCGTTGTATTTCTTGATCTTTCACTGATACTTCATGCGGCCCCATTAACATTTCTTGCCATGTAATCTTTCTCTCTGCGGCCATATTTAGGGTTCAATGGATTTTATTTATGCTTCCATTAGTGAGGTCATATCATACAACTACCCTCGGCTTCCCTCCTGAATTTCTTCCTCGAAAATTGTCGAGGGAGGTGCTCTTGACTTCTGCGAACAAAGCAGTGAGTCATGATGAATTTTCTACCGCGACAAACCTTCAAAAACACAAACCAGTTAAGGAGAACTAGACAGGGATGGAGATGAGGACGATGGTGACGTCGGAGACATGGCCATATGGCAAGAACATGCAGGGTGGTGGAGAAAATACAGTGGAGACTTTGACGGGACGTAATTTTTCCACGTAAAACAATTTAAACCTGATGAATGAATAAAAACGATGAATATGAATGAAAAACACATATATATACGGCATGGGAAAAATACCATGGACACGCGGGATGATGACACATGGGTGTACGAAGGACAGGTGGAAGAATGACATGGTTGTAGACCTAGTCAAACAGGGGAAAAATGTAGACAATTATGAGCCACACGATCGATGAACGGGATCAACGGTTAAAACATCATCAACGGACCATGCATGGTGGGCTAGGAGCGCGATTAGCCTGGGTTAAGTCGCGTGAAACTTGGGAGGACGACCACCATTGGATGAAGGCTGAAAAATCCGGCGGCTGCTATGGATTCCGCTACCCGGCTTTTGTCCGGAGGTTAACGCGCGAAATGGGTAGTTTTAAAATCGTACCCCCGGGACACGCGTCACGTGATTTGTGGAATCACTGGTATTTGATTGAAAACCGCCATCCTGGTGGAGGTGGTGCGGAATTAACCGCTGGTTTTCGGGTGCGAGGGCCACCACGGGTGATCTGGACTCCTCTCCGTCAATTGGTCTTGATCTGACGGCTCCAGACGCGCCCGAAACGTTGAACATTAAGCCCCTTTCCGCCTGGCATATGTTTTTGCGCCCGGGTCACATGGGAATCGAAATCAGAGTGGTTAAAGCTAAAGGGCTAGGCTCGATATGTTTTTGAATGCGAGTTTTTAGCCTTTTTAGGGCATATTTTTTAGGTGGAAAGGGCAACGATAGGTAGGGCATGGAGGCTTTTGGCCGCGGAAGGGTTTTTAAAGGTTTATATGGGGCGATAGACCAAAAATTTGAATGGAGGGGTTGACATGCACAACAATTAGAAAAACCAAGAAATAAGAGAAGAGGACTAGATGTACTGGCAGAGTTATCAGAGCATATGAATTGAAGGAAGATGATCAAAATTTTGGTTGCATGGGGACATGCAACACCTTCACAGTGGGGGTATGTTGAGTCCCAAACTTGCATCTTTCCTATACACCTTTTTAGACTTTTTCCATTTACCTGGACCTCCTAAGTCATCAATATCATTGCATATTAATCATAAAAGAGCATTTAAAGTGGTTTTTAACTATTTTTTGTGTCTGCTGTTTGAATTAGATTTTTGCTCATTGAGTTGCGGAATCTTGTCACTTTCCGCAGCTACTGCAACTTTTCACAGCCATTTTGTTAAAGTCTATATTGCAAGTGTCTTCAGGCAAATTGAGCCACATGGGCAAGCTGGAAATAACATGGACATGGACCGAGTCCTATTGGCTCAGTCGAATTCACCAAAGAAGGCCGTGGTCAAAGGTAGTCAAGCGGTGGTCAACCTAAGAGTCCTACGGTGACAGAACTCCGTTTTTCACCACGTGAAGACTTGCGTGGCCGTTCCTAAGTCTCGGGAGACATATCAACACCTGTGAACTACTCCATAAGCTGAATTCAACGGCCAATCTCCATAGATTTAATCTTCACGACAGCCATAATGCTAGATTTCTGGACGTGGTTGTTCACGTGTCTTTTATCAGCGCTAATTGTAGAAAATTATTTATGTCATCCTCTGCTATAAATAATGCGTTCTCATATGCAGAAGATTTAGCTTTTTGTAATGTAATTTTGGCTGTGAAGAAAGCCCACTGTGTTGTGACACTATTTCCTTGTTATGACTGCATTTTTAAATATATGAGAAGACTCTGTTCATAAGCATAATTCGTGGTTGATAGCTGTTTCCCGAGGATTGTGCAGAGGGCCCCTGCACACGTCGAGGTTTTGTTTATTTCTGTATAGTTTCATGCTTCATTTCCTTATGTTCATTGTGCCATAGTTATTCACATGTATATATTACATCTTTCATGGTATTAACGTTTTATTTCTGTCCATAATTTTTCATGCTTTATACTGTTGTTAACTGATCAGTGTCTTTGTTCCAGATTACAGTAGGCAGCCCAGGCATTTGCACATAGTTTTACAATGACTAATGACATGGAATCAGTCTTTTCCTTCTGCTGATTTATTTTTCTTAGCTTTTAATTCCAGAACTGTTTTATTTATTTCAGTTTTGTACATTTAATTTATTAGTTAGATTAGATATTAAATTGCTCATGTCATTATCAGTTACCTCCGAAAACCATAGCGAGACTAATGGTGAGGGATTGAAGTATGAGTGTGTAATTTGATATTAGTTATTTTTCTGCAAATTAGATATCAGATTGCTCAAGTTGTTTATGATTACCTCCGAAAGCCATAGCGAGACTAATGGTGAGGGGTCAGAATATGAGTTGATGTAATTTGATTTTAGCTTTACTTTGCTTGCAATTTTTGGATTTCTTTGAGCACAGTTTCTTTTGTATTTAGACAGCAGCAAGGGTAATGGGTTTCATGATCAATAGTTCACTGTTTGTTTGACTAGTATAGTGGCACATTTTCATTTTCTTTTAGGAATTAATTTTGTCATTGCATATTTTAAAATCTTTTTTAAGTTTGAAGTTTGGGAAATCATTATAAAGGACATCATTGCCTTGAACATTTATATCCATACTTGTCTTTTAGAATTTCCATTTCACATTAGGAAACCAACCAAGATATAAAAAAAAAACCAAAAACGAAAAAAAGTAGGAGATAGGTTATCTTGCACATATAGTGCGCCACACTTCGTCAGCTTACAAATCCCAGATTGACAAATTAATGTAGCAATTTAGGACACACTAAATTGACCAAACACACTCTGCCCCTTCTATTTGGTTCTCTATTCATACAAGAATTGGTATGATGGAAAGGTCTGTATACTAACCTATGATACTTCAACCTTGGAGTAAGGTGTCAAAAGACCATCCCTTCCCCAAGGAAAAAGAAAGGATTCACCAAAAATAAAGGTAGCAAAACAAAAATCTATGGTTTCAAGCCCAGAGTAGGGCGTCAAAGAACTCCTCCCTCCATAGGAAAAGAACCAAAACAACATAACCCACAGGAAGACCTAATACTCCCATATTTGAAGCAGGGTTTTAAAAGACTCCTCCCTCCCCAAGGTAAAAGCTAAGGTTTTCCCACAAGAAAACACACAAAATTTAAAAATAAATAACTCCACTCAAGGCCTAGAGCAGGGCATCAAAAGACTCCTCCCTCCCAAGGACAAAAAGCTAGTCTGAAATCCAAAACAAAAACAGAAATAAACAAACAAAAATCAAAACCTACGCTCAGGACCTAAAGCAGAGTGAGGAAGCTCGTTCTCTCCCCAAGACAAGAGATTGACCCTATGGTTGGTTCGGATCGTTGCTTGCACCTTGTTAGCCTCCCCAGAAACGGCACCAAAATGTTGGTGTCTAGTATGAATGATTTATTCACCCTAACCCGACATTAGTTTTATCAATCCGGGAGCGTATCCTTTCAAGGAAACGCGCAAGGTATATGCAGGGGAAAACACATAATCTGTCTCAACCAAGGGTTTGTAATTAGGATTCAAACCATTGTTGTGAATTTAAATCAATACTGAACTTCAAAACAATCTTAAAAGTAAAGAATAATAACAGCAACCATAACAAAGAAACAATTCACACACTCAAGGACACAGCACCTGATCAGAAGAGCGGGCCCAACACTCTGATCAGGGTTGTGTTAGTCACGAAGACGCTTAGAACAACAAAACTAGTAATACTTTATTAATCTATAAGATGTGATTACAATATCCATCTGGGAACCCCCTATTACAAGAACAATATTTATTTTATACACAGCGCGGAAGAATAACAGATCTCCCTGGAACGTGGTAATCGCGCATTCAGAAATACACATCAGTTGGAACAGCACAAGCACCAGATGTCCAAGATAGAACAAGGGCAAAGAATAGTCCTAGGGAATCGTGACTCCAGCTGCGCGATCTCCCTATAGCTGACCGTTACCAGATCCATTGTGAAATGTTGAAGCAAGGGTTCATTTTCTCCAAACTGCAGTCAAACACATATCTTAGTGCCGCAAATAGGTAAGACTCCATGAATTTACTTCATTAATTAAAATATTCCAATTGGACGAGTTAGGGGTATTTACCTCATAATTTTAGCATAGAAAATGTAGGTAAATAAACATAAAAGGGTTAAAAAGGATGATAAAAATAGTCAGAAAGGTAGCCAGATTTGGTGCCCAACACGTTGGTCTCTGGGACAACACATCAGCCACTACTCAATCTCAAAATCATATGCCTGGATTTTGCTGACCCATTTTTGTTTCCTATCCTGCAGTTGCTTCTTCTCAAGGAAAAATATAATTTTTTTGTGATTTGTCCTCACGCAGAACCTGTTCCCCACAAGGTATTGCCAAAACTTGGCCAACGCATGCATGATGGCCATCATCTCCTTGTCATAGATGGGGTATAATCTCTCATGCAACAGTAGCTTCCGACTCTTGAAAGTTATGGGTTGTCCCCCCTGCATCAGTACTACGCCTACCCCCTCCCCTGAAGCATCACACTTGAGCAAACATGGCTACGTGAAGTCTGGCAGGGCTAATACCGAACAACTGCTCATCACCTCCTGGAGCCTGTCAAAGGCCCTTTGTGTAGTCTCTGTCTAACTGAAAGCCCCCTTTTTGGTGAGGTCTGTGAGGGGTGTTTTAAGCTGCAAAAACCCTTTGATGAACTTCTAGTAGTAGGTAAAAATACCCACAAACCCCCAGAGCTCTGTCACATTCTTCAGCTCTGGCCAATCTCGGATGACCCTGATCTTCTCCTCATGGACTCTCACTCCATCAACTCCAATGATATGCCCCAAATAGAGCATCTATGTCAACCCTAACTCACATTTGGATAGCTTGGCATATAAGTGTTACTCCTACAAGATACACAACACCGTCTCTATGTATTGAAAATTCTCCTCCCATGTGTGGTTGTTTATGAGGATGTTGTCAAAGAACACCAGAAAAAGCTTCCTCAATTGGCCACGGAAAATGTGGTTCATGCAAGACTAAAAATTAGTCGGAGCATTGGTTAGCCCAAAGGGCATCACCAAGAACTTGAAATGGCCATAGTGACATCAAAATGCAGTCTTGGGAACATCCTTGTCACTCACCTTGATCTGGTGGTACCCCAACCTCAGATCAATCTTGAAGAAGAAATTTCCCCCCCTCAGCTCATCCATCAACTCGTCGATCCTGGGAATATGGTAGTGGTTCTTCATGGTATTCTTGTTCAGAGCCCTGTAGTCTATGCGTATCCTCAAAGTGTCATCATTCTTCTTCACCCAAGATCACTGAATAAGTGAATAGACTGGTGATGGGCCTGATGTGCCCCAATGCTAATATCTCATGGATCACTCTCTCAATTTCATCCCTATACGCCTTGGGATTACTGTAGGGGGTGGTGATCATGGCCTAAATTCCAAAATCCATCTCAATAGTGTGCTTAAATCCCCGATCTGGTGGTTGTCCTCATGGAATGTCCCCAAAAACCATAGAGTAATAGTCTAGGAGAGTCTTCACATTTGGGTGCATAGGCTGGCCTGAGACACCTGCATCTTAAACCCTCAACTCCACATCCCAATATATGTCTCCCTTCTGGAAATATGCCTGCGCAGAAACCATTTGAGGAGGGTACGTGTGCATGCCTCTAAGCATCACATGCTTCCCACCCTTTTTGTCCACAAAATCCATCTCCAGAGTCTGCCAATATGTATTGACCTTCCCCAGAGTGATAAGCCACTAGATTCCCAATACTAAGTTGGTGTAGGGAATATCGTCCATGAAGAAGTGATCTATCAATGTGTACTCTCCCATGGTGATTGATAATTTTGGGACATAATGCATGCACTGCATGGTCCTAGCTGATGCAGGGGCATCCGAGAAAAATTTCATTAAAATTGGAATCCGAAGTTGTGGAGAGGAAAATGTGGATAGTCATTGTAAGTTGGGGCAAAATGGGTTAAAACAGAGCTAAATTGCTGGATCTAATTAAATTTAATTATCTGCCATGTACGCAAACAAGAGATTAGGGGTTTCTTTGATAAATTGAAGGAGTGAAATTGTGGATCTTGGATGATTCATACTCTTGGAAAATTCTATAAAAGAGAGTCTGTGTGTGTGATAAAGGGGGGTGAGAGTGAATATAATGTAATCACAAGTGAATTTGTGACTAAGGCTGAAATGCATTAGAATATAAGTGATATTTTATATATAATAGAAAGATTGTTATGGGGTTTTTTGTGTATGAGTATTGTTTATTTATGGTTTAGATTCATTTATTAAATTCGTGTTATGAGTTTACTGATCGACCATCGAGCACTGTAAGGATCGACGGTGATCCAATGTTAAGTATTAGATTATAGAAGGAGGTTTCATTTTGTGCAAATAAGTATTGTGTTCCGATCCACATATTTGGTTGGAACTGTGAGTTAAAAACATGGTAGAATAGTGCGTTGGAACCATGTGATTTGGAAAAAACACTTATGTTGAACCTCGAGATGAAGGCACAATGGAAGCATGGTGAAAATACGCATTTTGGAACCACGAGTGAAGAACAGTGAAGATGGTTTTATAAAACCACATGTGGTTTTTGCATAGATTGAGAATGGTAAGCGTTAATTATCGGAATGAACACAATCGAATAAGATTGTGACATGTCACGGTAACAATACCGCCTGTTTCGCGTGGCTTTGGGTTGATAAGTCACCAGGGCTATTGTAATGCGATAGTTGTCCGATAATATGTGGTTGAGATCCACGGTTATCGCAAATAAAAGTTGCTCGGGGGTAAATCTTTACATCGGACCCGATATGTTATAAAATTATGCTTGAGTCCTTTTGAGTTCCGATGTTAAGCCATAAAGGTCGGACCAGCATTTGTTGGTCAAGGTTTATGGAATGTTATTTCTTTGTTTTATTACTTCCGATATATATGTGTGTGTGTGTGTGTGTGTGTGTGGGCCATAACCCATAGGCCCCCAAATCGAATTTATCGAATTTATGAATCATGCAGTTTGATACGGATTTTGAAGGTTACAGGTTCATTCTTGACTAAATGAGAGTTAAACAACCCTATGGTAGTTTAGCTTTTCATCAAGTGGTATCAGAGCGAGAAAATATTTCCTGCGAGGAAAAAGTTTGCTCGCGAGGAAGAAGAGATACAGTTATGTTAAATATTTGTAAAGCTTGTGGTTTTTATATTTTGTGAAAGTAGCAGCAGAGGAAGGTGAGAAGATTGCAGCAGCCTAGAGCAGAAGTGCTCAAATGGTTCCACAGGAGCGAACCAAAGAGATGCCGAAAGACTAAGCTCAGAGGAGAGAAGCTTGGTGAGGTATCTGGTAGCAGGGAGGACTTGCTATTGTAGAGGTTTTGTTGCAACTCACAAAGGACAATTCCATAGAGGATGTGGGTAGAATTGTTCAAGAATGTTGTTACGGGAAGATCACAAAGGGAAATTCCACAGAGGATGTGGGTAGAATTGTTGATAGATGTAGAAGACATATGACCAGGAGGTCATAAAATTTTTGTACCTCAGGAATCTGATGCAGGGGCATCTGAGCAAACTTTCATTAAAAATGGAATCCGAAGCTGTGGAAAGGAAAATGTGGACAGTCATTGTAAATTGGGGCAAAATTGGTTAAAACAGAGCTAAATTGCTTGAAATAATTAAATGTAATTATCTGCCATGTATGCATAACGAGAGATTAGGGGTTTGTTTGAGAAATTGAAGGATTGAAATTGTGGATCTTGGATGATTCACACTCTTGGAAAATTCTATAAAAGAGATTTTGTGTGTGTGAAAAAGGGGGGTGAGAGTGAATACAAAGAAATCACAAGTGAATTTGTGACTAAGGCTGAAATGCCTTAGACTATAAGCGATATTTTTTATATAATAGAAAGATTGTTATGGGGTTTTTTGTGTATGAGTATTTTTTATTTATGGTTTAGATTCATTTATTAAATTCATGTTATGAGTTTACTGATCGACCATCGAGCACTGTAAGGATCGATGGTGATCCAATGTTAAGTATCAGATTATAGAAGGAGATTTCATTTTGTGAAAATAAGTATTGTGTTCTGATTCACATATTTGGTTGGAACTGTGAGTTAAAAACGTGGCAGAACAGTGTGTTGGAACCATGTGATTTGGAAATCACACTTATGTTGAACCTCGAGATGAAGGCGCAGTGGAAGTGTGGTGAAAATACGCGTTTTGGAACCACGAGTGAAGAACAGTGAAGATAGTTTTATAAAACCACATGTGGTTTTCGCATAGGTTGAGAATGGTAAGCAGTAATTATTGGAATGAACGCTATCGAATAATATTGTGACACGTCACAGTAACAATATCGCCTGTTTCGTGTGACTTTGGGTTGATAAGTCACCGGGGCTATTGGAATGCGATATCTGTCTGGTCATATGTGGTTGGGATCCAACGGTTATCACAAATAAAAGTTGCTCGGGGGTAAATCTTTACATCAGACCTGATATGTTATAAAATTGTGGTTGAGTCCTTTTGAGTTCCAGTGTTAAGCCATAAAGGTGGGACCAGTGTTTGTTGGTCAAGGTTTATGGAATGTTATTGCTTTGTTTTATTGCTTCTGATACACACACACACACACACACAGATATATATATATATATATATATGGTCCGTAACCCATAGGCCCTTGGATCGAATGTATCATATTTATGAATCATGCAGTTTGATACGGATTTTGAAGGTTGCAGGTTCATTCTTGACTAAATGTGAGTTAAACGACCCTATGGTAGTTTAGCTTTTCATCACTAGCCCTTGGAACTAACACACAAAACCCATCAAAATCCTTTGTTTGTATGCATCTCCTCTATACGAACTGGGCATCAAGGAAATTGTGCGTAGCCTCGCTATCCACCAGCACTGAGACATGCTGCCCCTAAAATGTCCCTCGAACCCTCAATGTTCGATACTTGGGAACTCCCCACAAAGATGCAATTACCCCTCTAGTTGGTGCAAATGTCAATCCTCTTATTGCTAGGGGAGGTGGTGGTGGAGTATTCTTTCCTGGTGCTATGACATCTCCTCCCATCTCATCATATTACTCCTATTCTCCCTCACTGTCGAAGAATATCTCAATGTAATGTGCCTTCCCTCCAACACATCTGTGACCTGGTGCCCATGGCTCCTGACAGGTGCAGTAGAGCTTCCTGTGTCTCAAATCTCTCTGGGTGTCATCATCCAAAGGCCCTCAACCCTGGTTCCCTCTCAGGGGTTGGGCTCTCACGTCCCTCCCTCTCAGTTGGAACGCTGGTCTATTGGGCATGGGAGCCCTCGTCCTTAGCAAAGTGTTATGAAAATCTCTGGTTCTCCCTACTGCATCCTGCAGTGTAGTAGGTCGAGTAGACCTCAGTAGCCCACGCAAGGGTTCAACCAGGTTGTCAATGAACATATATATCCTTGTAGGCACAAACAAGTCTGGAAACATCACTGAAAGTCTCAAGAACTCAGAAATGTAGGTTTCCAGGTTCTCTGTCTGTTTGAGCTTGGTTAACTCAACAAAATGCTCCTCTGGTTCTTTCTAATCAAACCTCTCTATCAATCTCTAGGTGAACTCATCATACGCTGTCACTTCTGAGTGACCCAGCGTAGCCATCCCATGGAACCATCATTCATGGGTTTCTCCCTCAAGATGTGACACAACCACCTTGATGTCCTCCACCACCAATATATGATTAAGCTAGAAATAAATGTCCAGCTTCTCCACCCAAGCTTTGGTTGAAAATTTTGATTACCCATCGAATGTAGGCAAGAAAATTCAGCCGACAGTACGTTGCAAGTCATTGCCCTATGTGTACCCTCCTCCTCTAGTCTGGCCTCATGGCCTGATGTTATTCTTGAACTGATAGAACTCATTGAAGGTGAGGGCATCTCTAAACTTCGGCCCATAAGACTAATACTCAGTGAAGTGCTCCCATAGTGAGCCACCTCCAGCTCTTGTGGCCCTCCTTCTCCTACTCTTGAAGCTAGGAATGTGGGCATGGTGGAATGTGGTGGAGTGCATGGCACCACCTGGTGGGTAGTGTTAGCCTCACATGGGTGATGGGAGGTTTCATATCCTTATTCAATCTCGAATTCCCTTGGAATTTCCCTCTGCTTGTTATCTCTGACAATATTTTTCCCCATCTCCTATATCCTCTTGGTGAGCTCCTTCATTGAATTCAGAAGGAGGTTAGCAAACTCCTTCCCATCGTCTCTTTCCTTTGCCATCTGTGCCTTTCCCTTCTCTTCTTCCATTGGAACATTTTCTACTTGGTCTGGTGTGATTTCAAGCCTCCTTTTGCTACTTCTATACCACTGCCTTCGATATGTGATGTTTTTCCTATCCTCTAGTGTCATAGATCGAGTGCTCCATGGGTTGAGCCAATTATATGAGCTTTGATACCACTGTAATATCATTAATTGGAATTAAACTGTAATATAAAGCATGCAAGACTAAAACTATAGCAAGAAAAAAATAACCATTAAAAACACCAAGAATGAGCCAAAAACATCTGAGCCATTTTATTAATTTTCTTATGAGAAAAGGTACAATGAGGTTCTCAAGAAGATGGAACCTCAGCCTGCACATGTAGGTTGAAATAACTCCTCAAACCTGAACATAAAACTTGTTGTTCGGTTGCTTTGTGTGGCTCCTCCTCTGCAATGTCTTGCTGAAGTGACTAATTTTGGCTAGAAACAGACTGTGTGTTGAGGTTGCTCTAATTCTGGGAAAATTATGGGAATCAGACACTAGACCCTCCTCAACAAACCCAGAAAATCACGCAAAGGGTTTCCAGAAATCCTGACCCTGGAAATTCGCCCCCTTGGGCTTGGCACGCTTCTATACTGGGTAATCTGGTTCTTTGGCTGAACTGTTGGAAGATGCTACTGGAAATCTGCCCAAAACCTTTGTAGGAGGTGGCTGGCTGATCCGAATGGAAAATGGCATCCACCCATGGTATTCATCCACCCATGTTATCCATCCACCCATGGAATTTACCCATGGTATTGTAAATGGCATCGACCCATGGTATCCATCCACCCACTGTATTTATTCTCCCATGGTATTGTAAATGACATCTATCCATGATATTCATTCACCCATGGTATGTATCCACCCATGGTATTCATTCACACGTGGAATTTACCCATGGTATTGTAAGTGGTATCTACCCATGGTATTGTAACTCAAAAAAAGGCTATAAATAACAAACCTCACGTTGTAAAAGAACAGATTGTCCACCACAATGTAGCTTCTACAATTATTCTCTGTTTTAATAAAACAAGTTTCTTTGTGGTTTTATTTGTTGTGTGTTCTCTCTTTTTTTCTGGTATTCTAATTTTGAAGATATTGTCAAATCCATTTCAAACTTTTTTTTAGATCTTGGGGGCCTTCCCCAAGATCGAGATCAGTGGTATCAAATTCAGGTTACGAATACATGGGAATGAGGGTTTGAAGCATATTTCAGTTTCATTTTCTAGCAGCAATCTTCAACAAACTCCATGAATTTTTTGGGTGACAAGGTTTCAGATCAGATTTGAAAGTTTTGGTGAAAAATTTACAAAAATGAAGACCAGATCTGGATTCCTTGCAAAAAAATACCCAAATTCAAAAAACAAATCGGCCAAATTGGAGTTCAAATGAGGGAGATATTGCTGATTCTAAATCAACAATGTTGCAGAAAATTTTCTGATGACAATTCATGGATGGCAGCTCTCCTATCATTTTTTGCAGTTTTCAGTTTGTAATTTCAGAGAAACGGCTATGGATCTGAGCTTCCCTTGAAAAATCACCCAATTTATAATAAAAAAATCGGTCGAATCGAAGTTCGAATGTGGGAGTTATCGTTGATTTAAAATTAGCTATTTTTTCAGAAATTTTGTGACGGGAAGACAGTTCTAGCGCGAATCTGAGAGTCTAGAGTCTCTAGATAGCAGTTTCAAACACATGAGAAGATGCATAATGATCATTCTATTTCCAAAAATAGGTTATAATATATATTCTGATTTATATTGACCGAGTTATGCCCATTTTAAATCTGGAGCAGCATTCGGAGCGGGTTCCCTTTGGAGGCGTGCCCTCCCCACCCCGCTTTAGTAGGCACTTGATTCACCTTCGTTAGTTTCAACATAGTAGCGCTCGGCTTGGGTTATTTGGAGACCTACCTTCCCACCCCAAGCTATGTAGGTACCTACTACCTCATCAACAATCAACATCACGGTTATGGGTCAACCATACAAAATCCTTCTCATCGAAGTCCATTTGCTAGGCCGCACACTGTTAGTAACACAATTGGCCACAAGCATTATAGGGTATCTCTATCCTCAGATCTTCATTTGTCATGGTTTTGGGTCATCCACAAACCCACACTTCATCGAAGTCCATTTGCTAGGCCACACACTTTCAATATCACAGTTGGTCAAAAGCATTACACGGTATCTCTATCCTCAGATCTTCGTTCATCACGGTTATGGGTTAACTACACAAAGCCCTTCTCTTCAACGGCTCTTCATATTCAACAAAGGCTTCTTAGAAGGGAACTTCATGCAATGGGGACCATTTCTTCTTAAGGAGAGAGGAATGACCCGAATGGAAAATGGCATCCACCTATGGTATTCATCCATCCATGTTATCCATCCACCCATGGAATTTATGCATGGTATTGTAAATGGCATCGACCCATGGTATTCATCCACCCACTGTATTTATTCGCCCATGGTATTGTAAGTGACATCTATCCATTATATTCATTCACCCATGGTATGTATCCACCCATGGTATTCATCCACACGTGGAATTTACCCATGGTATTGTAAGTGGTATCTACCCATGGTATTGACCCATGGTATCCACCTATGGTATTGTAACTCAAAAAAAGGCTATAAATAACAAGCCTCACTTTGTAAAAGGACAGATTTTCCACCACAATGTAGCTTCTACAATTATTCTTTGTTTTCATAAAACAATTTTCTTTGTGGTTTTATTTGTTGTGTGTTCTCTCTTTTTTTCTGGTATTCTAGTTTTGAAGATATTTTCATATCCATTTCAATTTTTTTAAGATCTTGGGGGCCTCCCCCCAAGATCCGGATCACTAACCTCCCCTCCAAACTCTGGACTGAAAATTTCTCTCTCTCCCACTCTCCTAATGTTTCTCCTCAACTAGATTGCGTCTTCCCTCTGCTACCTGTGTGGCCTATGCGCTATCCTAGAGGGACTATGTATGCCTAAATGTGCTTCTATGAATCTTCTCTCAAAACTGGATAAAATATCCTCTCCTGAGTGGGAACTCGAAGTCCCCCGAGGTAGAGGTTGAGATATCCAGTTAGAAATAGTTGTGCTAAACAACACTTGAAGACTCGACTAAACATCTTAAGCGTGCTATAGTCTATCACATAGAAAATCATTGATTGAATGCATAATGAATGAGCTTATCTCACCCCTTATTTATCCAAGTAAGCCTCCAACATTCCCTTGGGCCCACCTATGTTGCGCTGCCCCTCTGCTAACCTTTCCCTGCATAGTCTATTGCGCTACCTCTCTTGTGCTTCCACTTAGGATGTTTTCCCATTCGAGCGGTTGGCCTCATGGGCCCCACTTCAGCTCTAATATTTGTCTAAGTGGCTTTAGGAAAGTGAATTAATCCTATGGTTTATTAGTGGGTCCCTCCTTTCCCATTTTATTTCCTATTAAACATTAGAAAAGGCAAAGATTAACAAATTTGATTTTCCAATTAGGTGACTGCTAATTTGGAATATTACACCTTACATAACCAAAGGTAGTGAACCCCCTTCTCTACACCCACATGCCATCAAGCTATGTAACTAATCTTCTGGGGCTTCCAACTTATACTAGCCAAGGAGTCTCTGATCCCTATGGATTCCAAGAATCCCAACTTCCCTTAGGGGTCTCTAAGCACCCTCTAGGCCTCACTCAAAGATACATATCCCTACACTTCTCTCTCCTAGGTTTCCAACCTTCCCTATGGTAACCCAAGACAAAGGGCACTCATACCCAGACTCACCATGATCCTCATAGTATAGTAGCTATACACTTTCTAGCTATCCTACGAGAAAAAAACTATAGTCACACTAGTAACAGATCCAACTAAATGGTGGAATGTTGGTTTTATAGGCATATTTCCATTAACCCTTAGCACCTGTGCAAGCCTCACCTTACTTTATATTACAATATTATATGGTAATATTATAATACATTTTAATCTTAATCCACTTTACCTTTATATCTTAGGCCATGAATAAAATAATATTTGCCTACCTTATCCCTCTTGCTAATGCCCTCACCTTTCCTCTTGTGGAGTCTTAGCCCCCATACTCTTGTAGTTTCTTGGTATACAATTGTGGTGTTATTTATTAATGTATATTTGTGTGTGTGTGTGTGTGTGTGTGAAAATGTGAGTTTACATGTTACATCTACTAGGCTCACTAGCCTTTTAGCACATATGATCTCATGTCTAAACCACATAGGCATTATGGCCTCAAAACATATATGTACACTAGTTCATAGGCCCAACACACCTATACACATAGGAATGTAGCGCCTAATAGAGCTTGGTTCACTAGCCTAATTATCATGTACTTTCTCACCAACCTAATTATCATATGTATATATAATTTACAATGTGGGGATATAGTTGGGGGTTATTACAAAACCTAACTTCTTTTCCAATGTCAAATATCTAACACCCTAGGAATGCATGTATTATTTCATGACTCTTTTCATGTCTCATAGTGCCCATAATTTCCCTATCATATCTACCTCTTGTCTTGCTCACTTCGAAGATTCCACTTACACGTGTTATTTCCCAAATCATGCATGTCAATCACTCCATTGCAGAGTCACCTTGGTCACATCATGTAAGGGTTCAACTAAACCATTCTCATGAACTTTCATATGCCATTGACGCTCTACTAGTTCACACATTATGCAACACCAATTTCAAAGCCACAAGCTACCCCCTTATGCTAAGGCTCACCCTTCAACCTTAGACCAATATCAAATAAAATTAATATGTGTGAGGGAGGAAGTATACTACATGGGACAAACAATCCCACAAGTTCATGTCAAAATCCCTCACACCAACCTCATAATTTCCTTTTTCATTAGGTAGATATAAATGAAAGGAAACATATGAGGTGGCCTTAATGCTCTGCCCTCTCATCCTTTCAATCATTTCCACATGTCCATTACCAAGAGATGCTACTTAATGTTCAATAAATCTAACAATGGATATGGGAATTAAAGCCACCTTTTTAAACTTAGTATTACTTCATTAAGCATCACTCCAATATTGGCTAAATGGTTTGCTCCTCTTTAGCCTAGCAAAGTTTAGGAGATGAAAGCTTGAGAACGAATAACATTATCATATATGAATCCCAAACAATAGTGGTTTAATGATCATGTATGCATTTAATCCTTACGAGTATTGATAAATAGTTTGCATTTCTGCTTCATTATTTATGAAAAAACATAAATCCCAAGTAGAATCACTTTCTATATTTCCTTTAAAATCAATAAAAATCACCCCACTAATCACTTTCTATATATCTATAGGAACTAAATCACTGGGACAAAAGGGTGCTAGGAAATTGTATAATTTAAAAAGACAAAAATAAATTTAAGAAAAAAATTTATTATTATTATTTTATAAAAATTCCATCACTCTTATAGCCCTGTAATATGGTAAAAAAAAAAGATTAATAGGTTAAAAAAAAAAAAGAGAGAAAAGGTTAAATATGAATGGTTCATGTAATGAACGTGGGTGAAAAAATGAAAGATAAGAGTTTTAACTGGTCTTTAATCCAAGCACAAGGTTAATGATGATAAATAATTTGGTCAAATTTGAGTCCATTTTTTCCCAATTTAAACTTACTGATGTTTTTTTTTTTTTTTTTAAACTGAAATGGGTATGGATTTTATTGGTAGAGAAATCCGAATGGCCACAACCTTACATCTTTCAGTGCAATTATTTTACATTTTCTGTTTCCATCAATTTTCTATTTTCATGGTATACAGATTGTTTCTGGATCTCCGCCATTTGTGCTAAGGTCTCCTTGGGCCAAGAGGCAGCCTTTGTTGGCATAGAAGTCTGCCTCTTTGTTTGATTCTCTGAGAATGTGATAGCATTTGAAGGAAGTGAAGTCTTGGAGAAGGTATCTCAGCCTTTGCAGATTCTTATTTAAACTAGCTTCATTGAATTGGCCTTGCGTATGTATTATTTTGATCAGGATTTCTGAGTTTTCGAATGCTTGCAGCTCCCGATGTCCTCTTTCTTTGGCTATTTGGCATACTTTTATCAAGCTGAGGATTTCTTATTGATTGTTAGTTCACTGTCCTAGACCCCAACTGAAGGTTTCTTTGATGCCTCCATCAGAAGAGTATATGATTCCTCCAGCTCCTGCTGTCCTGGGGTTGCCTTTAGAGGCACCGTCAAAAAATGTTGTTTTTATTCCTTGTTTCCTCCACCAATTCTGAAAAGCTTCATCCTTTCCTCTTAGCCTCCACTCAGGATTTCTGAGGGGTTTTTCTATACTGTGTATTTTTTGGATGAATGCTTGAGTGCCAAGCCAATTCTTTTCCTCTTGCTGCATCGAATTGTCCTCTTTGATTTTCTAAGAATTCAAAATTTCTAGAAGGAGTCCTTTTGCTTTTGCTGCTACCATGTTGGGGGTCCAAGTTACGTTGTTAAATATCTGCTCATTTCTAACTAGCCATAGCTTCCAACACACTAGCTTGGGGAGAGTGATCTAGATTCTGGCCCATCATGAATTTAGGGAGAGCGACGGGTAGTGCTATTTCCATGAGAGGAATAAGTCCACAACTGAAGTTTTAGTGGGGATTACAGCCTTTAATTCTTGAAGAGTGTGGGTCCAAACTCTGTTTTCATATGGACATTCAACAAATAAATGATCCATGGTTTCCATGGCTTCTTTACAAAGTGTGCACCTATGCAGACTTGCAATGTTTCTTTTCATAAGGTTTTCACTGCTCATGATCTTTCTATGCATTAGTGTCCAGAAGAAGAAGTTTACCTTGGGAAGCGCCATTGGATCCCATACCTCTTTCCAAAAATTTTCTAGATGAATTCGATCTCTGTGTGTTTGCATCAATTCATACCCTTTGATTGAGGTGTATGCTCTTATAGGTCCCCATCCCCATTTATCCTTTTCTGATTTATGCACCGGGGCAGCCTCACGAAGTTCCTGTTTGAGCATTTCTATTTGCTGCATTAGGTGATCTGGGATATCTCTGAAATCCCAATTAATCCAGAACCCAGACTCGTTCCACTTTGAGATATCATAGAGCGTCTTGTCCCCTCTGTTTTCTAAAAATGCACATATCTCATGCAGGCTGTCTTGTGTGGCTAATGGCAAGTGGCCCATTATACTATCAGTCAGTAGCTTGACGCATTTCCGATTCCTTGGGATACGATATAAATTCCAGGTGAAAAAAGGATGCCCTTTAATACATAACTGCCATAACAGCGAGCTCTTTTTGTTGTTTGCGTTCTGCAAGTTTCTTAGATTTGCATTTGGTAGGTATTTATGCCTCAGAGATGTGCTGATGGGATGATTGGGGTCGCTGTGAATTTTCCATAGTATTTTATATCCCAGATATACGTTGGCATAGTCCAAATCTTGAATTTGAAGGCCTCCTTCCTTCAAAGTTTGCTTTGCTATCTCCCATTTCACCAGATGAAATTTTCTCTGGTTTCCTTTGCCTCCTTGCCACAGAAAATCCCTCATGATTTTATTAATATGTCCTGAGATCGACTTGGGTGCCATCAGGTATGATGCTTGATAAATTGGTAGAGATGACAACACTGATTTTATAAGGGTTAATTTTCCTCCATGAGTTAGCCATTGACCACCCATGTAGCGATTTTGCCTCTGATTTTTGTAATTACTCCTTCCCACAGATTGACTCTATTTGTGCCCAGTGTTAGTGGCAATCCAAGATAGTTGATTTTTTCCCATTTTTCATATCCATTAAACCCCAAGTTGCTTGCTATGTTTTGAGTTTCTTCCTCCTCTATATTCCAGCTATATAGTGCACTTTTCCTTTCAATGATTAGAGCTCCATATGCTTTGCAATATGCTTGAAGAGTATTTTTGTATGCAGAGCCTATTCTAGTTGAAGCTCCTCCCAGCATGAGGGAGTCATCCACAAACAATGCATGGTTTATTGCTTTAAGGTCCTTTGTTATTTTTAAACCTGGGGCTGTTCCTGTTATCATATCAAGCTCTAGCTTTCTTCTCAACGTATCCGCCATTAAGATGTAGAGGAATGGATAAAGGGGAAATCCTTGTCTCAACCCCCTCGTGGCTTGGAAGAAATCAGTTGGCCTCCCATTTACCAAAGGCGCTATCCATGGACTAGTGGTGCATGCTTGGATCAGATTTACAAACTCTTGATCAAATCCAAAGGAGATTAGAACTTGATATAGATAGGACAACTTGACTCTGTTGAAGGCATTAACCATGTCTAACTTGATCATCATACCTTTCTCCTTTCTAAGATTGCTAGAATGCATGGCTTCCTGGACTTGGATTACATTGTCCAGGATATGTCTCCCATTGACGAAGTCCCCTTGTGAATCTGATATGATTTTGCTCAGCAGTGGCTTTATTCTATTTGCAAGAAGTTTTGTAATAATTTTATATGAGGCATTGCACAAAGAGATTGGTCTAAACCTATCAAAGGAGGAGGGGTTTGTCTCTTTCGGGATTAAAGCGAGGAATGTTGAGTTGGTGCTACCCCCCATTTTTTATTTCTTAAAGAATTCTTTTATCATTCTAATTAGATATGTTTTTATTATATCCCAACATATCCTGTAGAAGTGAATAGTGAACCCATCTAGCCAAGGGGCTTTGTCTGGGTTCATGGACCAAATTATTTTGCTAATTTCTTCATTTTTTTGCTTCAATAATGTTGTATTGTCCTCTGTGGTGACCAATGCTGGAATGTTCTTCAGGAATTATTTTTTATCTTCTTCACAGTCGTCTTTATCTTTGCTATAAAGATGATGGAAATGTAATACTACAGTAGATTTTATCTGTTCTATTCCTTTGCAGAGCCTCCCATCAGAGGAAGTGATCTCTGAGATGTGATTCTTGGAGAGTCTAGCTCTTCATTGTCAATGAAAATATGATGTGTTTCTATCTCCAGCTTCTAGCCAAAGACTCCGGGACTTTAGTCTCCAATACTCTTCTTCATTTTCGAAGGAGAGGAATGTTTTGCATTAGGCTACTTGCTCCTTTTCTAATTCTGTTTTGTTTATATTGATTGTGTCCATTTCACTTTGCAGAATTTCCAAGTGTTGCACTGCCTTGATTCTTTGGTATTTATGTGTATTTGTTGGAAGTTTACTCCATTCCTTGAGTGCCTTTTTTGTTAATTTTATTTTTTGTTCCCATACATAATTGGGAGAGCCATTGACTGAGGTGTTCCATGCCATTTGGACCGTCTCTACAAAGCCACTCTTTCCATTCCACAGTCGGCTAAATCTGAATGGGATTGGCCCCAAATTCTCTCCCTCCTCAAGCATTAGCTAGATGGGCTTATGATTCGAGGTGAGCTTTGGAAGGATGGCTAATGAGATAAGCTTCCTTTCCATCAAAATTGTGCTTTGGACCAAGAAACTGTCCAGTCTGGCGGATATATGGTCTTCCCCCGTCCTATTATTTGTCCAGGTATAGAGCCCTTTTCTTGGTTTAAAGTCCAATAGATCCCATTGTTGTATCATGTCTTCCACTACCTGGATCATCTGATCCTTGTTGTTCCTGCCCCCTCTCTTTTCTTTTTCATTCATTACTAAAGTTAGATCTCCAGCTATGATTATATTGTTTGGAGAATTCAGTTGCAAAAACTCATTTAATGTTTTCCAACAGTCTTTCTTTTCATAATACAATACCGGTACATATAAATTGAATAATGCAATGGTTAAATTACTTGATATATGCTTCAGCTCTGTGAAACACCAGTGTTTTGTGTTGTGTGAATTAACAAGCCTAAAGTGATCTTCCTTCCACAAGGTTGCTATTCCACCCGAGGAGCCTCTTGCGCTTATTTCTTTTCCTGTGTTCTTCTACCATTTCTTTTTTTTGATCTCAAGAAGGGCTTCCCCTTCAATTTTTGTCTCTTGGAGCATTAGGATGTCTGCAGGTTCCGCTTTCATAAGATCTTTGACCACTTCTATTTTCATTGGGTTCCCGAGCCCTCTACAATTCCAAGAGACAATTCTCATTACTTACTATTCGAGGAATTTGGGCCTCCTCCTTTTGGTGGCCTTGTCCTTGTGTTTCTGCCAATTGACATTTCTATAGTGGGTTGACTTCCTTGAGTCTTTTGTCTTTCCGCTTCTTCCCTCGCTTCTCTGCGAGACTTTCTTCCTACTCTTTTGGCAGGCCTTTCGGCATATGAGGGAGAGGGAGCTACTTCGGGGGTTTTCCCTTGCTCCTCTCCTCCTTTCTCGTTAGGGGACGGTCTTGAATGATTGCTGCTGTTCCTGTTTGCTTCCAGAGTTTCTATGGCATTGTTGGACCCTACATTTTGATCCCCTGACTTCAAGGTGGGGATGGTGGTCCCATATTTTTTTTCTTGCCCCGTTGGTTCGGGGTTATTTCCCTTTGGTATTATTTTAGTTTTGGGTTTTGTTGTCCCTGCTTTCTGCATTGTGGTCCATTGTTCTGCTTTCGCGTTCTCGCTCTCCTCTCCTTCCTTTTTTTTGTAGTGTCTTACGAAGTGGCTGTAGCTATGACAGTGTCGGCATTTGAAGGGTAGCTGCTCATAATCTAGCTCCTGGATGTGCGTCCATTTAGCTGCTGTAAGTTTGATTTCCTCTAGTAACCCTTCCTCCAGATCAATCTCCACACAGATCCGTGTGCGGGAGTATTGATCTTTTCAAACAACTTGATCGATATACCTTCCAAGCGAGTTGCCGATAGCCTGCAAAGATTTTTGATTCCAGCAATGTAATGGGAGATGAGGTAGACAGAACCAGACTAGAATAGTAGACGGAACATCCTGGGCTGGGTCAAAGTTAGGGGTCCATTTGTTCAAGTATAAACCTTGAGGCCCCATGAAGTAAGGACCATTTCTGAAAATGAGATTTTTGTCATCCGAGCTTTCAAACACGAACACATAGAATCCTTTTCCAACAAAATGGCTCTTGATTCCTTCAGATATGAGCGGTTTCCAATTTCTCTGCACCCATGCTTCAACAGATTTGGGAGAGGGCCAGAGCTCGGTAAATTGTCCGATGAGCTCTCGGTCTGCTAGATTGACTGCAGATCTGCAAGTTTCTGCTATTGGAAGTTCTACAATTGGGATGCAATCCATCTTTTTAATGAACTTTTGTTGTGCCTCGGATACTGGTCTCTTGTGAGATCCAACGATGAGCTTCTTGAATGCAATCAGTTCGGGCAGGGGAGGGGCAGGTTCGGCACCCCCACCGGCCTCCATTGGAGCTGAACCCAGAGAGAAAAGAGCAGAGGCGGCGCTGCTAGGTCACGTTCGTAGTGCAACAGCAAATTTACCATAAATCTAGAAGATAAACTTACTGATGTTTTTATTTATTTATAAATATTTGTTTAAATAAATTTAATGTAATATGTTGGGTTTTTATTCAATAACTATAATGTTTAGTTTTGTAGGAGAGTTTTGTATAAGTTTTAAGAAATTATGGGTTTGGTGATATAATTGTGATTGGTGTTAATAATATGTTTTGCAAATTTAAATTAGATGGAATAATTGGTTTAACTAGTATATGATATCATAGGCACTTTGGAGAAGGAGATTCATTTTGTCTTTGAAAATTTTATGTGTTAAAAAAATAACTTTTTTTCACTTAAAAATGTCTTAATTTCTTTTTTTTAAGATATTAGCATAGATCTGTTTTAATTTGGGATCTACCAAGTGTTGAGAAAGATCAAATCCCTTGAGATCTACCTAGTTTTGAGAAAGATAAAATCTCCCAATATTCAAACTTATTTTTTAGTGCAAAACTTAATAAAAAGTTTGCACCTATTAAAATTTTTGATCCCTTCCCTCTAGACACTTGGTAAATATGAAATTAAGATAAATCCATATTAATTCTTTATATTATTATTTATATTACATATAAATTTAACATCATTTTTATCCAAAAATACTATTAAATTCAATTCTATTAAAATCTTCATAATACATATACCCATGGCATATTTATTTGACATGCTTTATAATTTTTATAAATTAAATTTTTAATATAATACTTAACAAAGATTATAGGTATGTATATAGAGAATATTGTAATTATTAGGTGTTTATATGGTAGTTATTAGTCAAATTTAAAAATATAAAATTTTGAAATGTAACGGTTATTAGTATAAATTATCATTATATAATTTTTTAATAATATAATATTCATATTATGAAAAATTTTTGAAAAAAAAAAAATTATAAAATAAAAAAATTCAATTTAGCTATTATACTATTTTTATTTTATTTTAACTCAATAAATATTATTATTATTTAATGCTTCATTGTAATATCTTATCTAATACTTCACTACCACATTTCCTTATAATAAAATTAATATTTATTTAATTTTATATAACATTTCATTACAACAACTCTCTAATAGCTCTCCAATACTATGAAATAATGCATTTCTTCATTATATATTAAATATAAAGAAAATAAAATAGAAAATTTAGAATATAAATAACCTTTTCCTAAATAAATGACTTTGTAATATATTTTATTAATATTATTTTATAAACCAACAAAAGCACTAGTCCATACATATGTTCCAAACCTCCAAAACAACTTAAAAATAAGAGCTTCCATTGGCATGAAAAGTAAGAGTTAACTCTTCAAAGTCACTAGTCCACACTTATGCTCCAAACATCCCAAACAACTTTAAAAAGTCTCCATTAGCATGAAATGTAAGAGTTAACTCTTCGTCACTATTAGAGTGTAGCGAGGAAGATCAATAATAAGGTTTTAAAGGTATCATTGAAAATAAATACAATGAACTATCATAGATACGAATTTTTTAGTTGTTGTCTCACCTTAGAGTTCTCGGCTTACACTAATAACCTTGCTTGTGCCCCTATGCCTTGCTCTCTCCACCACGTTGCTTCCACCATATTCTCTCTCGTGTAAGTTATTGTATTTAAATTCTCTATCCTTGCCGAATTCCATTATCTTTATGGAATGTTGGTTTGTCCTCATCTATGGATCCTAAAATGCTTTAAGAAATACTTGCAACCTCTTCCGTATCTATGAGGTCAATCCTCATAAATTACTTTATTTTACGAAGAAGGAAAGACTTCCATTATTGTGTCAAAATGGAGAATGAATTCTGATTGGTAAGTTCATTTGATTGTAGGCAAATCACTTTTGTTATTGTGTGACACTGAAGTTATGATGAAAAATATCTATTTTCTTGGAATGCGTTTTGATTGGTAAGTTTATTTAATTATGAATAAATTATTTATGTTATTGTGTTTAAATTAATTATGAAGGTATGATGAAAACCATTCTCTTGGAATGAGTTTTGAATATTAAGTTTATTTGATGTGGCCAAATCACATTTTTATTGATAAACGGATTTCATGTTCGAAGTCTTTAAGATGTAAGGAAAATTCTCATTCTTTGCAAGTAGGAGAGATTTTTTAGTTTCCCTAGTCTAAAGTTTAACAGGTTAGAGGAAGTAGGCTATATTCCCAATTTGGATTAACCTCCTTTTTTTTCCATTGACCTTTTGGGACAAATCTATCCTAACAAATATTAAGGATATCTTGTGAGAGTTCACTGAAGTAGAAGAACCAAAGAGATGTCAAAATACATGTGCTCACATGTACATTGAAGTAGCGATAAGAAGTGGTCTTCCAAAGGCCATTTTTCTCCACTTGGATGGTCAAATATATTGTCGAAGGCCATATCATAAAAAAATTCATTTTAAATGTTATCTATACTATTCCTATGGATATTGTACAACGAATCGTCCTAATCTCACCCTCAATCCTCCCCTCCTTCAGCTTCAAATAGACCTCATAAAGCCTCTCAAACACCTCAAGAAAGAATGAACAAAGAACTCAAGAGGGAAATGTTTTTTTGACATATGATTGAAAAAAAAAACTCTACTAACAAAGGAACACAAAATTCCCATGATAAAACCCATTATCTTCAACCAATTCCAAATCCTATGAGACTTAGCTGACCTGTCACTTAGAAAATAAGTGAAGAACCCTAACCATTGAAGACATGGAAAAACAATCTCCAAGCTAGAAATTCCTCCTTAAAATTGAAAGAGCAACCCCCTCACATGAGGATTTTGTTCCAATAAGACGTCCTATGGGCAGTCCTTAATTTTTTTATATTTTTTTTGTAATTAAACCATGTTGATGATTAAATTTATTAACCTTATCACACACACACACACACACACACACATATATCGAGATTAAATGAAATCACCAAACATAAGTATATGTAGCAACTTTTCGCAACACAGGTGTAACCTCCACATGCATTATATCGTTTGTATTTCGGTTTTAGTAAGATGAAATGTTGTTAGCCTTCCCGCCTCATATCTAATGCTTACATATAATATGATGAGCTCATAATAAATGTTTTTCTTATACATATGATTTTTAAAGAAAAAAATCCAAATATATTTATCTTTTTTATAGAAATCCAAATATATTTATAATTAAACTTAATATTACTTTTAGATACTTTTATGATCCATAAAATAGATAAATATCTTTTCATATTAAATTAATTATTAAAATTAAACTTAATACAAACACTCTTAAAATAGTTTTGAGAAATATTCAAATAATTTAATTTCTCAAAACTAAACCCTATTTTCAACTCTTCCCATGAAATTTTAACCATAAGATCTAAGGAATAAAACCCACATTTCAAAACTTAATACTAACACTTAGAAGAAATATTGAAATAATTTTGATTTCTCAAAGCTGAGCCCTATTTTCTACTTTTTACCATGAAATTTAACCCTAAGATCACTTTTCCGATGAAATTTAACCCTAAGATCTCGTAAGGAATAAACCCCACAATTCAGAGGATCAGATATGGGCATTCATAACGAGAGTTGAATGTATACAATGAAGAATTCCGAGAGAAGAGTCAAGTCGTGTGAGTTGTTGGGATCGATGAGGACGACGCCGGGGGCATATCGTGATGTAGTGGAGGAAGCGAGAAGGGGCCGTAAGTAGAACTGCCCTTGCGCATTTCCTTCATGCTGCGAAGGGCGGCCATGGTGCTTCGGTATATCTGGTCTTGCCCTAGATCCACCACCGCTTCGTCCTTTGTTTCTTCTTCCTCGTCCTCTGTTTCTTCCTCCTCTGAAGAGGAAAATAGGTTATGAAGGGTTTCCTCGCATTGCTTGACGAGCTTGAACAGAAGTTCCATGGTAAAAAACGGCTGCCCTAAAACCTTCTGAATGAACGCCAGGCGCAAGATTCCGCCGCTTCTTTTGTCGTATTTCTTTGTTATCTTCACCAAACCTGATACGGGTAAGGGTAACAGGAAGTATCAATATGGCTTTCCAAGTGGAAAACAAGCAAGATTAAAACAAGGTTCTGCATATTTACCGGTGAAATTCAAAATGCTGTAACTCTCCAAGAGAACCATCTCGCCGTGAAATTTGACAACGTCCTGGCTGACTTTGATCAAATTTTGCTTGCCGCTTGGACCGACGGTATTCCTCGCCCTTTGAATCCTCTCCTGCAATTCCTGTTCGCAAAACAAGTTTTAGACATACGGGATCATTAAAGGTGGAAAATATCATATGCTAGAGTAGAGTACCTTTTGACGGATGTTGTACTCCTTTTCCTTAGCCATGACGAAATCATTAAACTTCTCAAGCTCCGGATTTAGCAGCTCTATGAAATCGAACTCTGCCGCAGACATGTCTTTGATATCATTAAGATCATCGTCTTGGTTAGAGCCATTGCTTGCACATTCGTTTGAATAATTTATTTTAGCGAAAGAATAAGAATCACTTTCTCTTTCAGCTACAGACTCTGGAACTCCTAGCGATTCGATCCTTGGCCTCTTACGAACTACTTTTGGCGTCTCGTCTTCGGCTTCCTTTCCCACTTTTAAAGAAAAAATTAACTTCAGGCGTTTCTTGAGTTTTTTATATGACAGATATTGGTCTCGCCATTCAGGTGGAGCTTCTTCGATCTGGCTCTTCAGAATTCTCCCGAATTTCATTTTGATGGTTAGCTTAAAGCATTTCCGTCGTAGAAAAAATTGTATTTTCAACTGTACTTAAAAGATCATTTCCATTTGCATCTGCCAAAAATTCAAAACCCTAGGCCCTTCAGAGAAGATCTTTTTAAAGAAATCTAGACAGGAGGCTTAAAGTATTTCCGTAGTATAAAATTTTGTATTTTCAATTACATTTAAAAGATCATTTCCATTTGCATCTGCCAAAAATTCAAAACCCTAGGCCCTTCAAAGGATATATTTATAAAGAAATCTCAATAGGAAACGCTGCAGCAACACACTGAAGATTCAGAAATATAACGGCATATATAATATGACGAAGATTCAAAAATATAACTGCTTCTGTAATCTGATGAACTTACTAAAACACCTCTGGCATTCGCAGTATACCGAAGTTTCTGCGCTTAGGAAAAGAAACAGAGGTCAGGAATTCGGACTAGGAGCGAATTGCAAACTGGATCCAATCTAGAATTGACAATTCACAAATGCATAACTATGGCATATGCGTATCAAAGAAGTATTGTATGGGAAGAAGCTCTGGCTATAAATGTTTCATCATCCATCCGAAAGCGGTGCGACTATGACTGGGAGGCTGAGCAGGAATCGCGGATTAATATTCTCAAATATACTCCTGATGCTTCACGCACCTTCCATATGTTAATGTTGTCAAACGCATATTCTCTTAATC
Source organism: Pinus albicaulis (assembly GCA_034641835.2). Taxonomy (NCBI): domain Eukaryota; kingdom Viridiplantae; phylum Streptophyta; class Pinopsida; order Pinales; family Pinaceae; genus Pinus; species Pinus albicaulis. The sequence goes on along the minus strand of CM076570.1, from coordinate 99,744,960 downwards.
TTCCTTGCTCGGTCGGATGTGGCCGCAAAACGTAAATATCACTCCTATTCAGCTCTTATTCATTGGATCAGGTGAGCTACCGGGTACTGTGCGTGGGGTAATCGGATGACCAGTACCAAAGTCCAGCATTGAATTTGTGATTGAGTCCTCCTGCAATCCAGTGAATGGATTCTCTGTCACTCTTATGTCCATTTAAAGGTACCAATGGAATCTCAGAAGCTTCTCTTTATATTTTTGTCTTTATTTTGGAAAAAGGTATCATTCAACTCCAACTTATAGACAATTTTAGCTTGGGTAGGAGTTCTATTTCACAAGTGTTGTTATGTTGTTTTAGTGTTTTTATTTCACTTTAAGTGTTGTTATGTTATTTTAGTGTTTTTATTTCACTTTAACTTTAGAATATTAGAATGTTTGTTATTACTAGAAAATCGGACACGCAGGAAGCAGAAGGATTTACATCGCTGAAAGACATTAGAGAATCTAATGTATTAAAAAATCTCTAAGGTTTGAAAGGAAAAATCAAATTGTGCACAGAAAGAACCAGTCAAATGCTATGTGGCTTTTCCTCCAAAAGCCACACAGTCCTGAGAGTGGCGGAAGTCACTTTCCGGGGCCACAAGGCACACTCCAGGACATTGATCGCACACTTGAGGCTGTCTAAGGATAGCCACCCAAGCCTCCTTAGGACCTCAAAGGAGCACACAATGGAATCACCCTTCTCTCTTGGGTCACCATCCACAATGTAGCAAGAGAGGGAAGGAGGATTTGAATTCTCCTATAAAAGGCCACCAAGAGATGAACAATATGAGAGCACATTGTTATGCTGGCCAAAATTTCCCTAAGTAATACCAGCAGTGTGTGATCCAGAGTAGAGATAGAGAAGACTCAGTTGTTGGCCATCCAACAATTCAGTCTACCATAGTAGAGAGAAGGAGACTTTGCGCCAAGGCAGCTCGGAAGTAAAGACATCTTTGCATTGGGACTTGGAGCTCCATAATTCCAAGGGCCCTTTGGCAAGTGGGTTAAAGTTTCATCCTCATTTCCTACCAGCACTAAATAAGAGGGGACGTAAGCACCATTTGGATTATTGAAGTTGTTTGACTCTAATTAGAGCTTTTGTTTTATTTGTTTTAGTTTTAGTTTAGTTTTTATGTTTGAATATGCGTGTTATTTGTCTATCTAGTATGTTTATGTTTCAACATGTTCCACTAACTTGCTTGACTTCATCTATTTTATGTCTGTGACCAATAACTTAAAGAGGGAAAACCCACTCCTCTTAAGCAAGTGTGATTTGGTACATTCGTGTGCCAAACACACCAACACAATGTTGATGACAGTGTTTCCTTACTTTGTGGGTTTAATTTGGGGTACACACCATAATTCAATTCACAATTATTTAAGATCCTCTATTACATGTCTATGGCATCTAAATATGTTTGATTTTTCTATGTGCGTTAATAAAAGTCAAATTTTCATTAATTCAATCTTAAGGTGTTAAGTGAATTGCAAATTTTCTCATGGTATTGCGAAAACAAAATAAATCCATTTTAAGGGGAAAACTGATAGTATAATTTGAAAAACTTTTAGTAGATAATCAAACCTTGTAGCTGGAGAGGAACCTTGAGGGTTCTCATAATGGTGTTTTTGTTGTTTAGTTATATCTTGAAGTTGTTTTATTGCCTATATATAGCATTAAATTTCTCTTGGTAAAGTATATACAAATCTTCCATCTATGAAACCCTATCTTGCATGTACACACTTGGATTGACGTCAAATATTGATCTTAATTCTCTTATCAAGCTCTTAGGATGTTTACATTTGTCTTCTATAATAGTTCATGCATGGATCTCTTACTATTTGTTTCACTCGAACCTCGCAAACTTGTCAATCTCATCCTAGAGCATTTCATAAGTCTTAATCCTCTCATAACTTAACCCATTTGACCCTATAACCCAAGGGAGGTTCTGATATAACTAGGGAAATAGAGGTATCAACCCTTCTTAGAGAAGTTGGGTCTCCTTTCATTACATATTGTTATATCATTATATGTGGTCATGTAATATTATTTCATATTGGAGATTAGCACAAGTCTATTTGTAGGAGGATTTAAGCACTTGTGAAGGATCATTTCATAGATGGATCACTCTCTTATAGGCTTGCCACAATTCTTGTCTTCATCCTAAGAAGCTTCACACCTATAAAAATGTTCATCTAGATGAATTATTTCCTTACTTCTCTTTTTCATTTCCAAATATTAATTTAATTAGTTCACCAAAGGAAATTGAGAATTAACCTAATATTAGCTTGTATTCCTTTTATTAATTTGTTTTTAATAAGTTTGGAAGCGAGATTTTGCTTTTGGAGATTTCATTTTTCTTGATCAACTCCTTGTAGAAGAAAATGAACAGAAGAAAAGAATGGAGAAGGTTTCACTCGTAAAGCTGAGCCTAACCACAAAAGAATCTAACAATATTTAATTTATTTAGATAAGTAGATTGATTGAGATGAATTGAGTAATGTTTTAGATGTTGGGCGATAATTTACAATTCTACCGGTGCTAGAGTATCTACCCATTTCAGTGAGGATGTTTTCAAACAACTTTTAAACAAAAACAAAATGTTGCTAGGCAAGCCTGTAAGGAGGATGTAACGGTAGTTTTTTTTTTCAGCGGAAGAAATTGCAGGCGTACATAGTCTTGTATGGGATTGGACCACAGGACTAGTGGGGACTAAACATTCACACATAGTTGTTGGATACAACCTCTGAAATAAAATGTATGTTCATGATAAGGTTGAATTTGGAAAAGTGCAGAGATTTACGATAAGGTTTATAAGGTCTTGGGTGCTTCTCAGTGTAGATGGGTGAGGGCAGTTTTCAGGATTTTTTTTTTGAAGTGTTCTAGAATTTGACACATGATCTCCGGCTGGTGAAATTATACTTGGGGATTTCCTTTGTATGGGAGGGTTTTGGTTACTCCATAGAATTTTTTGGGAAGTTTCCCTCCCTGATTCTTGAGTTGATTCATATTGTACTTATGTTCCTTTACAAAATATACATTATGGTCCTAATTTGCGTTGAGCATTTGTGGACACCTCAACGAAGGCCCCATGTTCATTTGGAAGGAATCTATTGGGGGACAACATTGAGTTTGGGGTGCAACAATGACATACTAGCCTCTGTTTTATGTGGAAGAAGTGGATTGCATCTTTCAATATCTCTCTCCCTTGCAAATATTTATGCACCAGATGTTGTCATAGGTGGTGGAGACTTTTGGGATGTTGGTGCTTCTATTGTTGCTAGCATTTCTATTTTTTTTTTCAGTGTGGATGTTGTTACTGGGTTGAAACTCTTTTAACTATTTGTTACTCTCTACATTTGTGAGGCAATATCAAACATTGTCTATGGGTCATGGTGTCTCTGGGGTGGTGGATTTTCACGACATCTATTTTCTGATGGAATTCCTATTGGATTATTTCAAGCTGATTTCAAGGATATGAGCCACTCCATTACTCTATGGTACTAACGATATAGATACAGTTTTCCCCAGAGATAATGCACTATATCATATGATGGGTGGAGGAGTTTGATTTTTGGGGCAGATACTAGTGCAACTTGGATATTAATCCTGTAAGACAATCGTTCCTACATTTCAAAGTATCCTGGTTATTTGACACTACTGTCATTGGTTAGTGGGATCCTGAAACGTTGCAGATCTTTAGAGTAATGTGCCCATGAATTTCTTGGTCCATCCCTCCCTTCATTTTTCTGATTGACTATTTACTCCTCTGGGTATACCTCTCTGGGAAGTGACGACTTACTTCATCAAGTTACACATTTTGTGGGTTTTTCCACTTTTAACAAGGTGTGATGACCCAGGTGTTGAATTTGTTCCTTTTTGTTGTGGGAAAAAGGTATAATTTACCCTCTATTGTTTCATTGGAGGGGGAGTCAATGTTTATTCCCTGACACTGACACATTATCATTAGCATCTTTTTTCAAGGAGGGGAGTATTCTCTAGTGCCAGGTTTTATATTTCCTTTTATCGATCTCATCTAGGTTTGTTGAGTATCACATCACTAGACATTAGTGGGTTTCTTTGGAAGGAGTACTCATTGTTGATTCCTAGATTGTGCGGGGTAGTTGGAGATCTCTTTCTGACAACTGGGGTAGATTAGTCATTAACTATCTAGATGTACCATCTATCAATCACCCGAGGGTTGGTAATGGAGCAGAACCACGCACCAATTTGGATGTGGAAGAGGCTAAAAAGATTTATGGTCCATCAGAATATGTTTGAAGTATTTGGGAATTTGAGGACTAGGGTCGAGAAAATTTTCATCTCATATTACTGCTTGATCATTCTACAATGGCGTGTGGAGTTTGTTAGGAAGGGTATACCCTTCACGTTTAACAGGATATGGATTAAGGATGAAAACTTCATTAAAATGCTTATGAGGGTATGGAGATCATATGATGCTCATTTGGGTTTTCGGTCATGGAAAATATATCTATGAAATTAAAGCATCTCAAGATCCAGGTGTGCTTATGGAAGCATAAAAAAAAGACCAGTTTTTATAAGGAATTGAAGGCAATGGTAGAGGAAATACGAGAAATTAGGGAGAATATGAAAAAACTACCACCTTCACCTCATATCTTGGAAAAGTTGAAAGCATTAGAAGGAAGGAAAAATGCATTTTCTTGATTTAAGAAACTACATGGAGATTAAAAAGCAGGGTGTTAATTTTGGGAAACTAGTTCCAAACTCCATGTTGTGATGCTCAGATGATGATGCCAATATTTTTATTGGATTCCTCTTTCGAAGAGATGCAAGACCGATCTAAATATCATCTTGATCAAATGAGAAAAACATGTATTTTGAATTTATTCCACATGTGCAAGGTCGACCTAATTTATCCCACATGCATAAGAGATGTGTCACACAACCCCACAAATGACTATATATTGGAGAGACTTGGAGTTCATTTTACACACACACATTTTGGAGGCATTCTATTCTCTCTCAAATGGTGCTGCAATTAGGGCTTCTCATGGTGATGCGGTTAGGGCTTCTTGATGCAGCGTCTTGATGGAGCATTTTTGATGAGCAGTCTTAGGGTTGTGTGATACATTACGTTGGCTGACCTTATGCATACTTTTCTGGTTGAGGCATCCTACTGACTGGCGTAACGCCATCATTATTTATCTCTGTTTTTGGCTTGTCTTCCATCGACCTATTGGTATATTCTATATGCATCTTACTTTCATGTGATTGAGCCCTAGAAGTTTAAAGTAAATTTACATCTAGCATAGAACATCTTTGGAAATTTACATGGATTCAGAGCTAGGAGAAGATGAAGCCCATCTTGTTGAGAATCTAGGGCAGCGATATTGGGACTGTTTTCAGGGCCAATAAGGTGACTGAGCTGCTGGAAGAAGGCCAAGTAGCCTTGCTAGGAAGGTCGAGTTAGGAGACCTTTGTTTCAAGTCTGTTGGGGCATTTTGGTTCCCTAACCTTCAGCTTGGAGATTAAAGGGCAATGTATGCATTTCTAAGTGCTATAGGTGATAACGTGGAGATTGAAGGGTAGCGTATGCATGGAGGACCTCTCCTAAGGTGGACAATGACCTATAGAGGCTAGTGTGCTGAACTGCGTGGAGATTGAGAGTAGCGTGGCGTGCCCTAACCAGGGCTGTCACAAATGCAGAATAAAACACCAATTTAACCCATTTTTGGAGGTTTGTCTCAGGGTTACTTCGAGGTTCGAAATTGCTATGAGCAGGAGGTCGAGATTGGTTTGGAGAAATTCTAGGCTCATTTATTTCAGGTCCGAGTTTGAGCAGAGAGGAAGATGCATTTGTTAAGGGTTGTTCTTAAGTGTGCTTGTAGGTTAGGAAGGGTGCAACATAAAGGGAGCATCCATCGAGTGTAAAGCTCACCTATTGGAGCAGCTCATTGAGGAGAAGAAGCCTGATCTAAGGATGCAGCAAGAAGGCTAGGGCAGCGAGGCATGGAGGGATTACTCTTAAGGATTTATACAAGCTCCGAAGTCTGTTGTGTTGGAGGGCGTGTATGTCGGCTACTAGGCTGAGGCCTTAAGGGTTGGAAACAAGTCTGTTTGGGGCACTATTTAAGGCCAAGAATCTACCATATTGTTGGTCGTAAGCTACAAGATTATTGTGTGCTAGGCCGTAGGCCATAGCACCACAGTAAGGTGTGCATATGATGTTTAAAGGATGATATATGCCCAAGACAACAATGTGATAAAGGAGGGGACTCCTAATGATGTACCACAGTTTTCTAGAGGGTTGTTCAAGGACTATTGGAGGAGTTTAGAGCTGCAACAGTGTGCCCTAGTGCCCTAACCAGAACAATCAATAGCAGTGTTTAGAGGTGCGTTGGGTCAAGGAGTTGACTAGATTTGGATCAAAATTGGAGCAGCTTGTACAGGGCCTTCTTCATTGATTTTGAGGTCAATTTGTTCTGATGCTAGGGACAGCCACCTGTAGGGTGATTTGTGTGGGTTATCCTAAGGGCTGAGCGTGAAGGAGGAGTGTATCTCCCAGCTTGAGACTTTAAGGAGGATCGAATTTTATGGTCCTTCCAAGGCCAAGTTTTTCCCCGATTGGAGGATGAGATTCTAATTTTCATGCCTTGAAGTAGAGGGCCGAGACCCTGAAAAGATGACAATAAGTTATGTTTTTTATCTCTGTGATAGAGTCACAGACCCTTAATAAAATTGTGCAATGCCTCTATGGTATTGTCTGATCCAAGAGAGAGGCAGATTCATTGGGGAATTCTGTCCTTGTATGTTGAATAAGACAAAGTAATTTAAGGCCTAATGCATAGTGATGTTGCAGAGGATAAATCACTGTATTAAAGCCCTTATTCGAATCCTGTGATCAGTGACGTTGAAGCAACTCAATTATTATGTGAAGGTAGACATGCTAAGTCGATATTTGAGCCGTAAGTACAGTGCTTTGGAAATCTATTGTAAGAAGGCAGATGTATTGAAAGACAGAAGAAGAGGTATGTAAAATTGACTCTTACATGGAAAGCTTGTTAAAGTATGTTTGTCTTTGAATGTTGTTTAAGGAAATCATGGCTGGTCGATGAGCCTTAGAACAGTGACATATGGAAAAGTATATATGACCTCACTGTATATGGAAAATTCTATATGAACTTGATCTGTGGTACCTTCAGTGGCATATGGAAAAATATATATAACTATGAAGTTTGATATCTTCAGTACTGTATGACAGTATGACAATGATTAACATGATAGTGATGTATATGATAATATTATGGCAACACTGTAATTGGTGATATGACAGTGTATGATACCTATCAAGATGTATGAAATTATTTGGCTATGATACTTATATGGGTATAATTCCATTAAATAAGCCTTGATAGTGGGTAAGTAAAATTCAGACCTATGATTACAAAGCCCTTTCCGAAGCAAGGAAGTTGGTATCTGGGATGCCATAACTATAAAATAGTCATGAAATCATATGTCAGGGTTGTGCCGAAGGAAATCATTCTAGGGGCTCTCAATTGTCACAAAGACATCTGATGTCTTGCAATTGATACATTCTGATTTATCTGATATGCTTCTCGTGAAATCCTTGGGAGGATGTTCCTATTTCATGGATGACTTCTCTCGTAAGGCCTGGATATATTTCTTGAAGAAGAAGATCAAGATTTTTAGGACTGATAATGGCACCAATGTGAGTCATATGAGTTCAATGAATTTTGCAGAGGAGCTGGCATTAAGAGGGAGACCTCAACCGTATATGCTCCTCAGAAAATGGCGTTGCTAGAAGAAAGAAGAGAAGACCCTCATGGCTCGGGGATACTTTTGAAGATGCCGAGAGACATGTGGCCCCAAAGGGGGAAACTCCGTGTAAAGCAAGAAGCCAGGTAAATACCAAGGGTATCTACCAGCCATGAGTACAATCTTACAATCTGAGCCTAGATCTTTTGAAGAAGCTGTAAAGCATCAAGTCTGGAAGGATGCTATGCATGAAGAATACAAGTCCATTATGAAGAATGATTTCTGGGATGTGGTTATGAGACCAGAGGACAAAGCTGTTGTCACCTCAAAATGGCTCTATAAGATCAAGCATGGATCTGATGGTGGTGCTGAAAAGTTCAAGGCAAGAATCGTTTCCAGTGGCTTCTCTCAAAAGGAAGGCGTAGATATATTTGCACTTGTGGCCCAATATACCACCATCTGATCTATCATAGCTCCTGTTGCTACACAAGGATGGAATCTTCATCAGATAGATGTGAAGGCCACCTTTCTGCATGTTTCAATAAAGAAAGAGGTGTATGTGGAGAAACCTTCGGGGTTCGAAGTCCAGGATAGAGACTCTCATGTATGCATGTAGAAGAAAGCCCTTTATGGGTTGAAGCAAGGCTCCAGAGCTTGGTACAGGAGGACAGATAGCTACTTGATGAAGCTAGGCTTCACTTGAAGTAATGTTGATCCAAACCTTTACTTCAAGGTTGATAGAGAAAAGCCTCTCATTCTGGTTCTCTATGTGGACGATCTCTTCTTGACAAGTGCTGACCCTCTCATTCATCAATGTAAGAGGGAGCTTGATTTTGAGTTTGAGATGAAAGACCTAGGACTGATGCATTACTTCCTTGGCTTGGAGGTCTGGCAAAGACCTAGCGAGATTTATTGTGAAGTTGCTGGAGAGATTTGGTATGGTGGACTGTAAGTCCGTGTCGTCACTGATGGAACTCAACTTTAAGAAGTTGAGTGGAATTGTTGTTGGGCCCGTGCTAGCAAATCCTTCCGAGTATCGACAACTCGTAGGGGCCCTGATGTTCTTAGGGAACATCCGTTTGGACGTATGTTGTGTAGTGAAAATTTTGAGTCAACACATGGTTGATCCTCATAACATTCACTGGGTTGGTGCCAAGAAACTCTTGAGATATCTCTGGGGCACGATAGACCATGGGCTAAGATACACTGCTAGGAGTTTGAGACTCCATGGATATACTGATGCCGATTGGGCTGGCAATGTGGTACAAGAGCACATCTGGATGCTACTTCACACTTGGGTTTGCTTCGAGAAAGAAGCATAAGTCGGTGGCTTTGATCACCACTGAGGCCGAATACATTGCAGCGTGTATGGCCTGTTGTGAAGCTACTTGGTTGAGAAAGATCTTCAGTGAGCTGTTTAGATTTGTGCTAGATACCACCGTTATCCTTTTTGATAACCAGAGGGGGATTCATTTGTCAGAGAATCATGTGTTCCATGATCGATCCAAGCATATTGATATCTGGTACCATTTTATCCGGGATATGGTACAGAGAGGCATCGTAAGGATCGATCATATATGAACTGATGAGCAGGTTGCAGATATTCTCACAAAGCCTTTGGGGAAGGTCATGTTCCTAACCTTCTGTGAGAATCTTGGAATTGTGGAACGACCTTATTTGGAGGGTCCTGTTGGACGATGAGCTCTGGGAGCTCTAGGGGGGATTTGGGGATAGCTTCTTGGAGCTATAAACAATCACAGGGCTAGGCTTGCCGAACCTTGTTGGTGTGATTCCACCTCACTATGATGATATTGAGTTGGTTTATCTCTCTTTGATCTGTGCCTCGTATGCATCCTAGCCATGGAGTACCAGACTCATGGGAAGTACCTCTCATTTGGCCAATGAGGTGGGAAATGTGGATAGAGATCGATAGCAAGACTGATGGATGCATCAAAGATTGTCGTACTCTCTATGTCTAGGATGGCATGTGTCCAACCACTTGATTTTGGATCAAAACACTGTTACCGATGAAATAGGTAAATGCACTATTACCTATTTTTTTTTGGTAGCATAAAAAGCACCCGATTTTGAAAAGTGGTGATGCAGAATCACCCCTTTTTTGTGCACATTTTTGACACTCTAATATTTTTATTTATGAAGTATGAATATTTGTTTTAAAATGTTAGTGATTTTCATGCTAATTTTGAAACGTATTGATGCAGCATCAACTTTTTTTTTTTATTTGTGATTTTCATGCCTAATTTTAAAGCATGTTGATGCAGAAGCATCAGCTTTTTTAAATTGATAGTTTTTATATTGGTAATAAAACACAGACTTACTATATATATATATATATATATATATATATATATATATATATATATATAAACAATAAAAAAACCAATAAAAATGTAAAAAAAAACAAAATTAACTCGTAAAAATAAAAAATTTAAACAAAAATAAATTAAAACAAAAAACAAAAATATTCGAAAATTATATCAAAAGAAATGACAAAATTTGAAAAAAAAACACATAATTTAAAAAAAAAAACCAAAAAAAAAAAAAACATCAGAAACATTTTTTTCTAAGTTATTAAAAAAAACCATATAATTAAAAAAAGAAATTTAAAATAGAAAATTTAAAAACAATTAAAATTACAAAATTAAAATTTAGATAAAAAAAAAATGCAAAAAAAATGCAAAAAAAAAAAATTTAAATTAAAAAAGTAATAATAATAAGAAAAAAAATACAAATTTTAAAATTAACAAAAAAAATAAAAAAAAACAAAATTTAAAATTGAAAAAGAAAATTAAAATAAAAGAATTAAAATATAAAAAAAACTATCATTAAAAAACAAAAAAAATGAAAATAACCATGTGCAAATAATTAAAAAACAAATATCCATAAATTTACTGTTTTTCTTAAATGAAACAATTTATAAATTTACAAAATGAAAAACTAAATAAACTAAAAGATTAAAAAAAAAATTAAATTAAATTAAAATTTAATAAATTTAATAAATAGATTTTAAAGTTTAAAAAATAATTAATCTAAAATATTAAATTTAAAAATAAATAAATAAATAAATTTAAAATAAAAAATTTGAATGAAAAAAAAAAAAAAATTAAAAAATATTAAAAAAAAATGTTACGAATTAAAAAATATTAAAAATTAAAAAAGAAAACTAAAAAAGAATTAAAAAAAAGAAAAAAATTAAAAAAAGAAAAAAATTATTAAAAAAAAAGAAAAAAAAATGATCGTGGTGGCGCCACCAATCGGCCTCCCGCGGCGGGAGGCCGATTCCCGGAATCACCCTCCCACATACACAAGTAGGCCAGGTGTGAGCCATCACGTTTTTTTTTTTTAATGTAATTTTATATTTGAAATTTAATTTATTTTAATTTCTTTGTTTTTAATTTTTTATTTCATTTTTTCTAAATTTATTAATAATTTTTATTTTTATTTTTTATTTTTTATTATTATTAAATTTTATGTTTAGTTTTTTCATTTTTACAATTAATAAATTCTATGTTGATTTTCATTAATTTTTAAAATTTAATAATTTGTATTGTTGTTTGAATTTATTATTTTTAATTTTTTATTATTATTTTTAATTATAAAATATATATTTTTTTTTATTTAATTAAAGTGTAAATATTTAAAATTAGTATTTTTTTTTTTTAAATAAATATAAATTAAACTTAATATTTTCAAATTAATTTGTTTTTTATTTTATTTTTTATTTAATTTATTTTTTTCAATTTTTCAATTTTAATTGATTTTAAAGTTTTTTAATTTTTTATTTTAACAATTTTTTTATTTTTTTTTAATATTTAAAATTTATTTTTTATTTCAAAATTTATTTGTTTATTCATTTATTTATTAAAATTTAATATTTTTTTTTAAATTTAATTTGTTATTTTGATATTGACATTTTTTTTAAATTTAATAAAATCTTTTATATATATATATATATATATATATAATTTTTTATAATTTAAATTTAATTTATTTTTTAAAATCTATTTGTTTTAATATATATTTTTTTTAAATTTTATATTTTATTATTATTTATTTTCATTTTTTATTTTTAATTAATTTTTCATTTTTTAACTTTTAATTTAAATAATGTTTTTTATTTTTATTTTTTTTTTAAGTTTTAAATTTATTAAAATTTAATATATTTCTTTATCTTTTTATATATATATATATATATATATATATAATTTAATAAACATTTTCTTTTTCTTTTCTTTTTTATATTTTATTTCTATATTTTATTTTTTATAATTTCTTTCTTTTTTTTAACTTGCTTTTTTTTAATTATATATATATATATATATATATATATATATATATATATATATATATATAATTTTATTTTATTTTTATATATTTTGAAATTTTAATCTTAAATTTTTTATTTTTTATTTTCTCTTAAATTTTAGGTTTTTTTTAATGTTTGAATTAAAATTTTTATTTTCTTTTTATTTTTATTTTTTTATTCCTATATATTTTTAAATTTTAAGCTTTAAAATGTTTTTATTTTTTTAATTTATTTTTTTCTTAAATTTTAGGTTTTTTTCAATGTTTGAATTTTAAAAATTAAAAAATGTTATTTCTATTTTTGAAAATGTCAAAAATATGACACAATTTTTTTTTTGTTATTCCAGCATCAACTGGTTTTGTTTTGAGGGTGTTTTTCAAATCCTTTTTTCAAGAAACAATTTTGTTTTTAGCATAATTTTATAAAATGTTGAAATTTGACCTTAAAAAAAAAACTAAGTGCATTCTGGAATACACTTTTTTTGGTTTTGGGGTGTTTTTTCATGTTTTTTGAGTCTTTTTGGGCTAGAGTTCCTGTTTTGAGGTCAGGTTACCTATTTCATCGGTTACAGTGTTTCAAGTCAGGTGAGGTTTCAGACCTCCAACTGACTTTGGGTTAATTAAACTAACTTCGGGTTAGTATTTGACTCTTTTGAGTCCAAGTGAGGTTTCAGACTTCCAACTAACTTTGGGCCAGTTAAACTAACTTCAGGTTAGTATGAGACTCCGTTGAGTCCTATAGAGGTTTCAGACCTCTGAGCTGATTTTGTCAGCTGAGAGTGATGTCTTTGTGACTCACCTTTCATTCTGAAATAAAGAGCCAACAAAGCAAGTTACGATGGGATGACACACAATGTTTGGATGTCACTGGTGGATGGAGTTCTCCCTAGTTGAGAGGGAGTGTTAATTTTGGGCAACTAGGTCCAAAATCCATGTTGTGTTGCTTAGATGATGATGCCAATATTTTTATTGGATTCCTCTTTCGAAGAGGTGCAAGATCGATCTAAATGTCATCTTGATAAGATGAGCAGAACATGTATTTTGAATTTATTCCACATTTGCAAGGTCGACCTGATTTATCCCACATGCACAAGAGATGTGTCACACACCCCCACAAATGACTATATATTGGAGAGACTTGGAGTTCATTTTACACACACTCATTTTGGAGGCATTCTCTTTTCTCTTGGATCGTGATGCGATTAGGGCTTCTAATGGTGATGCGGTTAGGGCTTCTTGATGCAGCATCTTGATGAAGCGTTTTTTATGAGCAGTCTTGGGGTTGTGTGACACATTGCATTGGCTGACCTTATGGAGAATTTTCTGGTTGAAGCATATTGCTGACCACCGTAACGCCACCATTATTTATCTCTATTTTTGGCTGGTCTTCCATCGATCTATTGGTATGTTCTATCTGCATCTTACTTTCATGTGATTGAGCCCTAGAAGTTTAAAGTAAATTTTCATCTAGCATAGAACATCTTCAGAAATTTACATAGGGCCATATGGATCTGAGAGGGGAATTGAAACAAAAAATTATTCCATCGATTTTCATGCCACCGAAAGAACATTAACACAGTCTAGAGCATCAGGGGGGGCGATGGTAATAAGCCATCTAGAAATCTAGAAATAAGTGGTATGTTACTTTCAGAACCTTTTCAACGCCAAAGATGAGACGAACATTGAAAATATTCTTTGGGGTGCAGAGGAATATCGTCAAATGTTCGATGATGAATCTAATGCAACACTTTAAATCCTCACATTGCTGAAATATTTTGCTAGGGACAAATGCCTTGGCCCTGATGTCTGGGCAATTGATATTTTTTTGCATTTATTAGAGCTCATGGGACAGGATTTGCTGGAGATGGTGGAAGAGTCTCGGAGCATGAGGCACATTTCGGGTTCAATAAAGTCTACTTTCATTGCTGTAATCCCAAAAGTTATAGTTCCTTCCTCCTTCTCAGAGTTCAGACCGATTTCATTATGCAATATTATCTACAAGGTCTTTGCAGAGAAAATCAAGGGGACACTCTCGACTCACATTAATAGGGAATAATTTGGTTTTCTATGTAATAGGTCTATCCATGATTTCATTGTTATAGCCTAGGAGTGCATACATTCTATACAGTCAAAATATTTGGAAGTGATGGTTATGAAGGTCAATCTATAGAGGGCATACGACTGCGTGGAATGGTCTTTTCTTCAAATAATAATCTTGAAGATTGGGCTAGAAATACATAATCTGGAGTGTATTATGGCATGCATGGCAAAGTCATGGTTTTTTGTTCTTATTAATGGATATCCCACAAAAATTTTCTGGTCGGGTAGGGGTATGAGGTAGGGATGCTCCTTATCACCTCTCCTCTTCATTCTTGATATGGACTGCATCAGTCGAAATATTAGCTTGGAAAAGGCTTTGGGGTAGTTCAGTGGCTTGAAAATTACTCAAGAGGTTAGTATTACACATTTATTCTTTTTTTATTACATTCTTACTTTTGGGATGATTTCTAGGGTACAGTGGGAGGCATTGTACTATATCTTCCACGATTACAGAGAGGCCTCAGGACTAATTGAAAATGTTCATAAATCTATGCTTATTTTCTCTAGTGGGAATCCATCAGATATAAACTATATTTCAGGAATTTTTGGGGTGGGCACTGAACCCCTATAGGATGGATTTACCTATTTAGGCTTTATGTTGAAGCTGAACAACTATAGATCGAAGGACTGGACATGGTCACTCTTAAAATTCCAAAACAAGCTCAAATGTTCGACACACCACTAGTTCTCGCTTGGCGGGAGTTTCACACTGACTCAATTTGTCCTACAACAATTGGTTATATATTGGATGTATTTATTTGCTCACCCTAGTCACATTATTTCAAATATCCACTCTACATTATCCCACTTCTTATGGTTGGGGGCTGATATGGATAAAAAATTTCACTTAGTCAAATGGGATTCTATATCCAGAACAAGGGAGCTTGGAGGCTGGGGTATTCTGAGCAACCATGTTTTTGGTTGGTCACTGTTATTGAAGTCCCTTTGGCAGAAATTGTTTTGTGGATGCATTTGGAAGGATATTATTACTGCAACATACCATAAGAGAAGGCCTCTAATTGACTGGCTTAAAAAGGGAGAGATTGGGAAAAGGAAGGGATCATACATCTTTTCAAGTTTCCAAAAGATAAAACATTGGTTTATGCAGTGGATAAAATGGTCATTTGGGAGGGGTAATATGATTATCATTGGACGAGATGGAATTGTGGGTGTTTCAAATCCCACTCAGTTTTCTGAAGACACTATTGTGGCATTACAACATAGAGGTATTTTCCTCCTAGAACAAGTGATTAGTAGGTGGAATGAAATAGATCCGACATGGAAAGAGGCTGAGAAAATTAAATTATTTGGAAACACTACACTAGAGTGGAACAACTACATCAATGAACTAAAAAGGGCTGGACTATCCAAGAATGTGAGAGGAGACTCACTTACATGGGCTGGAATCCTAAAAAAAGGTACCGTGGTGATGACTAAAAATTATAAGCACACCATAAACTCCACACATGAATCATGTGCGAGACCATGGTTTCTTTATATCTAAAGATGGAATTCCCCTTATAATATTATTCTATTTATCTAGTTGGTGTGGAAAAATATTTCATATTAACTTGGAACAATATTTGCAAGAGAGGTTTTCAGGGTCCAGGATGGTGCCCCCTGTGTGGTGTCGAAAATGAATTTGTCCCACATCTTTTCCTTTATTGCAATACCACACTTCAAATATGGTCACAAGTCCTCTCATACTGTAAGATCACTTTCAAGTAATTTTATGTCTATTGAACATTTTCTATGGTGGGGCTCAACCATAAATGGTTTACACTAATACATTCTGCTGTTTATATTTTGGGAAACTTGGAAGGCTAAAAATCATTACATATTTCGAGGGTTACATATTAATGTTACCAGGATATGTTCCAAAATTATTTCATGGTTGGAGATTTTGGAACTTCGCCCGTCGACATCCAAGGACCTATCTTCTCGGTACATGACTTAGTTTTTTTTCCTGCAGGTTTTTTTGATGGAGAAACACAACAGGGGCACTGTGGATGCAGAGTATGGCTTCAAACCCATGAAAAATCATACTATAAGTTACATTGGCATGGTGGGATGGGGACTTCTCTGGTTTTCTAGGGAACAAATTGTGGAGCATATATATGTCTATGAAAAATCGAAAAATATTATAGATGGAATTTTGGGTACTATGGATTTTGATCCACTAGATCTCCAAGGATGGCGGGACCACATTAATGCACTAATTCAATCTTTTTTTGGTTTCGACATGCAACATATATTTAGGGAATCAAACATGACAATTGATTATCTATCTAAATTTGGTTTATATGATGATAAAGGCTACACATTGTTGGGTATGTGTTATATTCTTTCCACGACTAAGCACGCGCATCCATGGTTTTGTGCATGGTTTTGCACATGGTATTGGGGTACGATGGTTTTCGGCCCCTGGTATTTTTGTAGATCCGGTCAAGGGAAATACGGTTATGTTCTAATACAGGGTTTATGGATTGGGGTTTATGTATGCTTCGGCATGTATATATATGTGTGTTGTAACACTAAAAGGAATATAATGAAAAATCAAGCTGGTCGTCCCGATTTGGGATCCAGGGGAAAATCTCTGTGTTTATCTGTTTTATGTTTTATGCTCTTGCTATTGTTTATTTTCTGTTATAAGATTCGTGTGTAAATAATTTATGTTCAGGGTTAAAACCTACATTTGGTATCAGAGCTGTTTCGGCTTCAAGGGGACGCCTTTGCTGCTGAGGGTTTTTAGTTCGGGCCTGAGGTAGACCCTGTTCAGTGGGAGATCTGCGGGATCGATTCTTGCGGTGAGAGAAGATGGCGAGCGGCGGAAAGATAGAGATCAAGAAATTTAATGGTCAGAGTTTTGAGTTGTGGAAGCTCAAGATGGAGGATCTGCTGGTGGACAAAGATCAGTGGATCGCGGTAGATCCAGGTACTAAGCCAACAGGAATGTCAGATGAAGACTGGAAGAAACTGGATCAGAAGGCTAAAAGCACAATACGATTGTGTGTCTCAGATTTAGTATTGTTGACTGTATCTGGGGAAGCTATGGCGAAGACCTTGTGGGAAAAGCTAGGGACTTTGTACCAATCTAAGTCTCTAGTGAATAAGTTGTTCCTGCGGAAAAAGCTGTATAAATTGAGGATGAAGGATGGAGACTCGGTGACAGAGCATCTGAATGCCTTCAATACTGTGGTATGTCAGCCGTCATCTGTTGATATTAAAATCTCAGATGAAGATAAGTGCATCAGTTTGTTGTGTTCTCTACTAGACTCGTGGGACAGTCTGGTTATTGCAATAGGTAGCAATACAACTACCTTGAATTTTGATGACATTGTCTCAGCCTTGCTGTCGGAGGAAATGAGACGGAGAAATATGGAGGGTCGGAATGGAGATGCCTTATCTGTACGAGGAAGGTCCCAGAACAGAAACAAGAATAAGGTTTCGAGTGGGAGATCCAAATCTAGAGGGAGATCTAAATCTCCTGGAAAGTTTGTAAAGGTGTGCTGGAAATACGGAAAGGAAGGGCACTACAAAAAGGACTGTAGATCTAAAGCTCCTGAGAAAGGAAAGGGATCTGATGATGCTCCTTCTGCAGAGGCAAAAACCACCTCGGATGAAGGTGGGGATGTGTATTTGGCTTCTTCTTCAAATACACATGTAGATCATGATTCATGGTTGATTGACTCAGGTGCATCCTTTCACTTCACTCCCCATCGGGAGTGGTTCTGCGAGTATGAGAAATATGATGGTGGTGATGTCTTCCTAGGGGATGATAGGAAGGCTAGAATCATCAGACGTGGAAAGGTAAAGCTGAAGCTGCAAGGTGGAAGGATTAGAACACTTCCTGGTGTTCTGCATATTCCTGCATTGGCCAGAAATCTGATTTCTGTAAGCAAGATGGATGATGCATGTGTAAAAACAGTGTTCGAGAAAGATGCCTGCAAGATGGTTCGGGGAGCATTGGTATTAATGCGGGGAGTTCAGACTGGAACTCTGTACAAGCTACAAGGTAGTACTATTATTGATAGGTGTAATAGTTCTATGGTTCTTGAAAGTGGGACGGAAAGCCTAGCTGTCTCTGGAGAAAAGACCATGCTATGGCATCAAAGGCTTGGACATATTGGAGAGAAGGGCCTTCGGATACTGCATAGAGATGGTATGGTAGAAGGTATGTCTAATTTCTCTCTAGATTTCGATTTCTGTGAACATTGTGTATATGGGAAGCAGAATCGGGTGAGTTTTCCTTATGGTGCTAAGAGGGCAAACAAGATATTAGAACTTGTGCACAGTGATGTGTTTGGACCTGTGTCAGTTCCATCACTGGGAAAGTTTGTGTACTATGTTTCATTCATAGATGACTTCTCAAGGAATACATGGATATATTTCTTGAGGAAGAAATCTGAAGTCTTTGACAAATTCAAAGAATTTAAGGCTCTGGTGGAAAACCAGACAGAGAAGAAGATAAAGGCGCTGAGGACAGATAATGGTGGGGAGTTCTGCAAGAATGAATTTGAAGAGTTCTGTAAGAAGTGTGGTATAGCACGACAAAAGACTACTCCATATACACCTCAGCAAAATGGAGTTGCAGAAAGAATGAATAGAACACTGATGGAAAAGGCAAGAAGCATGCTCAGTGGTACCGGGTTAGGACAAGAATTCTGGGCAGAGGTAATGGAGACTGCATGTTACTTAGTTAACAGATCACCTTCATCGGTGTTGGAGGATAAGACTCCACATGAGGTATGGACTGGTAAGAAACCCTCTCTTTCACATCTAAGGGTATTTGGATGTGATGCATATGTACATGTTCCAAAGGAGAAAAGGACCAAGTTGGATAATAAATCTGAAAGGTGCATCTTTATTGGGTATAAGGATGTTTTAAAGGGTTACAAGCTTTGGAACCCAGAAACAAGGAAGGTTGTGTACAGCCGAGATGTGGTGTTTAGAGAAGTGAAAGATTTTGTTAAACATGAAGTCCTACCAAAGGAACCTGAGAAGATAGAGTTTGAGCTAAAGGAGGATGAATCAGACTCTACAACAGAAGAAGACTCAGAAGATGAAGAGCCACAAACTCCAACTTTGAGAAGATTAGTTCGGGAAAGAAGGCAACCAGAAAGGTATAGTCCATCTGCTTTCTGTTCAGGTTTTGCCTTAACTATAACTGATGATGAACCCAGAACTGTCAGGGAGGCAGTAGATTCAGAGGATGGAAAACTACGGAAGGAGGCCATGGTTGATGAAATGGCATCCTTGCACAAAAATGATGCATGGGATTTGGTGGAGTTTCCGGCTGGAAGGAAGCCCATTGGGAGAAAATGGGTGTTTAAGAAGAAGATGAATGTAGAAGGCAAGGTGGAGAAATACAAAGCTCGGTTGGTAGCGAAAGGTTATTCCCAGGTGCCGGGAATTGATTTTGGTGATATTTTTTCTCATGTTGCCAAGGTTACTTCTATTAGATTACTTTTATCTGTTGCTGCTGCATTTGATTTTGAGATAGAACAGATGGATGTGAAGACAACATTTCTTCACGGGGATCTAGAAGAGGAGATATACATGAAGCAACTTGAAGGCTTTATGGTGAAGGGTAAGAAAGAACTGGTATGCAGGTTGAAGAAGTCTCTGTATGGGTTAAAACAGTCACCAAGGATGTGGTATCGGAAATTTGATACCTATATACGGGGACTTGGCTTCACCAGAAGCAAGGAGGATCACTGTGTTTATTTTAAATTAATTGGTGACCGTGTTATTTATTTGGTCTTGTATGTAGATGATATGTTGTTGATTGGAAATGACAAAGAAATTATCCAAGATTTGAAGACCCAGCTATTCTCCAAATTCGACATGAAGGATCTTGGTGCTGCAAACTATATTTTGGGCATGGAAATTAAGAGAGATCGAGCAAAGAGGAAGCTCTGGTTAAACCATAGGAAGTATGTCGAGACTATATTACAGAGGTTCAATATGCAGGATAGTAAACCGGTGAGTGTTCCTATTCTTATAGGTGCAAAGATGTCTGCTGAACGGTGTCCCAAGACACAAGAAGAAGAGGAGGATATGTCCCGTGTTCCATATGCAAGTGCAGTGGGTAGCCTGATGTATGCAATGGTCTGTACTAGACCAGACATTACACATGCAGTGGGAGTATTGAGCAGGTTTATGTCAAACCCAGGGAAGGAGCATTGGAAAGTAGTGAAGCGGGTTTTCAGATATTTACGTGGCACTAGTGATTATGGCTTGTGCTACCAGGGAAGACCAGGATTGGAAAGAATGTTGGACATTCGTGGTTTTGTTGATGCAGACTGGGCTGGAGATCTGGACCAAAGAAGATCTACAAGTGGGTATGTGCTTAGCCTATTTGGAGGCGCAGTCAGTTGGATGAATAAAAGACAGTCTGTAGTGGCTCTTTCAACTACAGAGGCAGAATACATAGCAGCCACTCATGCAAGCAAGGAAGCAGTTTGGTTGCAGAGATTGTGTTCAAGTATGGGGTTGGTACAACAAGCTATAAGGATAAACTGTGATAGCCAAAGTGCAATTTTCTTGGCTAAGAACCCTGCTTATCATTCAAAGACAAAGCACATTGATGTTCAATATCACTTTGTTAGAGATATGGTTGAGGCTAAAAGGGTGTTGCTGGTAAAGGTGGACACTTTGAAAAATGTTGCAGATGCATTGACAAAGTCTGTGAGCACTCGGAAGTTCTCTTGGTGTAGAGAAACAATGGGTGTTGAAGAATTGGGCCAATGACTAAGCCCTCCTGTGGCCCCCCGTGGAAAGAAAACAACAAGTGGGAGAATGTTGGGTATGTGTTATATTCTTTCCACGACTAAGCACGCGCGGGGGGGTAAGAGGGGGGGCAATAGCCCCCCATTTTGCGTTGGGCGCAATGGGGGGGTCACAGGGGGGGCTGTAGGCCCCCCTGTCGGGGTCCGGGGCAGTGCCCCAACAAAAAATTTTGGTCCTTAATTTCCGGCGGGTAGTCTGCGTCCATGATTTTGTGCATGGTTTTGCACATGGTATTGGGGTACGATGGTTTTCGGCCCCTGGTATTTTTGTAGATCCGGTCAAGGGAACTACGGTTATGTTCTAATCTATGGTTTATGGATTGGGTTTTATGTATGCTTCGACATGTATATATATGTGTGTTGTAACACTAAAAGTAATATAATGAAAAATCAAGCTGGTCGTCCCGATTTGTGATCCAGGGGAAAATCTCTGTGTTTATCTGTTTTATGTTTTATGCTCTCGCTATTGTTTATTTTTTGTTATAAGATTCGTGTGTAAATAATTTCTGTTCAGGGTTAAAACCTACACACATTTTATAGGTTCTTCACTGATGGTGAATTTTAGGAAGAAGGACGCACTGCAATCCCATAGCAATTCCTGAGTCTAGAAACATTTTGACTATTTTTCTAACATCCTGAGTGAATTCTTCTCCTCTCTGGTTTATATTAGACATAACATTGATGAAATGTTGTGTTTGAAATTATTTTTGTTTATTGTGTTATTTTCATATTTTTTTGCTAATGAAGTGATCACTCGTAAAAGAGATATGACGGTTTTTAGATGATAGGAGCCTTTATCTCTTCATGATCAAATCAAAATGTAACTGGTTTTTATTTCTAATATAAATCTAGTTAATTTTTTTTCATCTGAAATAAATAAAATAATAATAATAATAAAAATAAAAAAAGGAAATTCTAATTGAAGTACCCCAATTAAATAAAATTTCCATATAACTAATTAAGATTAAAACTCTAGTTAATCTAGAGATCTTTCTTCCTTCTCTTTCCTTTCTCTCTTCCTCTCCCTAAGGTTTCTTAGTTATTCCATAAAACCTAATGGCCACTCCACTTTCTCCAACTTCCTTGTTAGTGGGTGTTTGTGGTAGGGTGTTTCTACATCCCCACTCTCACACTCTATATGGTAGCATGAACCCACTTTTTACTGGCCATTTTTTCACATCTGGACAATAGACTTGCTAGCTAGATCAATCAACATTCATCAACACTTCATTATCATTCTTACAAAAATCCTTAGGAATTCCTCTCCCTAATCCCTAAGTTTATGGGCTTAACTGCTTCATTTCCATGATTTTAAGGCCCAACACACACTGTTTCCTTAGGATACTGTGTTCAGAGCAAGTTTCTCCACTCTGCACCTACACTAATCATCAACAAGTTGTCCCTCCTTGGGGTGCACTAATTCTAGAAATTCGGTAAAAATAAAAATAATGTAAATTTTTGTAGATGTTCTATGCTTGATGCAACTTACTTTTATCCCCAATATCAAACAACAATCACATAAACAAGAAATTAAAATGTTTATAGAACATACCAATAGATCAACAAAAGACAAGCCAAAAAATACACTTAACTTTATCAACAAAATATATGTGTGGTGGTGCGTTACAGTGGTCAACAAGATGCTTCAACCTACAAAGTCTCAATACAGTCAGCCAACCAGAATGTGTCACACAAACCTCTCGGACAACTCTATATTAGTCAACCCAAATTCAACAAAATTCAATGCGGTCCCAGTCAATGATCAACACAAAAACAACACCAGCAAAAGTCAATGCAGCTTGATCAAAGTCAACGTCCAAACTTGATTTCTGTGCCAATAAATGTGAACTGAAGAAATCAGAATTTTTGGAGAGATTAGGGTTAATTTGACCATGTGTTGACCAAAGTCAACGCTGGTCAAATCTGTGCTGAAAGCCCTAGGTCAAAATAGAAAATTCCTTTGCTGCAATTTCTCACATGTGAGAGAAGAAGAGCCTCCGAGGTGATCGAACCAATGATGATGAGAGAGAATGTGTGATGAGTGATGGATGAAAATGACCTCCAACATTGACCTATATATATCCATCAGTGAGGGTGTGTAACACATCTGTTGGGGCTTCAAGCCTACATTACAATTTTGGCCGACCTTGCACATAAGTGGAATTAATTCAAAATAAATGTTCTGCTCATCAGATCAAGATGATCTTTAGATCGATCTTGTGCCTATCCGAAAGAGGAATCCAATAAAAATATTGGCATATTCATCTGAGCATCACAACATGGAGTTTGGACCTAGTTGTCCAAAATTAACACTCCCTCTCAACTAGGGAGAACTCCATCCACCTATGCCATCCAAACATCGTGCGTCATCCCGCCATAACTTGCTTTGCTGGCTTCTTTATTTAAAAACAAAAGGTGAGTCACAAAGACATCACTCCCAGTTGATAAAATTCAGCTCAGAGGTCTAAAACCTCTATAGGACTCAAAGGAGTCACATACCAACCCGAAGTTGGTTTAACTAACCCAAAGTTAGTTGGAGGTCCAAAACCTCACTAGAATCGATCCCAGATCAAGTGGTTAGAAACGTGCCATCCTAGACATAGAGAGTACGGCAATCTCCGATGCCTCCATCGATCTTTGCTACTAGTCTCTAGCTTTTCCCACCTCACTAGCCAAATGAGAGGATGCATACGGGGCACAGATCACGAGAGGTGAACCAACTCAATATCATAACGGTGGGGCATAAGCACACCAAAGAGGTTCGACAAGCCTAGCCTTGTGGTTGCTTATAGCTCCAAGGAGCTATCCCCAAAGCCCCCTGGAGCTCCCATAGCTCATCGTCCAACAGGACCCTCAACATAGGGTCATTCCACGATACCAATATTCTCATGGAAGGTTAGGACCTTGACCTTCCCCAAGGGCTTTGTGAGAATATCCGCGACGTGCTCATAATTTCCTATATGATCGAGCCTTACGGTGCCTCGCTTTACCATATCTCGGATAAAGTGGTACCTAATATCAATATGCTTGGATCGATCATGGAACACGATATTATCAAACAAAAGAATCCCACTCTGGTTATCAAAAAGGATAACGGTGGTAGCCACATACCCAAAAAAATCACTGAAGAGCTTTCACAACCAAACTACTTCACAATAGGCCATAATCACTACAATGTATTCAGCCTTAGCGGTGCTCAAAGCCACCGACTTCTACTTCCTTCTCATCCATGATATCAAACTAGACCCAAGTGTGAAGCAACATCCAGATGTGCTCTTGAGATCCACCACACTATCAGCCCAATCGACAACAGTATATCCATGGAGTATCACACTCCTGGTAGTGCATCTTAGCCCATGGTTATCATGCCCTGAATATATCTCAACATATTCTTGGCACCAACCCAATGAATGTGATGAGGATCAACCATATGTTGCCTCAAAGTGTTCACTGCAAAACATACGTCCGGACAGGTGTTCACTAAGAACATCAGGGCCCCTATGAGTTGATGATACTCAGTAGGATTTTATAGCACGGGCCCAACATCTCTACAACTCAACTTCTTAAAGTTGAGCTCCATTGGTGTCGACACAGATTTATAGTCCACCATTCCAAATCTTTCCAGCATCTTCACAATGTATTTTCCTTGAGAAAGGAAAATCTCGCCAGGTCTCTGCCAGACCTCTAGGGCTAGGAAGTAATGCATCAATCCTAGTTCATTCATCTCGAACTCAGATGCGAGCTCCCTCTTGCACTGATGAATGAGAGGGTCAACACCTGTTAGGAAGAGGTCGTCCACATACAACACCAGAATGAGAGGCTTTTCTCTATCAACCTTAAAGTAAAGGTTCAGATCAACATTTATATGAGTGAAGCCTAGCTCCATTAGGTAGCTATCTATCCTCTCATACCAAGCCCTGGGGGCTTGCTTCAACCCATAGAGGGCTTTCTTAAACCTACAAACATGGGTGTCTCAATCTTGGACATCGAACACTAGAGGTTGCTCCACATACACCTCTTCCTTTATCACACCATGTAGAAAGGCGGTCTTCACATCCATCTAATGAAGATTCCATCCTTGCGTAGCAGCAAGGGCTATGATAGATCATATGGTGGTATATCGAGCCACGGGTGAAAATATATCATCATAGTCTATGCCTTCCTTTTGAGAGAAGCCTCAGGCAACAAATCTTGCCTTGAAATTTTCAACACTACCATAAGATCTGTGCTTGATCTTATAGAGCCATTTCGAGGTGACAACTGATTTTTCCTCTGGTTTCAGAACCACATCACAAACATCATTCTTCATAATGGACTCATATTATTCATGCATAAAATCCTTCTAGACTTGATGCTTTACATCTTCTTCAAAAGATCCAGGCTCAGATTGTATGATCGTACTCATGGTTGCTAGATACCCTTGGTATCTATTCAACTTCTTGCTTTCACGGAATTTCCCCCTTAGGGCCATATGTCTCTCGAAATTCTCAAGAGTGTCCTTGAGCCATGACAATATTCTCTTCATTGAAGGAGGTGGATTAATAGGGTCCATCGGTCCTTCAACATTAGGCATCGTCTCATCCTTCGGTTCTTCTTGATTTCCAGGCCTTAGTTCATGATCTTCCTTAGAGTTCAGAAGATTTATTACTTTCTTGAGGGAAGCATCTTCGTCAAAGGTAACATCGTGGCAAATCTCCACTTCTCTTTGACCAGGTGCATAGACTCTATACGCCTTCTAAGTTTCGTTGTAGCCCACAAACATTCCCTTCTTCCTAGAAGCATCTAGCTTGCTCCTCTTCTCTTTCGGAAAATGAAAATAAATAGGATAACCAAAAACTCTAAAATGTGAGACATTAGGTTTCTTACCAGAGAAAGCCTCTTCGAGAGTTTTAAGTCTAGATCGGAATGCGGGCATCGATTTTGTATGTACACAAAAATGTTCACAACTTCTCCCCACAGAAACTTCGAAAGACCTTGGTCACATAACATGGGATGGGCAGCTTCCAAAATGGTCTTGTTCTTTCTTTCAACAAAGCCATTTTTCTCAGGAGTATATACGGTTGTGGTCTCCCTCTTGATGCCATCTTCTCTGCAAAAGTTATTGAACTCGTTCGTCTCATATTCAGTGCCATTATCGGTCCTCAATATCTTGATCTTCTTCCTTGTTGAATTTTCCACGAAGGCTTTTGAAAGTACGAAACCACATGAAAGCCTCATCCTTATTCTTCAAGAAGTATATCAAGGTTTTGTGAGAGAAGTCATCTATGAATGTCATATAATAAGAGAATCCTCCCAAGGATGTCATGGGAAACATACTTGTCAAATCAAAATGTATCAATTGCAAGACATCATGTCTTTGTGACACTTGAGGGGAAAGGTCCCCTTGTATGCTTTCCTTCGGCACAACCCTGACATACACCTTCATGATCATTCTTGAATTCAGGCATCCCCATCACCACCTTCCTTGCTTCAGGAAAGGGCTTTGTAATTAAGGTGTCCAAACCTTCAGTGCCATAGTTCAATCTATCAGATAGTATCACATGTCATTGCTCCCAATGCAATTCCTCCAACCTAGTAGAGTGTATCAACTCTAATACCAATCGTGATAGCTTCCTTGAAACTTTTCTTCTATATGTGAACCTTCCCATCAAAGAATGCCACATTGAAACCTTTGGCTTCCATGGCCGAAATAGACACAAGGTTCTTCTTCAAATCAGGTACATATAGTATATCTTGGAAGCGAAGGAATTGACCTTGAGATAAGTGGAGGGTCACAGTTCCCGTCCCTTTCACGGGATATGTGGATTTATCTCCAAGGATAATTTTCAGATTAGTATCCTTCTCAACCATATTAGAAATTTCTTCCTTAAACCCAGCGAGGTGTCTTGAGGCACCACTATCTATCAGCCAGACATCCATAGTGTCAGGTGGAGATGCAGCAAAGAGGGCAGATAAAAGAATGAATTCATTTCTTTTATCATCAACAACATTAGATTCATCAAACCTGGAATTTCTCTACCTTTTGAAAGGTTTCCCATTTCCACCAGAAGGATCCTTTCTCTTCCCTTTGAACATGTTGTTCCTTTGATTGTCATTCCTCCAGTTGTTGTTGTTGTCGTCATCCTTAGGAGAGTCCTTCCTAAAAGGGAATTCTCTAGCATAATGGCCGGTCTTGTGACATGTGTAACATTTTCCTTTCTTTCCTTGGTCCCCTTCCCTTCCTTTGTTCCTCAGACCACCATTGTTCATGTTCTTAGCACAAGTAGTGAAGGAAACATTTCCTTCATTTTCATATTCCTTCATTCTTGTCTCTTCTCTTACACATCTCGATAATACTTTGTCAAAATTAGGTATCACATTGTTATTGAGAATGGTAGTATTGAATACATGCCATTCGGAGGAGAGACCTCCAAGTGCGGTGAGAACCATTTCTCAATCAGCTATTGTCTCCCCAATGGCTAGAAGATTATTTCTGATTTCGATCAAATTCAAAAAATAAGATTGAACAGATTCATCCCTGACTTCTTCAGATTATTCAGTTGGTTCTTAAAGAAAAGGACTTGATTTGCATTGTTGGCCTTGAACATGTTGACCAACTTATCATACATCTCCTTGGATGTGCCCAGCTCAAAGATGTAGGCAACCAAACTCTTATGAATTGAATCCCTAATCATCAACTTTTCTTTGATTCCCCCCTTCTTATATTTTGACTTGGTGGTAACAGGTGCAGATGATGGAGGCTCTTGGATTTTACCCTGCACATAGTCCATGACATCTTGGTATTCCAACATAAGATCCAAAGTCATCTTCCAAGCATGGAAGTCTTCCTTCCCAGTCAGCTTGTCTTTAGCTTTGAAGCCATTATAGTTTGAGGTACCCATGCTTTTCTTTGGTGATTACTGCAAACTTGGGCTTTGTCTTCACCTCAGCTCTGATACAATGCAAATTTTTGTAGAAGTTCTATGCTTGATGCAACTTTAATTTTATCCCCAATATAAAAAAACAATCACATAAACAAAAAAGTAAAATGATGATA
Source organism: Pinus albicaulis (assembly GCA_034641835.2). NCBI lineage: Eukaryota > Viridiplantae > Streptophyta > Pinopsida > Pinales > Pinaceae > Pinus > Pinus albicaulis. The sequence continues at coordinate 99,716,933 of CM076570.1, read as the reverse complement.
AAACATACCAATAGATCGACAAAAGACAAGCCAAAAAAATACACTTAACTTGATTAGAAAAATATATGTGTGGTGGTGTGTTACGGAAGTCAACAGGATGCTTCAACCAAGAAAGTATCAATATGGTTAGCCAACCAAAATGTGTCACACAACTCTCTCGGACAGCTCTATATCAATCAACCTAAAGTCAATGAAATTTAATGTTGTCCCAGTCAACGGTCAACGCAAAAACAGTAGCAGCAAAAGTCAACGCAGTTCGGGAAAAGTCAATGTCCAACCTCGGTTTCCGTGCCAATAAATGAAAAATACATAAATCATAATTTTGGGAGAGATTAGGGTCATTTTGACCATGTGTTGACCAAAGTCAACGCTGGTCAAATCCACGTTGAAAACCCTAGGTCAAAACAAAAAATTCCTTTGCTACAATTTCCCACATGTGAGAGAAGAAGAGCCTCCAAGGTGATTGAACCAATCAGATGATGAGAGAGAATGTGTGATGAGTGATGGATGAAAATTACCTCCAATGTTGACATATATATATCCATCAGTGAGGGTGTGTGAAACATCTGTTGGGGCTTCAAGCCTACATTACAATTTTGGTTGACCTTGCACATAAGTGGAATTAATTCAAAATAAATGTTCTGCTCATCGGATCAAGATGATCTTTAGATCGATCTTGCACCTCTCTTAAAGGGGAATCCAATAAAAATATTGGAATCTTCATCCGAGCATCACAACATGGAGTTTGGACATAGCTGTACAAAATTAACAAATAATCACAAATGTTCCTCTTCCAGAAGCTTCTAGGAGTTGTTTCAACAATTTACCTTGGATAAGACCTTCAAATCCCATCTCATCCTACTTTGGATATTTCACCCCTTATCCCTTGAGCTCATCCTCCCATCAAGAGTGGATCTCAAGCCTATATTGGTAAATGGATAAGAATTCCTAAACTACCATACTCTCCTATATATTTACTGCCATCCACAAGCTAGGGATTGGCTTTTGTAGATTGATTACCCTCATGCTGCTTCCCTAAATCTAATGAGATTCATTATTCCATGCATTGAGGTGACATCAGAGGTGTACTTTGTGGCAAAGAAGGACAAGTCAACTTGGGGAGTTTCTCTACATGATCAAATCCTATATTTGGTTCTAACTCTCTCCATTTCTATTAATACAATGAGTACATTGTTTTCATATATATGATGTTGATGTTCATATGTTTCAATCTTATGAAAATCCCTTGAATTAAGTGATTAGGTAATATTACATAGATATCATAGATATTTTGCTGTTTGTGTTTGTATGTGCAGGTTCTAATTATAGAGATCAAAGCTAAGATTGGAGCATACAAGCTAAGAAGAGAGTGAAGTCTATGAAGGATTCCAGATAGGCTTCATCTCATTATTCAATTAATTTAAGGGAAATAGTATATTCTTTTTCCTTTTGTTGTTCTAAACCAAGCCACTAGATGTAGGGAATATAATTATGTCTGCAATCGTATATTCCACATATAAAATTTGTGACTCCAATGGGGAATGGTTCAAACCCTTGGTGGTTTCCTTGTCCTTAGTAATTTTTTTTCCTCTTTTTTATACCTTAATTATCTCACTCAGTCTGAATTGACCCTAGGAAGACATTTAATTGAGAATCACTTGCATTTTGTGTGCAAAAACTTAGCATTCCTTGATCAACGCTCCCCCTGGTCTGGAGACAGGGCATTGCATTCCACCCTAGCCTTATTTGTGACTATGTTTCAGTGCACCCAAAACCTCTTTGTACCTGAATATCAGAGCACTGGTGCCCTTCCATCACATGCGTTGAACCCCATTTCATGCACAAATTTTCCTTGTTTTGACTTTCTCTTTGATCAGCCTTGTTCAAACTGCTCTTCCTTGTGTATCTGAGTGTCTTTTGGTCTCTCAAAAGCCTCCATATGGTTTTCTTTTGGTTTTGTGTGCCTTTGATGAGAATTTGTTTATATTTTCCTTTTTTCTTATCATTAGGTCATTAGAAAACTGATTTGTTTGATCATTGAGTGCTTAAAAGAATTTGTGTTTTAGTCATCGTTATGAATAGTTTCTTTAACCAATGATTATAAATTCATCTTAGTTTTCCCTCATTTCAAAATTAAGTGAAATTGAAAAGAAAAATCTATTTGCATTGGCATATAGCATTTTGTGTGTGAATTTGAATTGGAACAATTTAATTTAAGGCAATTTCACTTAGCATATTGTTTGTTTCATTTTACATGTTGCATACTCTTTGTTCTCTTCCCTCCTTTAGATAGATTTTTATTGAAAAGGAAAGTTTCATTTCTTCATGTTAGCTTGCATTTTAGGATATTTAGGTCAAATTCCTGATGAGCCCTGAAAATGAAATCTAATTGAAGATAAAAATTACAATTTCTTCAATCAACCTAAGGAGCATTTGTAACATTCACACAAAAATTTAGAGGTCTAAGCTAGATACATGTTTTGACGTCTATAAACATAGGAGCTATCATTTTTTTCATGCATTCCATCCCGGGGGTGAAATCTCATTCCACGTATGTAAGTGTATCAGACCATTCTCCACGTACCTTTGGGTATATTGGATGGAGGTCCATGTATGAAAAGTATATGGGAATGCTCTCATCGTATGGTTACACATTAAACATCACTAACACAGTCTTCACTTCCACGTATTGTTGAGTATATTTTAGAAGTCCACCATAGGTTTCTATCCTGACCATAGGTAACTGAGTTGGCCACCTTGTATACTATGATACAACAAGCACAACATTCAAGGAGATTTCCTGCCCATACATAAATCCTTGGTACATTGCAGTTCACAGTTACTTGGTAATCCATTTTTCCTAGTTACCCCTGTTTTGTTCTATTTTTTGTTTTTGATTTATAAAATCAATTAATTGACAGCGTGTTGTAGCCACTACAACACCACCCAAAATTTTGGGTATATTTAAAATTTTGGGTTCCCCCTCTGCTCGCCTAGGCGTTAAAGTCTTTCACCTGACCTGCAGTCAACGACATCCTGCCGACCTATATCTAACCCCTCACGAATTGTCTCACCACCATGACTTGATGTTGTCACTGCAATCACGCCATATGTGGGAGGGATCATCTAGCGTACGCTCGAACATTCTTACCGCAATCGCGCCATGTGTAATGAGATTTCCATGCATATGTTTGAATGAGAACCTTGTGTGTATTGACGAGTAAAAGCCCTCCTGCTGTAGGTCATTAAGCATATTGTTTGAATGCTGCTCTTAACCTTGTTAGTTTCATGTGTTTTATCTGTGGTTATCATTATGGAAGAGTAATTGTGATGTTGTAATATCCCACGCAGGTTGACCCCACAGGTGACAAACTCCTCAGTCATGTCACGTCAACAAGGGAAATAAAATTGGGCTCAACGACGAGGCCAAAGTTGCGGAACAGGGGAGGAGGAGGAGCAAGTGACCAGTACTGTTAAAAGGAAGATTGTGTGATGCACGTTGATCAGAAAAAGAACCTTTTATGTCACTGATGCAAGGGCTTCCTTCACTAGTGCGCACTAGATACTTAAAACGCTCCCTTTGGAAATGTCCAAATCCTGCACCATACCATCTAAATGTCAAGCGGTGCACAACGGGACATATGTCACCACTTCGATGAGTCTAGCATAGCCCGGTGAACAAAGCGGACTCATAAGTTTTCTCTAGACAATGACCATCTCATTCGAGGCGTTCCTGTGCCAGGTAGTAGTGCCAAAGCGCACATGTTGGTTTGCCAAGCCAAAGGTAGAGTCTTCAAATCTGTGCGCGCATCTTTGAGAAACAACATTATGGTTAAATCCAAGCTACACGGTGGATGCAGAAGTTATGGTTCTATACAAGTAAACCAAGGCGCCAACCATATGGTTTTAAAACCATATAAGGTTAAAGGAACAATATCATAAAAACACTACAAATGAACTCAAATATCGAAACCTATATTTAAAGGGTGAGGCGGAGTTTTATAAAATATGTGGTCAAAAGGGTGTTTTTAAAACATGAAGTCAAATGTTCCAATGGTGGGTTTCAATCTATCATGAAACATTTGGAACTTATACATATATAATGGTCAAAGTTTTTTTTGTTTTGTTTTAAAAAAAAAACATAAGCATGTTGCATGGTTGAGTAAATACATTTGGTCTTGGTGCGAATTGCAACATGGAACAAAAAATTTTAATAAACCCACCGCGGCAACGTTGTAACGTGGCACATTGGTGGTCAAAGCCGCATGGACACGTGACACGCAGCCAATGTCGATAACAGTCAGAGATTTTCGTTCAAAGCATGGAGCCAAAGACTCATGTATGGACGTAATTCTTCCATGCCGAAATCTACATGTGAGGTGAATGTATAGCGATATGAAAAGGTTCGATGGTAAATGTGTGAGCAGACGTATATTGTGCAGTGGTCAAATATCACGATAAACGGTGGAACAGAGTTACATGCACACGTTGCATGGAGCCCATATGGACGATGCGCGCAATTTTAATTTATGATAAAGCATGAGAGGCAGATATAAGGGGGTGGTCGACTTCACGTTTAAAATGGAAGATCACAACTTTATGAAGACACGTTGCATGCGTGGCATGAAACCACACGTAAATACCAGCGGTCAGCTCTTAAGACACATATCAGTACCATTTAAAATTGCATTTCGTGGACTTAAATATTTTGATGGCCAGTCTGGACCTATGCTGATAGTCCTGGAGCAGATAGCTATGCATATTCAGTGGTCGAAGATGCTGTGTACACACGGCGCCATGCAATCGACGTGACCGAACGTTCAACGATCCAAGGTCTGGTCTACGTGCATGGAGCCAAAACGTTAAATGATTGCGTTCCATTGAGCTAAACGTGGATTCTTATATATATAATGGCCAGAGTTTAAAGATGGAGCGTTACATGGGTTATAATGGTGGCGTTGCAAACCGGTGCGAGTGCTTCTACATTGGAGCTTTTAAATTTGGAGCGTGGATACATATAGCACTCATTTTGTGTTTAAAACCTAGAACCAAACGTTGTTACGAACCTATAGCAGCATGTTATATCAACTATAGCTCTTACAAATGCCTGCAATCGTGTTGATGGTAGATGTCCAAACTATGGTGAAACGTTGGAGCATAAACGATAAAGGTCAAAGTCTACGTTAAAGCTCGGAGCAGGGTTAATGTTCTTGTCAGCACCAACTGCACTAGCTGTTTCCTACCCTTCACCTGTTTCCAGTATGGAATGGCTCGTGATGGAGAAAGTTTCCCACTGCCGACCGTTACGTTCAGCGCCTCCCCAGGATGTATTGAATAATGTTCAGTCACCGCCCATATGAAGGTCTCGACCATGCAGGATACCACGTGGAACGTGTCACTGACCAGCGTTTTTCCAGCTATGACAGCGTGAGAAGTGGAATATGATTCTGTCCTGATTCAGCCATGACAGCAAAGAAAAGCGGAAATATAATTCCAGGTCGAATGCATGCACGGGAGTTTCGCTGTGACAGCTCTATCAGTGCCATTGAATATTGATTTGTCCAGGAAAAAGTGAAATGCTTGGGAAACAACCATTTGTTTCTTTTGATTCGGCAGAAGAAAGGACTGGGCGCCACTCTGCTGAATTATGGATGAGTTTCGTGCATGATACACAGAAGGATTCAAGGAAGGAAGTTGCGCCAAAGATTGTTTCTTGACCTGAAATCTAAACGAAGATGCAAGCATATTCTGTCCAACAGAATTTGATCATAGGACTCATGGACCATTACCAAGTGGAACAGGATAGTGAACTAACTAGTGTTAAAGCTCTCAAACCTATCCAGGAGCAACGATTGAAGATGTAGACAACAAAAGGAACATGTGTTGAAATGCGCGCGGGCGCCATAACCTTTACACATGGGCCATGTCACTGTTGCATGAAACTTTGTGCAGCAATAAGCCGCTCTGCGCTTGTGCTATCCTGTGGTTGCTAAGTCACAAGATTAGACACCAGCAAATCCGCTAATCACTTGAACTGCAGGAAAACGGTTGTATGAGCATATTATAAGTGTATGGCAATGAACAAATATCAATCTAGTTGGAGTGGCTCTAAAAATGCATTGCAGGCTATTGCCATTTTCCTGACCTGCTAGGATAGCATTCAGCAAGAGATGGCACGAACAGAAAATCTTCGATCCTATCAATAGTTTCTTATACAAACACTCAGAGCTTAGTGAAGACCTATAGCGAAAACTGAGAACGTGAGTGAAGAGAACCTTGTGCGTGCAGAAGATGATGATCCTGACAAAAAAAGGGCACAGAGAAAGCCTACACATGCCATTATCTCTGATAAAGTTTTGACCATACAGGGGCCTAAATTCATTGTTTTCTCTTTTGCAAATTAATTAAAGTGCTCTTATCATTATTATTATTCAATCTGTGACCTCTGTTATTTTATTGCAGGAGGAACCACTCTGTTACACATAAGAGCCAAGGTTTTCCCTAGCACACAAGAAGACATTTTCAGAACAAGCAGATGCTGGCGAAACTCCAAATAACTCGCAGATCTGGCGAGGTCGCAGGTCGCACGTCTATGTTTTTCTCGCCTTTTGCGACCCCGTGACCCAGCGACCTAGTCGCAAGGTCGCAGGGTCACACCTTTTCAGTTTTACCACCTTTTGCGACCTCGCGACCCAGCGACCTAGTCGCAAGGTCGCAAGGTCGCATTTCTTTGGTTTTCCTCCTTTTTGCGACCCCGCGACCCAGCGACCTAGTCGCAAGGTCGCGAGGTCGCATTTCATCAGTTTTCCACCTTTTGCGACCCAGCGACCCAGCGACCTAGTCGCAAGGTCGCAAGGTCACATATCTATGTTTTTTCCACCTTTTGCGACTCTGCGACCCAGCGACTAGTCGCAAGGTCGCAAGGTCGCATATCTATGTTTTTTCCACCTTTTGCGACTCTGCGACCCAGCGACCTAGTCGTAAGGTCGCAAGGTCACATATCTATGTTTTTTCCACCTTTTGCGACTCTGCGACCCAGCGACCTAGTCGCAAGGTCGCAAGGTCGCATCTTGGCAATTCTCTTACAACCTGCGACCTCGCGACCCAGTCAAGTCGCAGATCGCAACAACACCTCAGGTCGCAGGTCGCAACAGCAGCCAGGTCACAGGTCACAACAGCGGCTCAGGTCGCAGGTCGCAAAAGGAATGGGTCGCAAGGCAACCCAATGGTCAAGAAGGTGAACAGTCAAGGAAGCCCAACGGGCAGTTTTGGCATTATAAATACTCCTACTGGAGCTTGTAATAGGGGCTTTTTCTTTTTGGAAACTGAAGAGCTACATGGAATTGTATTGAAAGATTATACTCTTGTACATATGAACATAGATTCTTGTTAACACACCCTATGGTTATGATGTGTTTTGCTGTGCGAACACTGTGTGTATTCCTTGTACAGTTTCAGAACATCCTATGATTAATGAAGCTGCACTCTTCATGTCATCATTTATGCGTCACGGCTATCTGTGTTGTATTAATGATGTTCAATTTATCATCTGCTCTATTAATGAATGTTAATGAACTATTTTGTTAGCATTTCGTTTTATCTTTCAGAAGTAAAGGGATATCTCATCATAAAGAACTATTTCTTTTGTGGTCAGACTATATTATAAGCATTACCCCCAAATATGTGTTGCTAATGACATCTCCTGAGGTGTACATGCTTTATTTATAATCTTGCTACGCATAGTGTTTGATTCATGTTTAACGCATCAATCCTGTATTCTGTATCATGTGAATAAGTGTATATCCATAGGTTCAAACAGTTACTTTTGAGACCTAAGGGAAGGCGTCTTAAGCGGTAGCCGGACCCACACCCCGGACGGGATCCCTACTCCAAACGGTTCAAGGTCTAATTGGGACTTTCTACCGGGGAGATCCCCTACTGTTGGCCGGACAAATTTTCCCGTCAACAGATTTGGCGCTAGAAGGAAGGCCTGAACCTCCGACCAGATGTTTAACGGAAAGGGGGGGGCCAGATGACAAGCTGAGCCCTAAGAGCCTGCAGTTAATCTCATATCGGTAATGGCTCGTTCCCAAATCATTCTCCTGAGATGTTTGTTGGAGTTTTATGAGCCTGGATACTACATCTCCGAAGAAATTATGTATCACTTGTCCCAGTTAAAATTTGATGGTGAAAATGGGGTGCCCATAACCCAACACTGTTCAGATTTTTGTGACTTTGGTGAGTGCTATGAAATTGACGATGAGGGTTTGTTTTGTTTGCTTTTCTTCCTCACCCTCGAAGGTCGCGTTAAGCAATGGTGCTGCACTTTGCCGGAATCTTCCATCCATTCATTTGAACAACTCGCCAGTGAATTACAACAAGCTTTTCACAGGTATGATTTTCATAATGTTTTACTAAAGATAAATGACATCAGAATGGAACCTCAGGAATCTTTAGATGAGTTCTCTATCAGATTCGTTCATTATTGTTTTGAGTTCTCTGAAAAGGATGTCGATTGGAGGTTGTTAAGAGAACAATTCACGTATGCGATTCTCGTTTCCCTTGAACCATTTCAGTTAGCAACCCGACCTGAGCCTAGTGTTCCCTATGACAACCCGCAGGTCAACGATCGTTCTGACTTTGAGTCGTTCACGTACCATGTCGAATCTGAACACCCCAGTGGCTCATTATCTCTTTTGTCTCATGAAACCTACCCCGAGCCCACTCGATGTCTCCCTGGGCTTAGTCCTAAATCTGGTTCTCATTTGAATTATGAATCAGATTCACATTCGGATGATGAATCTGGTTCACATTCGGATTATGAATCTGGTTCACCTTTGGATTATGAATCTAGTTCCTATTTGGATTACGAATCTGGTTCAGATTCGGATGATGAATATGGTTCACATTCGGACTATGAATCTGGCTCACATACGGATTATGAATCAACTCCTACCCCACATAAAGTTGATTCCCTTTCAAGGTCTACCAGATCTTTGTGTCCTTTGAATGCGCGTGTTGAAAAGCCTTGTGGGGTTAACGCCACTATGACTCACTCTTTTCGTTCATTGTTCCCTAGTTTGTTTCTTGATCCCGCCACACCAGTAAATTTGTCTAGACATTCAGAGTTTTCTTATACTGGTATTTGCGAAAATCATAAACACGCAGGTGGTGTTTCACAATCACTGTCTAAAATCGAATCTTTTAAATCTGATCTGTCTCACTCAGAATATTTAGACAACTATGGGATTGATTTCCTATATGGGCAACTTCAATATGTCCCCGTTATCGATCCATCCCAGTTGGTAAACCCCAGGGAGCCTAACTTGCTAGGTAACAAACTTGACCAAACCGATGGTTGCAGCGATTACTCCTTATCTGAAAACATATTCAATCATACCGCTGACGAGCGTCACTCAAATCTCTATGCTGACCATACGAAGACACCTGAATTCAATGATCCGCTTTGGGAAGATTCAAGTACCCACCAGAAAATTGAAACGCGTCAGCTTCCGCCGAATGTTTCTGAAATAAAAATTCCCCAGTACCATGCTCCTTCCAGCATTAACATGTCGAATTCACCCCATCCTGGAAAATCTGGAGAATTCGACATTTTGGATTATCAATCTGTCAGTGCGCAAACATTCGACCAAATTGATACAAAGCCCACTGACATTTTTCAAATCACCACAATTGATGATCATGCCCATTCACTTGTTAATCTCGCCAAGCAGTCAAATTTGGAAAGCCCCTTGCTTGAAGGTCCAGAGTTTGTTCAAAGCAGTGAAGAATTTCAGGTTCCTTTAAACGTGGATTCAGATCCCCATACCCTTAACCAAACCCAGGAGCAACCCTGGACTAGGGTTTTCGAAAATAGAATTTCTACGCTTGGATGTGCATGCATCTATAATTTGCCTGGCACTTGCGTATTGTTTCCATTCCATAAAACTGATGGTCCCCAACACCATGATGAGATTGTCGACCAACTCAACCAACCCCATTCGGTGAATGTGCTTGCAAATAGGAATTGGCTTACCCATCACCCCTTAAATCCAGGATCGTCCATGAATGATTTTGTGTCATTTATCAATAATGTTGAGTTTCAAGAACATATTGCTGGTCATCAAGATGGGAATGGGATTCAACTTGCACGATCTGTTCTAGCATGTCCTTTGGTAAGTATCTCTGATCATTTTGTTGTGGCACCTGCTCCTCAGGTAAGTTTCGCTGCTGCTGCACTTTTTTGGATATTAGTTCTGATCCTGATAATTGTTGTTCTTGCAGGTCAGGGACTAATGTGGTGGTTGCACTGAAAAGCTGATTTTACATAACCCGACCGCATCATTGGTTAAACTAGGGTTTAGGTGTAGGCTAGCTAGGACCTGCAATAAATTTTTTTAATTAGGTTTACTTACCAAATTTTACTTCATAGTTAAAAGTGTGCTTGTTGTTTTTGTTTACGACTGATATCTTAGGCAACATCATGTTACGAGTATTTTCTTTCATTTCCTTTTCGGTTGCTTGTTGCTGCATAAATAATCATTGCTTGTATTGCACCTCTTTTCCACCTACAACTGTTTGATCGTTCTCGCACATGGCATTGCATTGCACCTTGAGCCTTGCTTATTACATTGCGTCATACTCTCTCTCCCTCACATCATTTTTGTCATATCGCCTACCACTTCATGAGCCCTCATTGCAACCCTATCATCTTGCAGTCTTGTTTTGCCCTGATTTCTGAAACAGTAACCCCATTGTTTTGTGTGAGGTTGCGGTGGCTATCTCAAGAGGCAGCTTTCTCTTAGGACTAGTCATCAAAGTCGCATTATCAACAAGATTCCTATGAGTCTAAACTTATTATCTGGGGAGATACGAGCCGGATGTCTGTGGGAGACCTGATGAGTTGAAATGGCCCATACCTGTAAGCTTAAGCCTTGTGCCCAGCATAGTCTTGGACGTTTAAATGTGCTGTTCTGCGCACTGTGCCTATTGTGGTGAATGGGATGTGAAGGTTTAGCATGAGTGCAAACCCCAAATCATGATATCTTTCAGTTTCTGTAAAACAAGAAACAACCTCTCATGCTCGTAAAATAGGTCGGGATCCCTCATCCACCCATGAAAATTAAGTGCCACAAGCACATGAAAATAAGTGCTACAAGCACATGAAAAAAATAAGGGTAAAGGATCGAGAAAGGCTTCCTGCGCGGAGAGGTAATGCAACGACTCCGCCGGGGTACTGACCAGGCTCGCTGGCAGCGGAGCAACGTTTGTGATTTCTTGAAGTGACTCCGCCGGGGTACTGTCTAGGCCTACTGGCAGTGGAGCAACACCAAAGACTTACTTTTAAAAAATCCTGAAGATAATAAGCCCCACTGCCTTGCTGTTCACATTACCAACAAGCTACTGGCGTCTGCAAGATTTCTCTTTGATGTGTTCTGATTAGTGAGACTTAGCTGAGGCACAAGGATTAGGCATACCTGTAAAGGGAAAATGTAATACAAATGGTACCCGCGGAACTGGTTCAATATTCCCTTGCATCATTATCCGGACTCAGACTATTGTGGTGATATTGACAGAGATATTGGATTCTACCAGTGGTTTGCCATTTGTTGTAGCCGCTACAACACCACCCAAAATTTTGGGTATATTTAAAATTTCGGGTTCCCCCTCTGCTCGCCTAGGCGTTAAAGTCTTTCACCTGACCTGCAGTCAACGACATCCCGTCGACCTATCTCTAATCCCTCACGAATTGTCTCACCACCATGACTTGATGTTGTCGCTACAATCACGTCATATGTGGGAGGGATCATCTAGCATACGCTCGAACATTCTTACCGCAATCGCGCCATGTGTAATGAGATTGCCATGCATATGTTTGAACGAGAACCTTGTGTGTATTTACGAGTAAAAGCCCTCCTGCTGTAGGTCATTAAGCATATTGTTTGAATGCTGCTCTTAAGCTTGTTAGTTTCATGTGTTTTATCTGTGGTTATCATTATGGAAGAGTAATTGTGATGTTGTAATATCCCACGCAGGTTGACCCCACAGGTGACAAACTCCTCAGTCATGTCACGACATCAAGGGAAATAAAATTGGACTCAACGACGAGGCCAAAGTTGCGGAACAGGGGAGGAGGAGGAGAAAGTGACCAGTACTATTAAAAGGAAGATTGTGTGATGCACGCTAATCAGAAAAAGAACCTTTTATGTCAATGATGAAAGGGTTTCCTTCACTAGTGCGCACTAGATACTTAAAACGCTCTGTTTGGAAATGTCCAAATCCTGCACCATACCATCTAAATGTCAAGCGGTGCACAACGGAACATATGTCACCACTTCGATGAGTCTAGCATAGCCCGGTGAACAAAGCAGACTTAGAAGTTTTCTCTAGAAAATGACCATCTCATTCGAGGCATTCCTGTGCCAGGTAGCAGTGCCAAAGCGCACATGTTGGTTTGGCAAGCCAAAGGCAGAGTCTTCAAATCTGTGCGCGCATCTTTGAGAAACAACATTATGGTTAAATCCAAGCTACACGGTGGATGCAAAGTTATGGTTCTATACAAGTAAACCAAGGCGCCAACCATATGGTTTTAAAACCATATAAGGTTAAAGGAACAATATCATAAAAACACTACAAATGAACTCAAATATCGAAACCTATATTTAAAGGGTGAGGCGGAGTTTTATAAAATATGTGGGAAAAAGGGTGTTTTCAAAACATGAAGTCAAATGTTCCAATGGTGGGTTTCAATCTATCATGAAACATTTGGAACGTATACATATATAATGGTCAAAGTTTTTTTTGTTTTGTTTTAAAAAAAAAACATAAGCACGTTGCATGGTTGAGTAAATACATTTGGTCTTGGTGCGAATTGCAACATGGAACAAAACATTTTAATAAACCCACCGCGGCAACGTTGTAACGTGGCGCATTGGTGGTCAAAGCCGCATGGACACGTGACACGCAGCCAACGTCGATAACAGTCAGAGAGTTTCGTTCAAAGCATGGAGCCAAAGACTCATGTATGGACGCAATTCTTCCATGCCGAAATCTACGTGTGAGGTGAATGTATAGCGGTATGCAAAGGTTCGACGGTAAATGTGTGAGCAGACGTATATTGTGCAGTGGTCAAATATCACGATAAACGGTGGAACAGAGTTGCATGCACACGTTGCATGGAGCCTATATGGACGATGCCGCAGTTTTAATTTATGATAAAGCATGAGAGGCAGATATAAGGGGGTGGTCGACTTCACGTTTAAAATGGCGGATCACAACTTTATGAAGACACGTTGCATGCGTGGCATGAAACCACACGTAAATACCAGCAGTCAGCTCTTAAGACACATATCAGTACCATTTAAAATTGCATTTCGTGGACTTAAATATTTCGATGGCCAGTTTGGACCTATGCTGATAGTCCTGGAGCAGATAGCTATGCATATTCAGTGGTCGAAGATGCTGTGTACACACGGTGCCATGCAATCGACGTGAACTAACGTTCAATGATCCAAGGTCTGGTCTACGTGCATGGAGCCAAAACGTTAAATGATTGCGTTCCATTGAGCTAAACGTGGATTCTTATATATATAACGGCTGGAGTTTAAAGATGGAGCGTTACATGGGTTATAATGGCGGCGTTGCAAACTGGTGCGAGTGCTTCTACATTGGAGCTTTTAAATTTGGAGCGTGGATACATATAGCACTCATTTTGTGTTTAAAACCTAGAACTAAACGTTGTTACGAACCTATAGCAGCATGTTATATCAACTATATCTCTTAAAAATGCCCGCAATCGTGTTGATGGTAGATGTCCAAACTATGGTGAAACGTTGGAGCATAAACGATAACGGTCAAAGTTTACGTTAAAGCTCGGAGCAGGGTTAATGTTCTTGTCAGCACCAACTGCGCTAGCTGTTTCCTGCCCTTCACCTGTTGCCAGTATGGAATGGCTCGTGATGGAGAAAGTTTCCCACTGCCGACCGTTACGTTCAACGCCTCCCCAGGATGTATTGAATAATGTTCAGTCACCGCCCATATGAAGGTCTCGACCATGCAGGATACCACGTGGAACGTGTCACTGACTAGCGTTTTTCCAGCTATGATAGCATGAGAAGTGGCATATGATTCCGTCCTGATTCAGCCATGACAACAAAGAAAAGCGGAAATATAATTCCAGGTCGAATGCATGCATGGGAGTTTCACTGTGATAGCTCTATCAGTGCCATTGAATATTGATTTGTCCAGGAAAAAGAGAAACGCTTGGGAAACAACCATTTGTTTCTTTTGATTCGGCAGAAGAAAGGATTGGGCGCCACTCTGCTGAATTATGGATGAGTTTCGTGCATGATACACAGAAGGATTCAAGGAAGGAAGTTGCGCCAAAGATTGTTTCTTGACCTGAAAGCTAAACGAAGATGCAAGCATATTCTGTCCAACAGAATTTGATCATAGGACTCATGGACCATTACCAAGTGGAACAGGATAGTGAACTAACTAGTGTTAAAGCTCTCAAACCTATCCAGGAGCAACGATTGAAGATGTAGACAACAAAAGGAACATGTGTTGAAATGCGCGCGGGCGCCATAACCTTTACACATGGGCCATGTCACTGTTGCATGAAACTTTGTGCAGCAATAAGCCGCTCTGCGCTTGTGCTATCCTGTGGTTGCTAAGTCACAAGATTAGACACCAGCAAATCCGCTAATCACTTGAACTGTAGGAAAACGGTTGTATGAGCATATTATAAGTGTATGGCAATGAAAAAATATCAATCTGGTTGGAGTGGCTCTGAAAATGCATTGCAGGCTATTGCCATTTTCCTGACCTGCTAGGATAGCATTCAGCAAGAGATGGCACGAACAGAAAATCTTCGATCCTATCAATAGTTTCTTATACAAACACTTAGAGCTTAGTGAAGACCTATAGCGAAAACTGAGAACGTGAGTGAAGAGAACCTTGTGCGTGTAGAAGATGATGATCCTGACAGAAAAAGGGCACAGAGAAAGCCTACACATGCCATTATCTCTGATAAAGTTTTGACCACATAGGGGTCTAAATTCATTGTTTTCTCTTTTGCAAATTAATTAAAGTGCCCTTATCATTATTATTATTCAATCTGTGACCTCTGTTATTTTATTGCAGGAGGAACCACTCTGCTACACATAAGAGCCAAGGTTTTCCCCAGCACACAAGGAAACATTTTCAGAACAAGCAGATGCTGGCGAAACTCCAAATAACTCGCAGATCTGGCGAGGTTTCAGGTCGCATGTCTATGTTTTTCTCGCCTTTTGCGACCCCGCGACCCAGCGACCTAGTTGCAAGGTCGCAGGGTCGCACCTTTTCAGTTTTACCGCCTTTTGCGACCTCGCGACCCAGCAACCTAGTCGCAAGGTCGCAATGTCGCATTTCTTTGGTTTTCCTCCTTTTTGCGACCCCACGACCCAGCAACGTAGTCGCAAGGTCGCGAGGTCGCATTTCGTCGGTTTTCCACCTTTTGTGACCCAACGACCCAGCGACCTAGTCGCAAGGTCGCAAGGTCGCATATCTATGTTTTTTCCACCTTTTGCGACTCTGCGACCCAGCGACCTAGTCGTAAGGTCGCAAGGTCACATATCTATGTTTTTTCCACCTTTTGCGACTCTGCGACCCAACGACCTAGTCGCAAGGTCGCAAGGTCGCATCTTGGCAATTCTCTTACAACTTGCGACCCCACGACCCAGTCAAGTCGCAGATCGCAACAACACCTCAGGTTGCAGGTTGCAACAGCAGCCAGGTCGCAGGTCGCAACAGCGGCTCAGGTCGCAGGTCGCAAAAGGAATGGGTCGCAAGACAACCCAACGGTCAAGAAGGTGAACAGTCAAGGAAGCCCAACGGGCAGTTTTGGCATTATAAATACTCCTACGGGAGCTTGTAATAGGGGATTTTTCTTTTTGGAAACTGAAGAGCTACATAGCATTGTATTGAAAGATTATACTCTTGTACATATGAACACAGATTCTTGTTAACACACCCTATGGTTATGATGTGTTTTGCTGTGCGAACACTGTGTGTATTCCTTGTACAGTTTCAGAACATCCTATGATTAATGAAGCTGCACTCTTCATGTCATCATTTATGCGTCACGACTATCTGTGTTGTATTAATGATGTTCAATTTATCATCTGCTCTATTAATGAATGTTAATGAACTATTTTGTTAGCATTTCATTTTATCTTTCAGAAGTAAAGGGATATCTCATCATAAAGAACTATTTCTTTTGTGGTCAGACTACCTTATAAGCATTACCCCCAAAGATGTGTTGCTAATGACATCTCCTGAGGTGTACATGCTTTATTTATAATCTTGCTACGCATAATGTTTGATTCATGTTTAACGCATCAATCCTGTATTCTGTATCATGTGAATAAGTGTATGTCCGCAGGTTCAAACAATTTCTTTTGAGACCTAAGGGAAGGCGTCTTAAGCGGTAGCCGGACCCACACCCCGGACGGGATCCCTACTCCAAACGGTTCAAGGTCTAATTGGTACTTTCTACTGGGGAGATCCCCTACTGTTGGCCGGACAAATTTTCCCGTCAACACAGCCGAAGAACATCCTTACCGTGGAAAAAATCCTTAATGGATATTAAGTTGAGACTAATGATAGTAGTTCATGATTCCACCAGTCAAGGAAGCCCCTTTGACAGGAATTCTGGTCCTTTTCCTCCTTTTAAAAATATCGGTGCTCCTTATATGGAAACGTTATCACTTCCCGAATTTACCATTGGTTTGTTAGTTTGGTTATTTTTGAACTCTTTGGTTCCGAATGTCCAAACTTCTTCTCAACCAAGTATTTCTCTACCTGAACATAATCAACCTCAAGTTGATCCTAAATTTGACCCTTTTCCTCCTTAACCTATTTTTTCTTCATCCTCGCTTGGTGAAAGTCTTGATGCTAGTAACGAGGAAGCTAAGAAGAAGAAGAAAAGGACAAAGAAGAAGAATCAAAATAAGCAGGGTTGAAACCAGGAAATTATTGCTAAAAATGAAACTATTATGGACAAATATTCCAATCAGCCCCTCGAAGTTCAATTACCTTGCAAGTTATGTAAGGGTTACCACCTTCTTAGAGATTGTCGTGGTATTCCAAAGGTATTAAAAGTTTGTTCCATAGGCTCATGTCAACCCTATTCATCATCCTATGGAGATCATGCTAGTGAAAAACCATCAACTAGTGTTAGTATGGTCCATCAGAAGAATGGGAAATTCAAGTTTCCCTCTGGTTGTGTGAAGGGAATCATCCTATTCACCTTTGTCCTTATATGGATGAAGTATCAAAATTGTTGGAAAACATCACATATTTTAAGCCACGAATTCGTGCTAGTTACCTGAAAATTTCTCCCATCCTCCTCTATTTGATGAAGTGATTGATCAAAATTTGTATCTAATCAATCCCACTCTCTCTGAACATGAATCCTATGAGTCTGTTCCTGACCAACCATTGGTTGAGAAAATGGTTGACCCAATTCCACCTTCAATGTATCGTACTTTTCCCATAGAGAGTGAGGATCATACAACTCAGGTTCTTCTTGTTTCTTCTGATTCTACCAAACAAGGGGGAATTTCTCCCATTCCTACGAAACCCCCTCCAAGAAAACAAGACATTTCCTTTGATTGGATTCAATTGATAAAACCTTGTCTCCATTCTTAAATGCTTTTTAAGATCATGGTAAAGGCTTATTTTAAGAACATCCATCACATTGTTATAGATGAGGGATATTTTATTAGTATTCTATCCTCCACTGCTTGGAAAGCTTTGGGTTCCCCACAACTTATGACTATCCCACTGAATCTATTAGATTTTAACAGAAGAACTAGTCAACCCTTAGGGATCATTCATAAGTTTCATGTTACCTTGGGAGGAAAAAATGTATGTATTGATGTTATGGTTTTCATGGGCCCTTTGGACTTCAATTAGATCATGGGTCAAGACTATGTTTATACTATGAACATGGCTGTGTCCACACTCTTTCGAGTGATTTTCTTCTCGTATGATGCAAAGATTATGACTATTGATAAAATTTCATTTGTTGGTCCTGATTTGACTTCCAATAATCCTACTTCCCTAAGAATTCTGAATGTGAAAGTGGTATCTTCCCCTCCATAGGTTAATTATGTGGCAATGACCTGTTCCATGTCCACATCTACTGATGATCTAGTAGGTGATGTAGTACATCAAGTACTAGGAGAAATGGCACCTGATATTTCCATTGGATATTTTGATATGTACACCTTCCAGAACATCATTATCCCATCCAATGAGAGATTCTTGGAATCCGTGGCCTCCTGGGGGTCATGATCAAGGTCCTCAAAGAAAAATTCCTTGTATTGTGTCAAGATCCTTAAAAAATGAAACAAGGTTCCAGGAGTAGAGTTCCTTTTCCAGTGTCAAGCTTATTAAAAAATGAAATAAGGACCTAGAGCATAGTTCCTTTTCTTGTGTCAAGGTCATTAAAAAATGAAACAAGGTCTTTTCCCCGTGTCAAGATCGTTGAAAAATGAAACAAGTCCCCTTCCAATTTGAGTCTTTGATTAGATCCCATAACATCCCAGTTGAGTCTTTCAATTAATCTCGAAAATGAACCTTCATTCCATCTTCATGTTAGTAATCAATAGTCTACTTAGGTGCATGAAATGAAGCTTTATGGGGGCATGCAAAACTATGTCAAGCATATTTTTTCCTTGTTTCAAGATTGTGTAAAAATGAAACCAATTTCAAGCATAGTTTCCCATGTTTCAAGCTTGTGTAAAAATGAAACCTTTGTCGTCCTATCCCACATGATTGCCATTTTTTATCAGCCTGTTTATGCTAGATAATCCTTGGTTTTCTCATTCCATCATCACTATATGCTTGGCTGATCATACACTTTCACTTGGTTTTTACCCTTGCCTAGGGAATCGTTGTGATGAGTCGGCTTATTAGCCAACCTCTTGACCACTAGATGTTTTAAGTAGTTCCATCGTGATCACAACTAGTTTCTATCCTTTTATACCACTTGTTCGTCTAGGTGGAGTCATATTTTAGCTCTTTTCAGACTCCCAAAATATGATATGATTGTCGAGCACTTGCCTTTTCGAACTTGTTAAAGTAAATGAAAAGACGTCTACTCAGTATAAGTTTAACCATTTTTCGGAATGAGATATATTATTTATGAAAATGGAATACCTTAGTCGAACATGGCTAAGAGGTTCTCTTGGGTTTCATTTTCTGCCTTTTTGGACTCAAGGGACTATCTAGGAAAAAGAATTTTTGGAGTTTTTTTTAACCTTTTTTTCAAACTCTCTAAACATGAGAAAGATGTTGAGTTTTACCTTCGTTGGATTCATTAAAACAAAAAACAACAATGGACTCGTCGATCATGAGAAGACCAAACCAATCTTTCTCAAGGTTCATTAAACATACTTGAAGGGATTCATCTGAAGGATGAAATTACAAATAACATATGCTATCCTCCTCAAGCTTGTTAAAAAATAAATAGGTATTGACCAGAAATGGTTGGGGAAATTGGAAAAACATGTCACTCCACTTGTTAATGGAAGTGAGGCACTCTTGAACATGACACTCTTCCTCTTCATCTATGTGGCTGTTGGGTTGGGAAATTTTCTTGTCTCTTGGTTCATCATACCATTTTAAAGCCTCCATTATTGGTTTTTGTTCAATGCTTCCAACTCCATTTAGTGTCATCGATGTGTTTAAGAGAATTCGTTTAGTCAATATCTACTAAAATACTCTTAAGCCTTCATTCCATGTATGTTGTTCATGATCCAGTTTTGTATCAGCATGATTTTATCTCAAATCATGATACCTGTTTTGTGTCATTGATGGGGAATACATCAAGGCCCTCCCACGACGAGTTACTTCCTGTCAACATCAAATTATTATCTAGGAAGTGGACTTAGAAACAACCCTTCGTTACCTTGGTGCTTGCATACATTAATGGAATTTTTCCTTGTTTTCGGCGACAGGTTTTCATCAATGGCCTTCAACTGAAAAATTATGTGTGGTGTTCGACTTCAAATCATTAATTTACACCATACATATTGTAATATAGTACCTTGAGATCCATTAATATCATCGGTGGTTTCTCTCACGTCTGTTAATGACTTACATCATTGACCAGTAATCAGATGGTGTCTACATGTTCGACCTCAACTCATTGATTCACATGGTTGGACTCGTACAATGGAAGATCGTATGAATGAGATAGAAGACCACGGATCTAGTCTCATCCAACTGGGCTATGATTTCAGGATTAATACAAGATTACAAAGTATGATGAATATGATCATACAGTCAATCATCCAGTAAAAGGTCCACCTTTTTTCATAAGTGGACGTGTATGTTTGGTCATTGTACATGTAATATTAGCTTATGTGTTGAGTATGGGTATGCCTCTCTCAGCAAAGATATCAAGATACAAATGTATTGTAACAAATGATGATCTCAACCGGTTGTTCTTGATCCAAACTTGTCACAAAGTAAAGCACTTATATCATCATCCACTACCTTTGACATTATGCTTTATGGGGAAATATGTTATAGTCCATTTTGTCATATCTTATCAATAGGCCTGTTAACTGGATCAATCAACATCCATCAACACTGATATCTCTAAATTGGTACTAATGGGTTGCTCCACTAGACAACTTAGAGTAACTCTTTCAAACCAAATTTTGACTGAGGATTAGCCTCTTTAGCCTGAGAGGGCTCTCTCAACTTATCAAAGGATTTACTCAATTAGTTCTTAAAAAAGATGGCTAACTATATGAGTGTTTTAGTGTATGTGATTGCAGGTGAAAATTGGGGAAGATTAAACTACCGTTGGGCTCATGGAGTCAGTAAAAGGGATTCAATGACAAGCATTCCTACTTATGGAAACTGAGGCTTTTTCTATTTCAATGATACAACAACATTAACACATGGGAATAATCAGTAACTCAATGCTAAAAGCAAGACATAGTATGTATGAAATGAATTCTGAGTAATTTAACATCAATACTACTAGAATTAAGATATAAAAGAAACACATAAGCTCATTGAAAACATATCAAGAATCTCAGGTGAAGCAAGAAATAGTTATTGTATGTCTATTACTGATATGGTAAAATTTACAATAATAGTTGTGTCAAAGAATTCTCCAACCTGTTCTAACTCTAAAATTATCTCATTTATAGAGTTATGACTGATAAAAATTATTTTCCACCTTGATAACTTTGAATTTCCACCTCAGAGACCTATTTCAAATATGATTACATCACTTGGAGACTTCCTAGGGATATTTCTGTTTTGCAGAGTTCGAATACAAAAAGTACTTGTCTTTCATTAAATAATTCAACAAATCCATTTAGTAACCATTATCAATTGCAAACAACTAATTTTATGAGTGTACTGGAGTGCTGATGTGTCATTATTCCATGTGGATGCTGATCTGAACCTCCTCCAAGTCTAATTTTACAATTTTTTCATAAATCTGGTTAGTGAAAATTCTGAAAAATAGGCTTCAAATATGAGTGAATAATTTCCAAACCCTGATGGATATGGAGAAAGTGAGAGAGGTTTTTTTATATGGGCCTATGCTGAAGGAAAACCTCTTTCATTTTTCCAAAATAATTTTTCATTTGGTCATAAAGAAAACTTGAAATTGACTTCTAAAACAGTCATGTACACAAAATTTCGTAACACTCATTTCGTAGAAAACTCCAAAATCCACATTTTGCATAACCTTTGATCTTTTTGACTACTGGAGGATATTCCTTGAGGATAATGAGCTAAATAAAATTTTTTCCCACTTTTATCTTGACCATTTCTGTGCTTTTAAGCAAAAGGTCACCTACAACAATTTCGTAGCGAAATTTGGCTTTCACGCTTGGGGTTCGCTTTGAAATTGCCTAATTGGAATAAAATTCAAAAATTGTGCTTCTTTCTTAATTTTTTTTCATATGGATCTTTAAGATGATACGATGAAGTATGTTAAGGAAAATTAGGTTCAAAATACATCTTATCCTCCTCAAGAAACAACATTTTCACCTTCAACAAGTTCCTCTATTAATAAAAACGAAGTTGTCTTTTCTAAAATTTAGGGCTCAGAAATGATCTCATATCTCCAGATCCTTGATATCTGTTTCAAAACCGAATGAGGTTTTTGTATATAATTTCATGCTAAAGAAAAACCTTTTTTTTTTTTGAAAAACATCTACAAGTGACCGGGATCTGCATTTGAAAAACATGTCTCAAACAGGAAAAAAACACATTCTGAAAATAGAACCCAAAGACATCTTTGAACCTACAACTTTGTAGCACCTTTGAGAAAAGTGAAAGAGGTTAATGTTCTTTGATTTGTTCTTGACAATAACCTCTCTCAGTTTCTTATAATTCTCCTCTGTTTTCCCAGAAATTGCTCTTGAAGTTGACTGCTCAAAATTAAAAAAAACAGAGAAATCCTCAGATTCGCTACGAAATTATCAGGTAGTTTCATAGTGAAATCTGCCTATTTTACATAGAATTTGCTACAAAATTGTGAAAAACTAGACAATTTTATTATTTTTTGATTTGAAGGTGTGGGTGCGGAAACTAAATGATATAAAATGGATTTGACTGACGTGACATGACTCATGGTGGGTTTAGACTTAGGGTAAACCTTGTCACATGTGTTTTTTCATAAATTTAGTGAAACCAACTATAAAAACAAAATGGAACCTAGATGAATGATGTGAAAGGCCCTATCAATGAAATTTTGAAAACCTATGAGTGATAAAAAACACTTTGTTATCATCCTTGCACCTTAGGAATACCTCTCCCTAGTCCCTGATTTTCTGAGCTTAAATTCTTCATTTCCATTCTTTTAAGGCCCAAAACACCTTATTTCCTTAGGAGACTGCGTTTAGAGTTGGTTTCTCCACTTGGCACCTGTACTGATCACCAATATGTTCTCTCTCCTTGTGGTGCATTGATTCTAAAAAATTGGGAAAAATAAAAATAATCCCGAAGCTTCCTATTTCAAAAGCTTCTAGGAGTTGTTTCAACCATTTAACTTGGATAAGACCTTTGAATCCCATCTCATCCTACTTTGGATATTTCACTCCTTATCTCTTGAGCTCATCCTCCCATCAAGAGTGGATCTCAAGCCTAGATTTCTAAATGGATAAGAATTCGTAAACTGCCATCCTATCCTATATATTTACTACCATCCACAAGCAAGGGGTTAGATTTTGGAGATTGATTACCCTCATGTTTTTTCCTTGAATCTAAGGAGAGTCATAATTCCATGCATTGAGGTGACATAATAGTACTTTGTGGCAAGGAAGGACAAGTCAACTTGGGCAGTTTCTCTACAGGATCAGCTCCTATATTTGGTTGTAACTCTCTCCATTTCTATTAATATAAAGAGTACATTGTTTTCATATATATATATATATATATATTATGTTGATGTTCATATGTTTCAATGTTATTTTGATCCATTGAATGAAGTAATTGGATAATACTACATATATATTGTAGATCTTTGGCTTATTGTATTTGTATGTGCAAGTTCTAATTATAGCAACTAGAGCAAGGATTGGAGCATACAAGCCAACAAGAGAGTGAATAGTGTGACGGATTCCAGGTATGCTTCATCTTGTTGTTTAATTAATTTAAGGGAAATAACATACTCTTTGTCATTTTTTTGTTCTAGACCAGACTACTAGGTCTAGGGAAGATACTTATATCCGCAGTCGTAGATTATGCATAACACCACTTATTATATTTTGAGGACTCCATTGGGGAGTAACTATCAACCCTCCCTTTTTTAAGGCTTGGGATACCTCGTTTTATCTTTCATTCTTCCTCCCTCTAAAAAATGGGAGTAGAAATTTGATAGGAAATGCGATTTCTGGTCACCTTCAAATTTACGAGGCACTAGCCATCACACCCACAAAGGAACTCATATTAACCTGCCCTATAGTGGAACAAGGAGGCTGCAATTGGTTTTCCACACCCTTAACCCCCATGGTGGCTCCCAAAGGTCATTGAGGTGAGATTTTAATATACCCTTCCTTTGTTCTCTCTAAATACCTTGTGATGGAGAAGGAATTTACATACCCAAACATCTCCTTTTGGGACCTATCATATCCTTTGACCTCATTAAAATTTATTTGAATTATTCTCAAGCCCTTACATCTGGTTCCTTGAGACATGAGCATGGAGATACCACCTTAATCCCAATATGCATACAATATCCTCTTTCTTTTAGAGATGGAATTTAATTCCAATGATTCTACAACGCATGACCTTATTTACCCATTTTTAAAAAAAGTGCAGATCTCAACTACATCCAACCAAATGAAAAGATTGCACACACAAGAAAGTCCCCCAAAAATGGTGCAAGGACTTGTTTATGGTCCAAAATGTCCTCATCAACATTGGGGGAAAACCACTCGGACAAGGTCCCAATTAGACCCTTTTTTGTTTGGAATAGTGGCTCCGACTAGAATTATGGGACCAATTTTCCTTATTCAAAATTATATAAAGTGGGATGGATGATGATAATTTATGTTTTAATATATATTAATTTACGCTAACAACTAAAAGAAGAACTAATAGAATTTCCTATAACACCCAAGTAAGCTGAAAAAGATATGTGCTAGAAAGATGCCATAATTAATACAATAATGTAGATCATTATGAAATTACAATATTGATTAGATTAAAGAAAATTAATTTAATTAAATTGATTTTATTATAACATCACATATTATAGAGATCTCGTTGTTCAACATATACAAGAAATTGTTGTAGAAGATGTCCAGAATAGAACTGTGTAGTTTTTGTGATCCATCCAATGTTTCAGATGGTAACTCCATCCATCATTAGGGACCAGAGAGTTTAGTGATTAAATGAGTACTAAAAATCATATTTATAGGAATAATGAAGTTGGTATCTGTTGGGTTAACGATCAAAAATAATTTCTAACTATTATTTCTATGTTAGCTTACTAATTATATTTTTTGACAGTTAACCCAAAAAATACCTACTTCATTTTTCCTATAAATAGGATTTTCAATACTTGTTTACTCACTAAGATATTTGGTCCCTGATGATGAATGGAGTTACCATCTGAAGCATTGGACAAATAACAAAAACCACACAGTTCTATTTCGAAAATATTCAACAACAATATGAATAATTGTGGAAGTCTCCAATCACTTATACAAGAAATTTTCAACCAAACATTCCAATTGTGAATAAAATAATTAAACAATTATTTTCAAAGAAAAAACAGAAAAACATAGGATAATTGTACATGATACACTTTATATTTTCTCATCCTAGAACTGTAAATGGTTCATCTTATATTAAGAAAAACTAAAAAATACAGTAGTGCAATCTCAAGTCCTTTCTTTTCAAAATTCATAACCCCTTCTCCATCTCGGAGAGGAAATTTATAGTCTTAATAAAAAGGGTAAAAATAAATTCACTTAAAAAATTATTAATACAACTCACAATAAAATAATAAATAAGAAATACTTTCAAGAACTTTGAAATTTGGGACGAGGAATGTCCAACAATAAGTTGGCATAATTTGAGAATATCCAACAAAATTGTAAGATCCAGGGGATGCTTGGGCTTGATCCTTATATGTCCTGTAAAAATGACATTCCTTAATGAAAACAACATCTTCATGGTGGATTTTGATAAACATCAGAGGACCAACGATTGGATGTGAGGTTTAACCATAAACTTCCAATGATGTTAGAGGTTAACTTTGGACAATTGATCAATCATTTTAGACATTTTCTTGTTGTGCTCATGCCACATTTTTTATAGCACCTTAGAATATGGAAGGGTATCTCTAGATCAGTTAGAAATTAGTTTGGATTGTAATAAAATATCATGGATTGATTCAACTATAGAACGAGCGAGATCTCGGGCTTCGTTTATAGCAGATTTAGCTCATTTCATCCTAATTTCCCATTCTCGGAAAATTATTATCTTCTTAGTCTCATCGATCTTAGGTAGATTTGTAGTTCTACCCTCTACACTTTCCCGCCAAGTAAGAAAATCAGTAAGTTTT
This sequence comes from Pinus albicaulis, assembly GCA_034641835.2. Lineage (NCBI taxonomy): Eukaryota > Viridiplantae > Streptophyta > Pinopsida > Pinales > Pinaceae > Pinus > Pinus albicaulis. The sequence goes on along the minus strand of CM076570.1, from coordinate 99,690,838 downwards.
TCATTTATTTATTTAAAGTAATTTTTCATATTGGACAACTAATCCATAAGGTAATTTGTGATTTTACACTAATCTTGGATTATCATAAGTTTATTACATAATATTTTATGTTGATGCCCGAGAAGAGAATTCAATTCTTTAGATTCATTTTTTAATTCTACCAGTTGAGGATTGACATGCAATTGTTTTATTTTCTTTTAAATTTATTTAATTTGATCATTTATGTCCTGTACCTCTTTAGCATATTGTATCTTTAAAGCATCAAACCTTTGTTGTAACTCTGATACTTGACTCTGCCATCCTCCATGAATTTTCTGCCTCTCAATATTGAGATTCTATTCGAAATAATTAATATTTTTCTCTTTTTCCTTAATAATTTCTTGAACTTATACAACTTTATCAATAGTTTTTGAAACATAGGTGCTTGTGAATTAAGTCAGTTTTCCTAACTCTTTTGTAGGTGTTTCAAAGGAGCCTTTCCACAAAACTTCAAAAAAAGAGGCTTTACCGGATACCAATGACTGAGATTGATCTAACTATATATTTTTCCTACCCCTTTTGACCATAGATTTATGTTGAGGACTGTAAAAAATATCTAAAGGAGGAATTTCCTCCATATTAAGAATAACTTCAGAGGTGTGAAAAGAGGGAATAACTTCAATATATTTCTGGTCTTGAATGGAATATTTTGCATTAACTTCTTCTAACGTGGTCTTGTATTCAACATTCCCAATAATCCCCTAAATATCCACTTTTTGTGAGGAAGTAGTAGCTTGAAATTCTAGGTCTTGATTTTAGGATTTATGGTCATGTTGAACTCATTCCATGCTTCGTTGAATTCAGGATTAAAAATAAACTCTTTAGTTTGAGGAGGAGAAGAAATAAGAACAACCTCTGATTGAGTTTTAGGAGGAATAACTTTTTGTGTAGAAATATCGGCTTGGGTTGTAGATTCTGGTGATTCCTTTAGAGAGAACTATAATAAATATAATGGAGGTTAGCTATTCAAGCCTTTTGAGATTGAAAATACTGATTTTTCTCTTCTACACTTAATTGTTCTTCCATTATCCATAAAACTGTGGCATATGTAGAGGATTGTTCAAACAAATCATCTAATTTATCTGCTTCATGGAAAAACTGTCTAAGGCCTTGGGAAGATATAAATATTTCATCACTGCATTAGGATCATAATTTCTATTAAGAACTATAGGAATATTGAGGGCTTTAATGGCCAAGATATATTTCTCGGCATGGTGATAATTTTCCAAAGAGAAAATGCAAAATTTGGTAGGAGAAACATGCCATAATATTTATTTGATTCCTTCAAAACATTGGTAATACCATATCCCATTGTTTGATATGATACCTCCCTGCTTAGTTACTTGTCTGAAATAAACAAAGGTAGAACATGAGGATGAGCCAGGCTTCCAAAAACCTTGATTTAGGTAAATAATTCCTTGTCGAACCAATTTCCGACCTTTTGAAAGTCGTCCATGGCTTCCTGAGACATCCAAGGAGGTAAAGACTCGAAGATGGCTTCATAAACATGAATCATCACTCTATGACAAGTATAATCTAAATTTTCATGGCATTTAGACTCCCATAGAGCCTCATGATAAATATGAATAGGTTTCTGATCATGGATGGTCCATTTCCACCCCATAGCAGGAAAATCCATTGTAAAACACAAAGCATCCATAATATAGGTAGACATGTAAAAAGGAGGAAGCTTATTCTCAGAATTTTTTCTAGCTTTCCTAAATGATAAAATATGTGTAGCCAAATTATTCGAGAGCATAATAGCCCAGTCAAATATATATCCTTCCGAATCCCCATCAATAAGAGGTACCCAATCTTCCATAAATTTTGACACATTAGGTTGTGCATGCAAACTACATAGCATAGAAGCAACTTTGGAAAAATGATTTACGAGGGAATCAATTGAGTACTTACCACTTTCCTCCACTTTGTGTTTGTTCGGTTCCTATCACCAAGGTATGATACATTCTTATGGCTGTCCATGCTACTTTAAAAAGCTTCAACACATTTTTTATTATATATATATATATATTGTAGATTAAGAAAATGGTACATGCTCTACAAATATCTGGTTGTAAAAGTCCCAATGATTATGCCCTTTTGAGTCTGAATACACCGATCGAAAATATCCAAATTTTCCACAACCCAATAAACCATGTTCATTTAAGGCAGTAGTCTTGGCCTAGCTACAATTTCATGAAGGAAATAATTGGCAACATCACTTGGAGTAGCTTTTAAAACTAGGACACTATCATCAGTTGTAAACGTCCTTACAGTAACTCTGATTTCTTGCTTTCAAAATGTTGATAAATTTCTTCCCAAGGTGGAAGCCCAACATCTCTAGTACACACAATGTCTGAGAACAGACCCGCTTCTAGAGATTTCTCATCTGAATCCTCCACAAATCGTCTCGCAGGTTGTTGTGGGGAAATATTTTTATTACTCCTTCTTCCCTTCTTCATTTCTTCAATGTGCCGAGGATCTAGATTTCCTTGTAGAATAGCAAGTGCAAAAATTTAGCAGAGATATTAATAGCAACAACTCTTAACAACATAATATAGAAACTTAGTGAATAAATTATTTTTATTTATTAAAAAAAAACACATAAAGGATAATTAAGTGTAAAATTTTTATAAATTCGAGACCGATTATTATCAACTTAAATCATTTAGTGAAATAACATAAATCATTCAAGTGAAAAGATGGTGGGCCATGTGAGACTTTCCACGTTGGATTTCAGAGTGGGGATATTGAGAGTGTATTCGAAATGAGGTTAAGATATCCCACTTCCCCGAGATAGAGAGGCACAATATAGATGCTTTGAGATACAAAGGTTTTGATATATAAGACTCCAATACGAATATTTTATTATATAAGAGTTTTCTTGGAAGTCCACTTCTCGCAATTTTTATTAAATGAATGTTACGATATAATAGACCCCCAATATATGTGTCCAAATAGAAATATTTTAAATATAAAGGAAAGGACCCTCAGGAAACTAAATCTTGAAGAGGCGAGATCTCGTAACACTGTAAAAGAGAGTTATGATATGGAAGGCACCGATATACTAAATCCTGAATGCGAATTATCGAAAAACTTACCTCGGGCTTTTAACTCCTTTATATTCTTGAGAATTTTCATTTCGGGAAGGATAATTCTTGTAATTCTTATCAAAAAAGGGCCTCCATATAGTACCTCCAATGCATTTGTCCCGATCAAGCAAATTTTAATTTTAATTTTAAAAATCATTCCAAAATTGATTTCTAGCATATTTCTTTTTTGCCCCATTATTAAAAAAATATATAAAAATAAAAGGGTCCCCATTATTTATTATTCCTAGAAGATAAAGAAAAATGGAGAGTTATTATTTTCTACAACAATTGGTGATGCACTGGGCGAAACAATTATCTCTGAATTGATCAATGATATTAAAAATAAACATGGAATAAATATAAAAGGATCAAAATGTTGGAGTTCAATTTTTTTACATAATTTCTCTGAACATAAAATGAAATACTATTATTACAAACTTCACAACCTATCTGTATGAAATATTTGATCATTTCTGAAAATCAAATTGTTAATATCAGTTATAATGGTGAGATAAATATTATTTATAAGTTTGGCATTAAGATAAAATCCGTTGTCACAAGTAGTGCCACTATTGCAAGCATGTGTCCATAGCCTCGAGAGGGTTACATTTTGACCAAGGAAATACATGTATCCCATCCATTAGTAATTATTTTAGAGACATTTATTTTAAACTTTGGATAATTGTTTTTCCTTGAAAGTCATTGTCTTGGCTCAGTGACCAAATTTTGACAACGTCATTCATAAGAATTAATTATAGTGAACAAGCTGACTCATGATGAGACCTCTTGTCTTACAACTTTTAACTATAAGCCGTTACCCTGGCTTGGTGACTAGATTTGGTAATGTCAATACCATTAGTACTCATGATCATGGTAAGTTGGCTCTTAATGAGACCCCTTATCTTTCAAGTTTCATATTTTTGAATTACAATATAAAATTATTTAATCAATTAATGGGGAGGAAAATCTTCTCCTTAATAGTCGTGGATGAAAGTTGGAGTCTGTTGGGTCATAAAAAGGTATATTTTGAACATCTAATTAGCCTACATTAATCATCAATCCAGGAGAGACTTTTTATTTCAAGAATGTACTCTTTCTGAGGCTGCAATTAACTAAGAGTAATGCTATGAAGATGTAGTACAAAATATTAAATACAAGAGTAAACAAATGCTTGTAAAGAAATCTAATTACAGTGACATAAATGAAAATGCTCTGAAATCTTAACTACATCAATCTGCAAAACATCGATCAAGGATACAATAGCAATAACTCCTTCCCTTAGAAATCGACACAAGATAACCAATCTGGGAACTTGGAAGCAATAACCAATGTCCTCTACAGTTGGTGATCTTAAAGCAATTGAAATGAAAGCAAACTCAATATTCATGCTAATGAAAATAACTGAAAGGAATGAATTCTGGAAAGGAACAATAGCTTGTAATTCCAATGCATAACAATCGTAACTCATCTATTTGCTAATTTGAAGCTATGAATCAGAAGTAAATAATAAATAGAAATGGAACAACAACATGAATTTAAAAACAACTATAATTCTAACTCAATCAAGCAACTAATCTTCACACTCCAATCCTGTCAACAGCCAATGCTATAACAGTTAATTATAACAAATCATAAGCTAATAGAACAACAACTAGAATCAGATATAGAACAGCAAAGCTTTTATAAAAATGGCAAGATAACTGAACAACGGATGTACTTCTTGCAAAGGATAAAATAGCAATGCAATTCATTAATGAATCTGTATTCAATCTTACAGCGGTCAATAAACTCCATAATTGAAAGAAACGTTACACACAACTTCACACAACAGTAAGCAAAGATTAAGAATACAAACAACGAAGTAATTCCACCAAAGCCGGGCCCATAGCGCCAGTGAAATAATGATGGGCTACTTAAGAATTTAAGAAATGAAGTGAAACGCGTGTTTAATATTAATTGAACATAAAGTATTACAGAGGCTGTTCTCTCGATACCGAGAGTCAATAAAACATTATAAAGGAAATGTTTGAATATGAGGATTTTCGACCAATCTGACTAACTGAATTTTTCTCATCACTAAAGGACATTTCTTTATATATCGAATCCTGACGGACAAGATGAGGAATAAGATGAGTTTGAACAGCGATCCCTCAGGATCAAAGGATCTTGAGGGATTCGCTCCCCTTCATTTGGTTATCATCTCGTTTACTTTGACCGAGGCCGAGCTTTCCCCTGCCTTTTCTTGGCAATTCGTTCGGATCTCCTTGCCTTTGGCTGGATGTGGTTCAATGCTGATGGAGCAGCAGTTACATGGATCTCAGCCACGCCTTTGGTACAGTTGTTCACTTCGTCTAATTCCCGTTTTATCAACAAAAAGCAACCTTTAGTCATATTTTTGAAATGAACATAAACCTTTCCAATTTTATCATAATTCTTATAATAAATTACCTTCCCAAGGTAAAAAGGAGTATGTCAATAGTAAAATAATGAGAAGATACATAGTAATTTCATAACTTTTTCACTGCCCAACATACCCCCCTGCTTAATATTTTTCATGTCCTCATGAAAACTATAGTTCACATGGAGAGCAGTCAAAGAATAAGCAGGATAAGGTTTGTCATCGACAGGTCTAAAACCATGTAGTGCAGCTAGTTCCTCAAAAACATGTTCTGTCTATCCTTTGGGGAGTTCGTAAATAGCTTTGTAGTCTGGAGCATGATACCATGCAATAGGGCTGCGGAACCTACATCCTAACCAAAATGGTCCTTCTTTTAAAACGAGATGGCTATAGGAAATTAAGCGGTCTGCAGCTAGCCCAAAGTTTCTATAATTAAATGGTTCCCTATTTTGCACATTCTGATTGGAGATTCTCCACCAGACCTTAGCTGCCACTTAATTTTGGTTTCTAATGGATGAGAAATAATTTGTCCCATTCAAGATAATCGATTTGTGGACAGGCCCCAAGGCTTGGGTAACGCCTTTCTTAGTCATCAATATTTTCTGCCTAGCCCAAAATTGAAGTGGGTTCTGAGGTTCACTCCTGACCCACAAATCTAATTCATTTTCTTGCATTTGAAAGGAATTATAGGCTTTAAGCCATTTTAATTTATTTACAACAAAGAAAATGAATGTCTGAAATTGAACATCTCCAACAAAAGGGCTAGGGTTTGATTCACAATCATTTTCAAGTATTATATTATGCAAGTAAAATTCACACAAAAGGCGCTGTACTTTGATCCCATAAAGTTTGCAGCATGATACAAAGTCATATATAGTTTTTAGCTCTATGGATTTCCCTGCCCTAACTACCTTAATCTTTAGCTGTAAATATATTTCGAGTAAAAAAAAAGCATAGTTTTTGGCGGGGCATCTACAGGCTAAGACATCAATATACAATGAGCAGAGAGTGTCCATTCGATTGTAGGCTAGTTTTAATTGGTTCATTACCTTGTCAACCTCTTCTTCTACTTTTTGACACTTTTCATGAGCTTCAGCTTCTGCTTCATGGATAATTTTCATTTTTTGCTGCAACTCCTGATATCTTTTTCTTGGGACGGTGTCTTCTTCCAATCTCTGCCTTTCAATTCGAGCCTATGCCAACTCCTCTTGGAGTATAGCCAGTGTCAGATCACTAAAAGTATACTGACTACTAGATTGCACGTTTTCACTTAAAACAGGTCCCTCTGGAACAGCTTGGGGTGGAACAGCCATTTTCTGCTCTATATCCTCATAATTAGGCTCAGGCATGGCTTCTTCTGTAACTTGGGGGTTCCTATTAGCGGTCACCTTTCTCTTTTTCGAAATTCTCTTAGTAGCTATGCTTCTTCTCTTCGGGGCTTGCTTAGGCATTTTTTTCATTCTCAGAACCCTAATGGTTTGCTTGAGTTGTTCTACAAGTTTATGAAGCTTCATTCGTTCCTTGCGAAGCTTTTCAAACTCAGTTGTTTTCCTCCTCTTTTTTAATGGGACAACTGTTCCTTTATCGGAACTTGTTTTCTCAACAGGGTTTTGGTCTATATCAGTCGTGACTTCAGTTAAGTTCTCTTCTTGATCTTCTACTTGGGGTTCTTCTTCCACATTCATATTCCCTTGGCTAAATTTTTCAGAAATCATACCCTCGGTTGACTCTGCAATCTCCTGAGGGGTTCTAAGTTGAGATATTGCTTCGGTGTTTTCTCGTTCATGCCTTTTAGTGGAAGCAACCCTAGCTTCGCAAGGGTTTTCTTTTTCATCCAGAATTTCTCAAGCTGTTTCTTTATCGATAACAGAGTGCTCTGGTAACTGATTAATATCAATATTAAGGTCCAAAGGGCTATGAGACTATGCATAGTCACTCATATTGGCTAGAATTTGGGCCAGTTGGTCTTACTGTAAAGGGCTTACAGTAGCATTTTCGGGAGGCTCTGTTCCTTCTTTGTCACTTCCATGGTTGTCTTCGTCCTCCTCGCAAGTATGATAGCTCCCTTCTTCCTCATCTGAATATCGAATTTCTCCTTCAATTTCTTCTTCCTCAGTATTTCCTTCCTCTGCACTGGATTGTTTTTCACCACTGGTGTGGTAACTTACTTCTTCTTCGTCCGAGTAGTGAATTTCTTCTTCCATTTCCTCTTCTTCATCGGTACGAGGGCTTGCTCCCTCCAATTGTGGAGGCTGTTCATCCTTTGAGCTGTGCAATTCCAGGGGCTGGCTACTACTGCTTGGAAGTCCTTCCAACATACCCCTACTTCGCTTTGAATGGAGGGACTATCTGTGAGTTGATGGCTTAGCTATTGAGCCAGCCATTCTTTTCTGTTTCGGGGCAGGTAAAGCTAACCCTCCGTCAATGGAGAATATCAAATCTTCCCATTTGGTCTGTTGTTGGGCGAGGCTACGACTCACTATTAATCGAATTAGACAATGGTGGCTAACCACCATATTTGCATGTTGAGCTTTCCTTATGCTACGAGCGATATCATGCAACAAGGAATTTAAAAATGCAGGAAAATTGACAGTGCATTTCTGTTTTAATACAGCTAACAGCTTAAGGTGGCGAGGTCTTACCACATCTTTCCTTTCGTCGCGCGTTATATAAGCCTTCAAAATCTTTTCCAATTCCGTCCATGGTTCTCCCAATGATGCTGGTTGAACCCCTTTACCTTTGAAAACCAATGTCTGTCCATCATGCTGAAAAATCTTCATGGCCTCTTGAATCCTAATATTTTTTTGCGTCCATATAGTCCCTTGCACTGGTATGCTCGACACTTCTGCAATTATTTCGTCGGATACAACTATCTGTCTTCCTCTAACCATGGAGGATCCATCCTATAAGTTCTGTAGAAATTCGGTGGCCATTGCTTCGTGGGGTTGTTGCATCCTCATGAAGTATGTAATCCACCCCAGTCTTTCCAAAATTTCTCGTGCAGCATTAGAAACGACCAGCACTAGCAGCTCACTGCGAATTGGCCATCCTCCCATCGTTTCTGCACCATGTTAGCTCTTTCCTAACACACAGTGATCGTAATGGAACAGCACAGCACGGTGGTTTAAAAAAAATTTATTCCTTAAAATGCAGGGATTTAGTTTTCATACAAGGTAAAGAAATATCGGAATTTAGTCTGCATGCAGACATCCGCGCCCCCCCTAATGGATGGTAGGTCACCCTCGACCGTCAATTGAGAGAAACTAGTGTGGCACAACAGTAGTACAACAGGAAAAATCAAGAATAATTATGATACATTCACTCAAATTATAGCAATTACTGAAATCAATGCTTGTGATAAATCGATAATAGATAGAACATTGTTTTGTAATGATTCAAATACAAGGAGAAGGGACATCATAAGATAAACATAAGTACAAATGTGTTATTTACCACTTCAAACTAATATGATCAATTTGTACCGATTTTCATGTATAATAGGTTCGGAATGAAAGGTAAAGGATTTATACTTTTCATTTGATATAGAGATATAGGAAAAATGGTTGAATATAACTATTGATGTGTATAAATGTGACTCCAATATCATTAGAAGAGCTCTGTTTCCCATAGGTGTCCATAACCTTGACAGAGTTGCTTTCTTACCCATGGAACCACTGTCCTTTATTTATACTGAGGAAGTTCTTTGTTGACTGTCATGACGGAGGCCATTGTGCTGGCTTGGTGACTAGATAAATCACAATGCCATTCACCGAGAAGAAGTGAAATATGGGCAGGCCGGCTCGTGATGAGACCTCCTATTCCAAGGACTTCTTAATTTTTTCATTGGACCATATCCCTAGTTTGGTGGCCATAATGGGAATGCCACTTCACTAACTTCCCTATGATCATGGTAGGCTGGCTCTTAATGAGACCCCCTATCCTTCATCTGTCAAATCATAAAATTATTAGTGAAACACATAAATATTTTTTTCATATAGCACTTTCCTAGTTATTCATAAAGGATGGCTCATCACTCCTTAAGAGTATGGATGGTGGAAGAAGTATGAAAATTTCAATAGAAAAGAATATACCCTTATACCTATTCCATAAATCAAAGAAAGTTATAGCATATGGGAAAGAACTAGTCATGATAAGGATAATTGATCATATTAATTCAATAGTGATAAAACAACAAAATTATGTTATTGATCATGCCCCTTTTCCATTTTTCTTATCATTACTTAGAAAATTTTCGTGAAAAATGACGATTTCTTTTGATTTGCTGATTACAGTAAGATTTAATTTGTATGATTGTATATAAATGATATGTTTTATTTTAGAAGGTGATAAAAAATTCTCAAAATTCTAATCTAAAACAAAAACCAATCCACTCAAAAGGTGTTGTTCCTTTAAAAAGAACAACATAAATAATCTGTGGAACTGTTGTTCCTTTCAAAAGGAACAACAAAAAACATCTTGCAGAACTGTTGTTCCTTTTGAAAGGAACAACAAAAAAACAATCTACGGGGTTGTTTTTCCTTTCAAAAGGAACAACAGAAGTGTTGTTCCTTTAGAAAGGAACAACAAAACTCAAAACAAGTGAAATAATCAAAATTTTTGAAAAAAAACAGAATTTCATGAAACAAACAACGAAAACGAAATAAACAAGAAATTAAGAAAACAATTCCCTAAAGCAACAATCAAGTAAATGGACCATTCTTTATGTACAAAAATTTAAAAAAAGGAATGATTTAATAAACTGGTGCCGAGGAGGAGTTATCCCCTTCAGTGAGAATTTCCATAGTAGAGTCTTCCCGTAACTGTTGGTAAAAGGATTCTTGGGTAAGCGGTTTGTGATACAATCGTACTCGATGACCGTTTACCTTAAAGGAATGTCCAGATCCATCAATGGTAGCTAATGTAATAGTGCCATTATGATGCACTTTTTGTATTTCATAGGGTCCAAGCCATCGTGTCTGGAGTTTCCCTGGAAAATCCTTAAACCTAGAATCATATAGGAGTGCCAAATATCCTTCGTGGAAGATCTTTTCTTTGATAAGGGCGTCATGCCATTTTTCTCTCTGTTGTTGAATTAACGTTGTGTGTTGAAGAGCAGAGAGCCTAATTTCATCTAACTCATTAATTTGCTGCAGTCTTTTAGCCCGGGCTTCATTTAGATCTAGACCCACCTTTTGAGCTGTTCTTAATGTTTGAATTTCAAATTCTATTGGAAAAATGGGTTCTTTTCCAAATACCAATTGGTATGGCGAATATCTCGTGGTGGGTCTCCACGTTGTTCGATATGCCCATAATGCTTCTGGAAATTTGTAGGCCCAATCTCGTCTGTGTGAGGCAACGGTTTTTGTCAATATAGATTCAATTACTTTGTTCGTGCTCTCTACTTGGCCATTGGCCTATGGGTGATATGGAGTTGTAATCTTATGCTGAATGTGATAGCTTTGTAGTGTTTTAGCTAATTTATTACCTACAAACTGTGGTCCTCCATCTGTGATTATATCCCTTGGGAGGCCATATCGCACAAAGATTTGGAAAATAAACTGTATTACAGAATCCTCTGTAGCTTTTGAGACTGCCTCTTCTTCGACCCACTTAGTGACATATTCGGTTACAACTAGGATATATGTTTTTTTGTTTGAGGGAGGGCTAATAGGGCCAAAAAAATCAAGTGCCCAACGTTCAAATGGTTCAATCACTAGTTGAGGGTTCAAAGGCATTTCATCATATTTCCCAGGGCGAATTGCCCTTTGGCAGCTATCACAGGCCTGCATGAATTTTTTGGCATCTTTAAAGATGGTAGGCCAATAACAGCCTGTTCGTAAAACCTTATGGGCAGTTCTACGATCTGAAAAATTCCCGCCACATTTGCCATCATTGCATGCTTTCAAAATATCATATACTTCGTCCTCCCAGACACATCTTCTTATTTGCATATCTCCCCTTGTGTGAAATAGGTAGCCCCCAATCCAAGAGAATCGGGTACTACGCTGTGTTATCTGTTTTCGTTCATTAAGGGATAGATGTTTAGGTAATTTACCTATTGCCAAATAATTTTCTATATCAGCATACCACGGTGTTCTGACAGTAACAGTGAACAGATGTTCATCTGGGAAGTGGTCTTCAACTGCTTCTATATCTGTTGGCTTTGGCATTCTTGACAGAAAGTCAGCTATAGGGTTCTCTTTCCTTAGTCGATATTTGATTGTAATGTCGAATTCCTGTAGTAAAATCAACCATATTGTCACTCTTCCATTTGTAACAGGTTTATTTGCTAAAAATTTAATGGTAGAGTGATCAATATATAGTACTACAGGATACCCAGTTATATAATGTCTAAACTTATTTATAGCATGAACTACAGCTAAAAATTCCTTCTTAGTCACAGTATAATTTAATTTAGCAGGGGATAGATTTTTGCTAATATAATAGATTGCATATGGTTTCTTTTCTTCCTCCTGTCTGAGTACTGCTCCAATTGCTGTGTCTGAGGCATCGGATGAAATTTGGAATGGAAAATTCCAATTTGGGCCCCTCAGCACTGGGGCTGTTGAAACAAGATTTTTCAGATCATCAAAAGCATTGTCACATTTATCTGTCCAGATGAAATTATCATTTACAGTTAGTGCATATAAGGGTGCAGCTATTCGAGAATAATGTTCTATAAATATTCTATAGTAACCAGAAAATCCAAGAAAGCTACGTACCTCTGTTTGTGTGGTGGGTGTGGGAATTAATAAGATTATTTGAATTTTAGCTGGGCCCACTTGAATTCCAGCTGCTGAAATATAATGCCCTAAGATAACTCCTTCGGTCATCATCATAAGACATTTTTCATGGCTTATACAAAGCCTGGTGTCAATACATCTTTGCAATACCTTTTCTAGATTTTCCAAGGCAGGCTCAAAATCATCCCCATAAGGTGTAAAATCATCCATATATATTTCGAGACCTTCATTTATTAATTCTGCAAAGATGTTGAGAATGGCCCTCTGGAATGTAGCAGGAGCATTGCATAAGCCAAAAGGTAAGACTCGGTAGGAAAATGTCCCCCATGGACAAGTAAAAGTAGTTTTGTCCTGGTCTTCAGGGGCAATCTAGATTTGATTGTACCCACTGAAGCCATCGAGGAAATAAAAAAATTTCTTTCCTGCCAATGTGTCTAATACCTGGTCAATGAAAGGAAGGGGAAAGTGGTATTTTTGTGTTGCCTTATTAAGTTCACGATAATCTACACATATTATCCACTTTCCGTTATTTTTTGGTACCACTACTAATGGAGAGACCCATTTTCTATAAGATATTGGGTAGATGAAATTAACATCCAATAGTTTTTGTAATTCATCTTTCACAATATATTTGAGGCGAGGGTTTAGTCTTCTTTGGGGTTGGTGAATGGGTCTTGCATATTTTTCAATATAGATGTGGTGTGTACACAATTGAGGGTCAATTCCTTTCATATCGAGGTAATCCCATGCAAAGGTTGCTTTGTATTTTCGTAATAATTGGATCAACTTCTCTTCTTGTTCAGCAGTGAGATTTTTGTTAACGTTTAGAGTTTTTCCCAGCTCAATTTCTACAATCTTGCTATTGTACCCAGAAGTAGTGGGTATTACTTGATCAGGAATGTCTTTCAAAGGATATTCTTCTTCTCTATTATCAAATGCTACATTGATCATGTGACATTGTAAATGAGATCTGGTTTGTGGTTTATTAATGAAACTATTAATGATATCATCCTTTGTTTGATCTTTAAAATCAAGAGCTTTTTTTATAGTTAGAGGTGATCTCATATTTTCCATTAGATATGATACATGTTGTTTTTTTATTTTGATTATTGATAGACTTGGCTGGGCTGGGGGATATAAAGCTAAATTATTGACATAGTTTCCCCTTGTTATTGTCATGTTTCCTTGTTGGCATCCAATGTAAGCATCGACAGTTGCCAACCAAGGTCTACCTAAAATTAATAGGTGTCCTTCTAGGCAGTTCTTTGGATTGATAACCAGGAAGTCAGCAGGGTATTCCCAGGAATCTACAGATACCATTACATCTTGTAATGTGCCTTCTGGTTTGACTACTGATCGGTCAGCCAATTCCAATAAGGTTGTTTTTGGTTCTAGCGATGTAATGCCAAGTTTTTGACAGGTGGTGGTTGTTAGGATATTTATTGCTGCTCGCAAATCAACTAAGGCATTTGGAAACAATTGCCCATGGATTTGGACTGTCACTATAGGATTTCCTAGGTCTTCATATTTATAGGTGTTTCCATTCCTGACAATAAGTCAGATAAGGTACCGACTGTTTGGATAGTTAGATTGGTGGATGTTCTCCTCTTTGGCTTCTTTGTGCATAATTCCTTAATGGTTTTTGCATATATAGGAATGTCTTGGATAGCTTGGAGGAGAGGAATTTTTATACACAAATTTTTTAATTCTCCCAAAAGATCAAAATTAGGATGTTCTAATGGGCGTGGTATGATTAATCATTCTGGGAATGGTGGAGAGGAAGTTGTTACTTGTTGTTGATTTTTTTGTTGAACTTCCTTCTCTTTATGTACTGTTTGTTCAACAGGTAATTGATCTTCAATATGAACATTATTGTTTCTCTCTATTTCTACTATGCGCCCAGACCTTAATTGAAGGTCATTTCACTCCCTCAGTTTAGTTTCTAATTCCGGGGGTTCCATTATTTGGACAGACTGAATTGGCCTATTGTTTGGGTTTGGGTTGGGTTGGGCTGGGAGTTGTGGTCTTAAGTTGGTTTGGGGGTTTGTATAGGGAGCTGGCAATGTAGGTTGAGAGAGAGGAATTGTTCCAGCTGGCTGATTTGTAGGTATTTGCCAGTTTGACTGCTAGGCCTGATTCTGGGAAGTAGAGGGGGACCATTGTGTAGGATTTTGCCAAAAAAGTGGGCAGAAAGGAAAGCTAGGCCAATTATTTTGGTTTTTTTGATTTGGCCAAGATGTTGGAGGGAATGGCTATTGTGACCAATTGGCTGAAAATTTGTTCAATGTTTGTTTAGAAAAGTTTTTCTTTATCATTGACAAGTTGATTTCAAAGTATTTTTTATGGTCGCATTAAGTATCATTTGCTTTAAAAATAGGAAATTGTCATAAAATATTCATTTCCTTGATATGATAAATTGTTGTTGAAATCATCATTTTTCCTTCAAAAGAGAAATTGTTGTTTGTATTCTTCGTTTCTCGAAAGTAAAAAGAATTTGAATTATTGATCTAGTGCACCTAGTTTCTTTTCTGCATTCATAACATTAAGGAAAATGAAAAGAAAAACTTGCATTTTCATGTAGGATTGTGTGTTTTTTTCAAAAGGAACATTATGAAATCTGCATTTAGTTTGAGATTCATTGATTTTTTTTTTGCTCATTGATTTTTTTTCTCTCAAATTATTTGCTCTCTTCCCTTATTAGCTAGGTTTTTCATTGAAAAAGCCGAAAGTGAAAGTTTGTTTATCATTCTTAGCTTGCATTTTAGGAATTTCAAACACATCATCGTGGTGAACCTAAAAGGAAAATAGTTAAGCAAGATCAAAATAAAATAAATCTCAATTTACTTAACAATGCTTTGGAACATTAACGATAACATTTAGAAGGTCTAGGCTAGAGACGTGTTCCGGCGTCGTAAAACATAGAATATGTCGTTAACTTGTCTGCGTTACATTCCGAGTGTGGTACCTCACTCCACATATGTAAGTATATCATAGCTCTTCCACGTACTCTCGGGTATATCAAGCGGTGTTACAGTACGATAAGCATAAAGGGGTGCTCTCACTGTGCGGTTTCGCATCAGACAACGCTAATACAGACTTGGGCCTCCACGTACCTTTGGGTATATTTAGGAGGAAAAATTTTAGGTGTTATCCATCCATAGTGAACCAATTCGGCCGCCTTGAAATTGTGATACACTAAACACAACATTCGGGGAGATTACCTGCCCATACTTCTTGGTTTGCCAAGAGGTATTCTGCAGTTCACAGTTTCTTGCTAAAACCTTGTGCCTAGCATTACCCTATTTTTGTTTATTTGTTTTTGGATAAAATAAATCAGTAATCATGGAAGAACATAATCTTATTCCCTGTTGTTCACGTATATTAGCTTTAAAACCTTTACCGCTGGAAGTTACTTTTGGTAGGCGAAGGTGATCACGATCTGCCGAATCAAGTACAATTCGTACCTCTGGCGAAACATCATATTTTAAACCAGAGCTAGCTCAAATTATTTTCACACATCTCGGTTCATTTAATGTTGTTGAAATAGAGTCTTCAAAGCTAATTGTAGTCATGATCCATTCAATCACTGAGACCATACCTCCTGGACCTGACATTTTTCAATCACAAATTGATCCATATCCTGTCTCTTC
Source organism: Pinus albicaulis (assembly GCA_034641835.2). Classification (NCBI taxonomy): domain Eukaryota; kingdom Viridiplantae; phylum Streptophyta; class Pinopsida; order Pinales; family Pinaceae; genus Pinus; species Pinus albicaulis. Next base: position 99,674,916 of record CM076570.1, on the reverse strand, counting down.
TTTGCCAGTACATCTGAATCCTAAATTCGAACAAACGTAAGGTGTTACTACCTTGGTCATCCCACAAAGCTCTGTAGCTATTTAAACTCCCATATCGTACAATCAACTGTCTGAAATATATTTTGGGCCTGACGGTGAAGTTATTCCTCTTGGTTTAATCGTGATTAAAGAAATCCCACAACCTAATACACCTTTAAGTCAAACCAATTTTGGGGGAGACTTTTACCTGTACCCATATTTTCCTCAATCATTTCCATCTTCTTTTGTTGATCCTATTACCATTCAATCTACCGTCAATTTTCAAGGTATACATTTGGTCAAACAACCATGTCTGAACCAGCATATTTGGTTGGGTCTGATGTTCCAATTACGTCAGCTCCTACCCTCGCTACTCTGTCGATGTTCACAACCTCACCAGAGTCATATTTTCACGGTGACCCTTTGGTCCCAATAGGTTACAAATCATTATCTGGCACTTTCCTTGGTGCACCTTCACATTCATGGTCTTTGCCAATGTCATAATCTGGTGTTTTAACTGATATTCCTGTAGTTAGTACTGAACGACTTGAATCATTACATCCATCATCAGACAATATCAAGTCGGTCCTTATGGGTCAATTCCTTTACGTACTATATCCACTGGACTCCCAGTATTCGAGGAACAATATTTTCTGTCTTATTATCCTCCTTATGCTGGGGTGAAACCTTTGGTCACCCAATATGACAATACTCAGTCACTTTTTGGTCAAACTAATGTTGACATGAATGTTTGTCAATGGCAGCCCACTCTGCATATCCAACCACAAACAGTTGTACAATTGTATCAACCAGTTCAACTTGTTACACCCACTTCATTACCACTTGTTAATACATCTATACCCCTGTTACAGAATCAAAATATTGTACATCAACCTTATCAGGCGAGTTCTTCAACTCAATATCATCAAATGTTGGGTTCACAGACTCAAAATCCTTTGGTTATTTTACAAAAACCTGTATAAGGAATTATTTATTCACAAGCTGGTGTACCATTTTATGGGGTGTCACAAACACAATCTGGTTATACATATCAACCGAATCCAACTTACACTAATTTGGGTTGTAATTTTGGTGGACAAACTCCTTGGCAGCCACAGGCACAAATGCCTCAAACTTCATTTCAACAGGTATCATATCCAGGTTTTGGTCAATAGAACTCTCAAGCGTTTGCCATCCAAAACAACCCCTTTCTGGGTTACCAACATCAAATTCCATATGTTGGTGCTCAAAGACCTGTTGCATAAGCAATTCCATCTTACCCTGGCTATGCTGAACCTGACCTTAATAGATAGTTTCCTTTTGTTGCAACCTTGGAATTACCAGATTTAAACCGGTTAACCAATGATCCTATCAATTATGCTCCTTGGTGGCCGGTGATACCTCATAAATTACCCTCTGACATTCCTAAATTCAATGGAAACCCTGGAGAAGATCCATCGACTCATGTTATGACTTATCATTTAAGGTGTTCATCAAATTCCTTGAATGATGATTCTTTTCGACTACGTCTTTTTCAGCGTATGCTTACAGGTCCAGCTGCTAAATGGTACATTGAATTACCTAGAGATTCTTTTGACAATTTCATTGCCTTAGCTACTATCTTTTTGACCCATTTCTAGTTTCTGATCAGATAAAAAACTGGAACGGAACTCTTTACCAACTTCAAATAGACTAATGCTACTCACATTTCAAATCATATTCATGAGTGGCATCACCGTCAACGAATGGTTAAGACATTTTTTCCCGATCATCTCCTTGCTGAATGGTTTATTAAGTCCCTGTTACCATCTATAACTGAGGATGTGGCTAAAGGTGGCGTCGTCACAGAATATCAAGTTATCGCTCGTGCCCAGTATTTAGACTTGATTTACACTCAGTCTAGCATGCTCTATGAAAAAATTCCTAATGCGCCATGATCTAATTTCAATGTTCCTCCTCAAATAAAGGACTCTCATGCCAGAGACGACTTGATAGGCACTGAAAACACACACCACATTATTACATCTGATCCTTCTCCTACTTCTAAAATTAATGCTGTGTCATTTGACAAAGGCAAAAGTGATTAGCAACCAAGAGGTAAAAAAAGGGGAAATCAAAGAAAAAGAAAACTTCTAACCTGCATGAAGATCATCTGATCAATTGTCAAGACCATGGAAACCTCGTTATCCATGCATAATCTATAATGAGGAACATTTTGTTAGGGATTGTCCTAACCATGCTGAAGTCTCAAAAATCATCAAGACTTCCCATGCATCAGCTGTTTGACAGACCCATTTCCAAATCCAGACACAAATTTGGTTTCTATGGATCCAGCTCCTAGTTCCCAAGTGTTAATGTTATCCACCACAAAACCTTCACAAAATATTTTGGTTTCGACGTGGAATAAATACTATGGTAGTCCAGCCACTGATCAACCTAATACCTCGACAACAGATCCATCTAATGAATCAGTACCACCTACTTTTATTCCTGAATTGACAATTAAGCCACCAAAGGGAGTAATTCATAAATCGACATATAATCCTCGAGAAAGAGCTATACAAAATTATAATATAGTTGTAGATTTGGCTCAATCCCCTTTAGCTATGTCTGCTCTTGAGGTATTACAAAATTTTCCCTCCCAAAATCAGTCTTTATTGTCGACAATCGGTGGAATTGATCTGACTGATTCTAATCTTGTCATCTTTAATCATACAGGATATGTGCTGCAATTACCAGCAGAATTGGCATTCTCCATCAGAGTAAATTTTCTCAATCACCTTGTTCATCGCACTATTATTAATGAGGGAGCTTCTACGTGCATTATGTCTCTAAACTGTTGGAAGTCACTTGGCTCGTTGCGATTATCACAATCATCAATGAAGTTAAAGGCTTTTGATGGAAGAACATATAAACCTTGTGGTATTATCAATAGTCTGCAAGTTGAATTAGGGGGAAAAATAATAAATATTGATGTTGAGGTTGTTGACGGACCCCTTGACTATAATATTTTACTTAGAAGACCATGGGTATATGTAATGACTGCTATTGTTTCTACATATTTTAGAATGATTGCCTTTCCACATAAAGGTACAATTACAATCATTAATCAGTTATCCTTTTTGCCTTTGCTTCGTAGGTAACTAGAAGCATTCTGTTTGTTCACTTACCCCAACTAGAAATCCAGGACATTGGTGTAGGACTCTTAAAGGATTCCACTTTTATGGGAACCTTTGCGTTACCGCCGCCTGCGACACCAGTAGAAATTGCAAGCATAGAGACCTGCTACATGATCTCTTCCACTCTATCTGGCTTAAGGAAGAGTATGGGTGATTCTAATATTTCTAAGTTGGATGATGTTTTACAGCCCAACCTTATTGAGCTATAATAGAAATCAATCTATTTGGCTTGGGCGGCAAATCCGAAATCAATGTCGCCGAGTGTTTGGATTGATCATTCCTTAGATTTTGGTACTCCATTTCATCCATTTTCCTCAACATGTTTGACAGATGAAATATTTTGGAAGCTATGATGTCAGAAGGAGAACCATGGGAATATTATCATCATCGTTCCCATCTTCCAAATTATGAAGAAAATAATCTAAGTGAACTATATCACCCATCCATCAAAAATTTCTTTTCGAATTCTTTTCCAATTAATGCAATCGTTCTGAGCGAAACTTATCAAATATTGAAGAAATGATTTCTATTGATATTTCGACCAAACCTGGCGTTGTAGAAAATATTCATGTCGGTGTATCTTTTTCTCCATCAGAACTTGATTCATATCACTCTCTTTTTCATGAATTTCGTGATGTATTCGCTTGGTCTTACAAGGAAATGCTAGGCATAGATACTAGTATAGTTGAACATACTATTAATATGTATCCCAATGTCAAACTAGTGTGTCAACGACTTTGTCCTGTTCATCCAAAGAAAGCCGCTGCCATCAAAGTAGAAGTTGAAAAATTTTTGCATGCTGGTTTCATTTACCCTGTTCCGCTAACTGAGAGGGTTTCCAATATCATTCCTGTTATGAAAAAAAAGGAACCATGAGAATGTGCATTGATTATCAGGATGTTAATCATGATTTTCCAAAAGACAAATATCATACTCCCTTTATCGACTAGATTATTGATGATTGTGCTGGATGCGAAATATTTTTGTTCATGGATGGATTTTCCGGCTACAATCAAATCAATATCCACCTAGATGACCAACATAAGACAACATTCATCTGTCCCTGGGGCACATTCGCATATAGGAAACTTCCGTTTGGTTTAAAGAACGTTGAGGAAAATTTTCAGAGAGCAATGGATTATGCTTTCAATGACATCAAGCACATTGTTCAAACATATCTAGATGATTTATCAGCGCATTCATGAAATCGGACTGATCACCTGATGCATTTGAGAGCCATTTTCTTACATTGCTGACACTACAAAATACACCTCAATCCATACAAATGTGTGTTTTGTGTTGGTTCTGGTTGATTGCTCAGATTCTTAGTCTCAAAATAAGGAATTTGAATAGACCCACTGAAGGTACAGGCGATTCTTGATTTTCCTACACCGTCAAACTTACTTCAGATACAAAAACCTCAAGGAAAGGCTAACTTCCTGAGAAGGTTCATTCCAAACTACACCGAAATGGCTAAAGGATTTACTCGATCATTAAAAAAATGGGTTCCCTTCCATTGGGACCAAGTTGCACAAGCTTCTTTTGATGCTGTCAAGGACCATATTGTCCGAGCGTCATTAATGTATCCTCCAAATTATCAAAATGATTATTTCCTATATATCGTCGTGGCTGAAACGACCATCACTATGGTTTTGTTCCAAGTAGAAGATGGAATTGAACATCCGATCTATTATTTGAGTCGTAATCTCAATGATACGAAAGTTAAGTACTCGTATGTGGAAAAGCTTGCCTTGGCAGCTGTTCAAGCTGTCCAAAGATTTCTCCATTATATCCTGCTTTGAAAAACAACAATAGTTTCGGATTGCAACCCCATGACTTACATCTTATCACGTCAATTTCTGGGATGAAATTATTCAAAATGGATCATCGTTTTGCAGGAATTTGATTTGGAATTAATCAAATCCAAGTCAAAGAAGTCTTTAGTTTTGGCTGAGCTTCTCTGTGACCTTCCCTCTGATAGTAATCCTACTACGTCGGAACCATCTATTCCAGACAAGTCTCTGTTTCTGATCGGATCATCTAATCCTTGGTATGGGGATTTCATCATTTATCTCAAAACCCAAACTTTTCGACCTAATACCTCTCGCTCTGACCAACAATGTATTCGATACCAAGCCAAAGATTATCTAATCGTCGGTGATACACTTTATCATCGTGGTGTCGATACCATTTTAAGGAGGTGCTTCACTCATGAGGAGGCCGAAAAAGTGTTAAATGATTGTCATGATGGGGCTTGTGGTGGACATTTATATGGATATGCTACCGCGTAGAAGATACTCCACACCGGTTACTTTTGGCCTACTATTTTTCTAGATTTCATCCTCGCAGTCAGAAGTTGTCATGCATGCCAGATTTTTTTATCGTAAAATCCACAAACCACCAATGCCAATGCATCTTGTTGTCTCTGCTAGACCATTTATGAAATCGGGTATTGATTTCATGACCTGTAACCCTCCTTCGTCTGGGGGGCATGGTTATATTATTGTCGTAGTCAACTATTTTACCAAATGGGCCGAAGCAATGCCTACATTTAATAATATAGGACAAACAACTGCATTTTTTTTCTTCAACCATATTATTGCACGGTTTGGGGTCCCACAGGCTATAGTTACGGATCATGGGAAGCATTTTTGCAACCATATGATGTCTGAATTGACAGCAAAGTTAGGATTGTTGCATGATAATTCTACTCCTTATTATCCACAATCAAATGGACAAGTTGAGGCTATTAAAAAAATTCTTAAACGAATGCTTCAACGAATGATAGGAGTCTGTAAAAGGAACTGGCACTTGATCCTGTACTCCGCCTTGTGGGCATATCAAACCTTGGTGAGAAAGCAACTAGATTTACCCCTTTTCAATTGGTGTATGGTTTGGAAGCTATCTTACCAATCCAATGCAAAATATCATCGTTAAAACTTGCGATAGAATTGTTACCTGACACCTCAAAAGAAGAAGCGTGTCTACTTAACCTAATCCATCTAGATGAAATGCGTTGTGAAGCCTAATTGGCCAACGAAGCACATAAGAGATGTATAAAGGCGCAATATGACAAAAATGTCCAGCCTCATATCTACTCAGAGGCCGACTTGGTCCTTCTTTACGACCAAGAAGTTGATGTAATACGTACAGGGAAATTCGAGCCATTATGGCATGGCCCCCTATATTGTCAAAAGAGTTCTTGCTAAGGGTGCCTACGAGTTAGTTGATTACGATGGGATTCCATTGGCACAACCTCGAAATGGGTTTTATTTGAAACGTTACTATGCTTAATCATGAGCGTAGTAATTTTTTGTATTATATTGTTTATATGCTCTTGATTTGAATTCACTATCTTAATTTGTTTTTTAGAGTTTTCTTGACATTAGTAATCCACTTTAAATTTTTTATGGCAGATGTCTGGATATTTGGAACCATTTTTTGGATATGATGATGGTGCTAGTCGTAGTACGCAGAATCTATCCTCTGCAGTGTGGGCCATTTTCGCTCCAAACGACGAGTTAGTGAGTTTTCGAGGTATTTGTATTGGTAGATCGACGAACAATATCGCTGAGTATAGTGCATTGATCAAACTTCTCTCTGATGCCATTTAATTTGGTATTAATCGCATAATCATAAGGTTAGACTCACAACTTGTGGTACTACAACTTACTAGTATTTATACTGTTAGAAATTCAACACTTCTTAGATTGTTCCTTAAAGTTCGACTTTTGGAAAGACATTTTGGTTTCATTCAATATCAACACATTTCCAGAAATTTGAACACTTTAACTGATTCATTAGCTAATCAAGTTTTAGATAGACATTTGCGTCATATGTAAAGAAAATATTCAAAACATTGAATAGGATTGCGCATTAAACATAGGAAAAACTCTGAAAACATATAGATAAATAGTTATAGGTTTTTGGCAAAATTTGTGCCCAAGACACATTGGTCATTTGACCTCAAAATGTATGCAAAAAGTCACAAGTAAACTAGTGGTGCTCGTAGTAACATGTTATAGATCTAGCAATCCTACGAAGAAACTACATCCAATGGATACGAACCCCAATTGTGTGTCACTACAGTCGCATGGGAAGCTCTTCGATCTGGCAATCCAGAATCCCGAAGGTCAACCCCTCTATATGCTGCTAGAGCTCAGCTAGAGTCTCAGCCATATCAAGGTCCTAAAGGACTTCTCTCCAAATAGACCTCTCTGGTGGCGCATCCACTTCGCACTTTGGTTCCTCTACTGGTTGAATGCGACTGATATCTGCATTACATCAAACATTTAGTTTAGTCTTGGAAAGAAATAAAAACACAAAAACATTGTATAAACCTTAGAAAAATAAAAAAACATGGTCAAATCATTCTTACCTATTGCACCCCACTGAACGCCTTCTGGTAACACTAGATCTGGATCTCCTCAGAAGTCGATGCCTATGTATGCATACTCATCGATGGCAAAAATATATCGCTGGAACCAGGCAAAGAATGAAGTAGAGAACACAACGGTCAATTGGCTTGCATGCCGACCCATGAGTTCTACCCATATCTGCATTCGAGGATCTCTAGGACTAGATATATCCAATGTTACATGTTGTGGCTGCATCAGTGGATTCCATTCTAAAGCGAAGGAGATAAGGATCGAACCATAACTGAAAATTTTCTTCCTTCCTCCCTTTGTTTTATTCAGTTGTTCCTTTCTTTGAGATAGAACAACTTTAGACCAGTTGAATACTTTTGGCTCTAAGCACTCTAGCGCATACTACATATACAATCTGTTCGCTAAATGGAGTGTAACGATACTAGGAAGTTTAGTGATCATGAAAAGGATGGTTCTCAAAGGAAAATCCCTGACATCCCGGATGTTTATTTTCACATCTTTGCTAGGTTCTGACCCTGGATAGCAATACTGCATAGCATAATCCCTCAATGTCTATCCTCCAACGGTAGACCCTGTGAGAGAAATGGGAAAACCTCTCCTCGACAAACCTGTGAGAAAATACACATCCTCAACTGTTATGGACAACACTTGATTTTTTTATGTGAAATGCCGTTATCACTGGATCCCATGCTCGAACAAGGAACTCTAGGAGTTCTATTTGTTGCCTCATTCCCGACAATTTGAAGTACTTAAGTAGTCCGCAATCTCTTAAGGCTCTTACAGTACCCAGATCATTCAAGGAAATCATATCTTGTTCTTCATGTTCTCTTTCTCTCTATGTAATAATCATTATAATCCGATGGAAACCTGAAAATCAACCATAATATCCATTAGATACGATTCATTGCAAAAAACTAGGAAAATTTTGAGCAAATCATGAAAATCAAAAACTTAAACTGCACCTAACGCACCCCCTGAGTTGAGATAGTGAATTGCATATGCAGTTACCCTTCACTGTACCTGCTATGCAATGCAGGTTTCGATGTTCAAGGGTGTGTTGCCCTCAATTTGGGTAGAATTTACCCTAGAGGCCTTAAAACCATAAAAATTTGCAATAAATGGGAATGAACTGAATACTGAAAGGAAGAGGAGGTTCATGGCACTAACCTAGATCAAACGGTGACAAAAACTGTCCACAGAAATGACCGCAATCAACAATTGAGGTTTAGGGGAAAAATCAGGTTCAGAGCTCCAAAATGCAAATGGTAACTATGGAATGGTAAAAATGAATAGTGAAACTACTTTATATAGTCAATTAATTAATTGCAAGTTAAATTTATTGCTATGAATATGGTTTTATTATGTTTTTATCATGAAACAGGTATTTTTAATCCATTTGATGTTGTTCTGAAAGGGAAATACAACTGATGAACATATTAGTCATGCAGATTTATTTGAAATAAAGACTTGACCACAAAGCATAATTTTTCTCCTTATTTTTCGAGCTTTGTTAAAAATGAAAAAGGATTTGAAGCGCACTTTTATCTCTTTTTGAGCTTCAATAACAGTGAAAAAGGAACCCTTGGAGTCTTCTTTTAGCTCTTTTCAGACTCCGATAATGTGAAAAGATTGCCGAGCACTTGTCATTTCGAGCTCGTTAAAGTAAATGAATTGATATCTACTCAATATAAGTTTAACCCTTTTTTGGACTGAGATGGATTGTTTATGAAAAAGGAATACCTTGGTTAAACATGAACAAAGAGGTTTTTTCATATATTATTTTACACTTTTTCGGATCTAAGAGACAAATTTACGAAAAATTACTTATGGAGTTCTCTTTCGTCCTCTTTTTCAGATTATCTAAATATGAAAAAGGACAAGGCTATCACTGTCGTTAAGCTCGTTAAAACATAAAATAACGACAGGCTTTTCAATCATGGCAAGAATCGAGTTTCATTCATCACTAGAATTATTAAATTATTAAATAGCGATACTTTAGTCGCCTGAAGGGTTGAATTATAGATCAAGAAAATTTTATCCTCCTCAAGCTTATTAAAAAATAAAGAGGTATTGGTTGACAAATGACCAGGGAAAATTTGGGAAAAATAAGTAAAGTTTCTTTTTGGTAGCAAGTCGCTCTTGAACATGACACTTCTTTCACTCCATGTCTGTGACTATTTGGGTTGGGTATTCATCTTGATGGTTCATTTACACCTATGGTTCATCATACCTTCACTTTGGTTTTGGGTCAATGCTGCCAACTCATCACATTGTCGTTGATATGTTTAAGAGAAGTCATCTAGTGATTAAAAACTCATCCTTTTGCAATACTCATAAACCTTCATTTTCATGACCGTCATCCCTGAAAATCTGCTATATCAAGTCAAACCCTTGTCTCCGAAATCAGTAACTTCTATTTTTTAATAAGGTGACTTCCTGTCCACAAAAAATCAATATCCAGGAATTTCACTTAGAAACATTAGATTCCAGTACCATGACGCTTGTTACATCAAATCATCTATTCACGCCTTATGAAATGTACTGTAGTACCTTGAGGGCCATTGAAATTAATGGTGGTTCTCTCATGCTTGTTAACAGCTCACATTGTTGGCTGGTAATCAAACAATGTCTTTCCATGTTCGACTACAAATCATATATTCACATGGATAGACTTGTACCCGAATGATTGAGTGAATGAGATAAGAAGACCCTGGATCTAGTTTCAGCCATTCGGGCTGCGATTTCAGGATTGTTGTACACATCATCTATACGGTGACCTTACATACATATTTTCATGCAAACATGGGCCTATATCTATAGGCATGTCTGCATTTGGGCAACATTCCAATGTAGATGACTTTCTGAACTATGTACATGTTATTAGATTGTTTATGTGTTGACTATGGGAATGCCTACCCTCAGCAATTATGATCAATAGAGGATATATCATGATGTAATGTATTGTAATATTGATGCAGGTGACCATTCCGCTTCGTTTCCAGGCTTATCACAGTGTAAAGCATCTCAATCAAATGTTCTTATTATTTGGATCTCATGCTTTAGGGGGCAATTGTTATAGGTCAATTTGGGCACCATTCCCAATGACCTGGTTAACTAGGCATCATCTCCATGACTGATGATCAAGGGTCTATCATTCCCTATCATTTCAGTTTCTATATGCTTTAATATAGAAAAAATACAAATCAAACAAGACTTTCATCAAGAAAAGGTTTCCATGGTTTGAAGCTTATTGTATAACATATGAGAGCTCACCAACGCAGGCTCTAAGGGGCCTAGTGCATTGCATATGCAGGTAGCCCCATCCAAGGCTACTCTACAGAGAACTTCCCAACATTCAAAGGTGCGTTGGTCACATTGGGAATGAAATTATCATTGTTCTGGAATCTCCACTTGGCCAGTGCCTTCTAGAAGAGTTCACATGTGTCAAGCTTCGGATCCAAGTGTCCATTTGACATCTACATGAATGGAAACATGTCTTGCCTATTTTTGGAAAGCTATTGATTGCAAAAAAACCTACAGTTCATCTATAAATTGAACACAGATCTAAGTGTTTGAGAAGGAAGAATTTGAGTAGAGAAATGCTGGAGAATTTTCAGTTGAGAGTTTGATTTGTGGAGCTGCTGCTGGAGAGATTTATGCTGTGATGAGACTTGGAAACTTTGCTGGAAGGTCACTTCAAATCAGTCACTAGGTTGTAACCTCTCCTTCTATCATCAATAAATAGTACTTCTTATTTTTCCCTACATGCATCTATGTTAACTTTGATTTTCCATACTGTAAGATCTTGGTTGATGAATGTAGTTTATGCTTTACTGATTTAGCTAACTAGCTTGAATAGATATATATATTATTGCGCCTTCTACTGTTTCAATGTTCTTTATTGCAGAAAGAATTCAACTCACAAACTGCTTGAATTTGAAGCTGCAGTGGAAGCGACAAAAGGAGCCATTTGGAAGCAACTGAACAAGTATGAATTTGAAGCTACAGTGGAAGCGACAAAAGGAGCCATTTGGAAGCGACTAAACAAGTAAGCCTCCAATCCTCTCTGTGTATCTATTCTAGACTATCACCTGTCTAGGGAAGTGTAATTTATCCGTAGATTACAATTCTGGCCCAACACACATGGCATCCTAGTAAGCATGTGGGACCCACATGGCAAGCTCCCCAGATTTTGACACAGGGCGCTCCTCCATTAGCCCCTTGCCCTGGCAGAAAATTAAAAAAAAATGATATTTAATTTCCCACATAAAAACAAAAAAATCATTAAAAAAAAACTATATATTAATTATAGTTATTAAACAATCAAAATCAATTTAAATATGGTAAATTTTTATGTAAAAAAATCATATTAAATATGGTTAAATTCCATATTAAACAAAACCTCCATTTTTGGTTTTGGGAGTCATTACAATATGGATATACAAATTCCATATATTATATAGTTTGAAAAAACTATATTAAAAATAAAATTGGGTTTTAAAACAATATTCAGAGTCAATGGGATTTGAACTCAAAACCTCCCAACAACAACTATCTTAATATGATTATGCCAACCAATGTGCCAACCTCACACTTTGTCTTATTCATTCTCACACTTAATTATAAAATTCCATTCAAATGGTTCAAGGAAACCACGGAGAATGATGGAGAATACATGAGAGATGAGGGCACAGGGAGGCCAATTGAGTCGTGAGCAAAGAGAAGGTAGGTCAGACGGCAGATGGACACGTAGTTCGAGGAAGGATGGTGCACGTAGTTCGAGGGAATATTGTTTGATGCCAAGGGAACCTTTTGATCCCAAGGAGGTAAAATTTTCAAAATGTATTAAAATTTATATGCATTTTAACCATAATTTCACAAGGAGCGCGATGGTGCGCCCACATTTTCCTTTTGAGCAGTGGTTTTGCAGATTCCCTGTGGAGGAGAACCTTCAGGAAACTTGAAGGAATCTTTCAAATTACTTGGAGGCTGAAATTTGCTGGTGTCAGAATGAGGTCAACCTTATGCTCATTCTTCTCAGAATTTTGCAAGGATCTCAATGGTGAGATCATAGTTCTATTTTGAGTTGCAGATTTCCAGATTCCCTGTGGAGCAACATGTTTGAGGAATCGAGGGGGAATCTAAAAGATTCCCTAAGGCCTAGGTTTTCACTTTGCCAGAATTCAACAAATTGATAGTCAATCCTAAACCTCTCGGCAAAACGAGTTCAACGATGTAGTCATATTTTCCATATAAGCCTTATGTTTTTTGGCCACTTTTCAAAGTGGAGTTGTAGGTGTCAAAATTTAGTGTGTGAGCAGTAGTTTTCAGGATATTCGATGCCATGAGAATAATGGTACAACTAGATCCAATATTTTATCATCCTTGTCTTTAAATATCTCTAGGATGTGAGGTATATGCAGTGTGATTATATACTTCTTTGTCTCTTTGCGATGAGATGCATTGTGTTGTATAAATCCCTATTTGATGATTGATGTGGGATATTGTTTTTGTTCTTGATGTTAGATGTAATTTCTATCATGGATTTGTATTATGTTTGAGATCCCTTTGCTGCCATGTTGGTGGGATACTCATTGTCACTTATATATTTGTTTGAGATCCCTTTGTTGTCATGTTGGTGGAATACTCATAGTCAGTATGTGTGAATTATTTTCATACTCATTAGGGGAATTTTGAGGTTTAAAATGGGTGTCCTAAGAAAAATGTACAACTAAAATAAACTTTATAAGAACCAATAGGATTTAGGATGATGATTTCAACCATGGGGGATGATTCACCATTTTTTAAGTAAAAGGGCAAAAAAAATTAAAAATAATATAATAATAAAACTACTTTTTCAACTTATCTCCCAAATTTTTTACTCAAATTTTGAGCGGGAGTACTTGTTGGATGCAAAATTTAATTCCTCATCCAAGGAGTACCCATGTTGCATACTTTTTATGGACCTTACTACATGAAAAATGAGAAATACATGAAAAAACATGATTTCAATCACGTTTTTCATGTATTAATTATTTTTCATGTAGTAGGATCCATCTAAAGTATGCAACATGGGTACTCCTTCGATGAGGAATTAAATGTTTCATCCAATGAGTATTCCCACTTAAAATTTGAGTAAACACTTTGGGAGATAAGTTGAAAATATGAGTTGAAAAAGTAGTTTTCTCTTTTTTTCCCTCTAAAATTTGATGATGTAATCAAATATTATTTTATTATTTCCACTATTATTTTATAATTTCCTTAGGAGGCCCATTTAGACCTCAAAATTCCCCTAATGGATAGGAGTCCTTTTTGTGAATGAGAGTTCCTATAGTGGAACATCTCATGGAGACATCTAACCACTCCTGCGTGAGGGCATTTTTCTTGTACGACAGAAAAAGTACCATCCATGTACATCATCACTCTTTCCAACACTTAATGCAGCACCCTACACCATCTTGATACCGAGGCCCGGAGGCGTAGTCCCTCCTGGACGAACTCCATTATCAATCCCTTACATTGATAATTATTTTTATCTTCCTCTTGTTTACATCATTCAAATGTTCATTTATGTTCACTAACGCTTTGATTAAATGAAATTATAACACATCAGCCTAAGTAAAAGGTCCTGGTTAAGGGTATTAGAAATTTACCTGGATCATATAACGGGAAAGATTATTTTAGAATTGAGCATTTTATTAAGCACAATTTTAATTTGTGTCTCAAGTTTGGGATGAATTTTTTTGAGCTTCTGTTGTATTGGTTTTACATATGGAAACATGGGTATTATATTTTGAATGATAGAAGTGTCATAGGCATTCAATTCATCATAACTCAAAGAAAAAACATCTTTGTATCTCCTTAATAAATGAATAAAAGTGAGCCTTTCATCAAGAGAGAGTCCAAGTCCTAAATTAATGTTTTGAGGTTTTTCTTCAAACCCGAAATTGATGAATTCGAATCTCAGGGTGTTGCTTTGGAGTTTACAATTAGTTTTTTTTTAAATATATAGTTCAAGTTATACATGTCTTCTAAATTCACCACAGTTTTTGGCAATGAGTTTTTATCAGAGGGCCTATTAAGATTTCTATCATGTTCACCCTCATCAATAATTTGATCTGTGTAAGTATCTTATGAATTTATAAAAGTTATAATATCATCATCATAATTAAACACTCTCTAGTTAGTGATGTTATCATCTATAGAGGGTTGAAAAAAATTCTATAGAAAATCTATCTGGACTAAATTCCTCAAGAGGGATGAGTTTAGAAGCAACGTTGGCTAAGTGATCTGCACTATCATTTTGAATTTTGGGGATTGGAGATATATTAAATTCCAAGAAATGTGAAATAAAATGTTGGATTGGGGCCTGATAATACTTTAGGTGATTCAAGACATAGTGAATTCTATTTCTTACTTGTTTAATAACAATTTCAAAACCACCAAAAACTTTGAGATATTTCACATGTAGACTAGTATCTTTCTGTAATCCTTCAACAAGTGCTTCATATTTAGATACATTGTTGGAACATTCAAACTCTAACATGCAGTAAAGCATAGTATTTTCTCCATATGGAATCATTAATATATAACCACTTCTTGCACCGTCATTGGACTTAGACCCATAAAAATAAGGAGTTAAAAATAAATTATCATATTTATTTACAGATAATTCTACAATATTTATACATCTTGATGAATTTGTTTGTGAAAAATTTTCAATTTGCAATGTAACAGATTCAATAGGGACATGAGAAAATTGAGCATGAAAACTACTAAAGAAGGAATCGGCAGAGTATTTACCCAAGATATTATTAGTGAAAGCTACATGCTTTCTCTTCATCAAGATCAATCACATAATATTTCATGTGTTTCTCCCTATCAAATTTGATCTGATTTGTTTTACTGTTATAAGGGAGCCAAAGATGAGACCAATCTATAGCAAAATAGAAATGTAACTTTTCAGGCCCATCCTTGCTTAAAATGAGACAATAAAATTCAGGGACATTAGGAAACAAGATATCTATAATATGAAACACCTTTAAATTGGAATATAATCTAATTAAGACATCATTCATTTCTCCCAAAACTTTCATTTTTGTTCTATGAAGTTGAAATATTTGTACAACAGATTTCTGGGGCGTTACATTTAATTTCAAGCACACCAAATAAGGCATGATATTGGAAGTAGCATTCAAATCTACCAAATAGTTGTGAACATTTTTGTTCAAAATTTTAAAAGTAAAAGAAAAAGAGTATGGGAATTAGACCTTTCTCTGATCAAAATTGTGTTGGAAGGATCCAGTTTGTCTGAGGGCACATGAGCTGGGTTATTTTTTCCTTTGGAGACTTTAGCAGTAAACAATAGTTGAAGGTAATGGGGAAACATGTACATCATTTAACTCATTAGGTAATAAATATTGCTATTTTTTTAATTTACTAACCTCATATATAGAAATATTTTCTTTGGTCTTCTTCATATCTTCTACTATATTATATTCAATAGCATTAGAAATTGTTAAGGTCTTTGATGAAGGAGAAGAGGACAAAGGTGATTTAGGAGCATTCGATGTAGACTCAGCAGATTTATTAGAAGGATTTTTTGATCTACCTTTCTCTTTGGCTAAGTCATTGAGACCTTTTTTATTTTTAGGTGTTGTGTTTGTAGGTACTTTACTTCGAGTACTAACAAGAAGAGCCTCTTCTTCTTCTTCGCTTTCTGAAGTAGTGAGGATATAATCCCATAAGCCATGAGCTTCTACTATTTCTTCTGCTGATGTTGTTCCTTCCTCTCCCTCTTCTTTATCCGAGTCTACAGTAGATATTTGAGCAGGAGGTTGAGGTTGAGGAATTTGATTCCTCTTTATTGGTCTAAAATATCTCCTTGTTGAAGTTTCAAAAAACTTATTTTTTAGCTCTACCATCTCATTGGAAATGGTTTTAAGGACTTTCTACAAGCCTTCCAAATCAAAAGGATCTTTAGAAGACTTATTTTTGGGTTCTTATTTAAAAATTACCTTTTTAGCTTGCTTTCTTTCTTCTATAACAAATTTATTCTCAAGGGATAATACCCTTTTCTTGATACCCAGGGCTTCCTTCATGTCACAAGAAAGTACTGTCTTTTGATATTTGTCAACAAACATCACGATATTTGAAGGTGGGGCACTATTATACCATTCAATCTAAACATCAACACCAGGTTTGGATGTAGTTAACATATTATTCAAAATATTATTAAATATTGAATTAAAAATTTAACTTTATCATTGGGTGAAGCTTTGAGATTCGATAATTCGTTAATTAGTGTTGTAATTGTTTTATCATCCCAAAATTTCTTAAGGAATTTTTCTTCTAATGTATCCCAATTAGTAATTAATCCAGCTTGAAAGGAAAAATACCAATACCTTGTAGATCCTTCAAATGTATAAGGAAATAGTCTACACACCACGTCCTGTTCATAAACCCTATTAAGGTTGATTGCCAACATAAAATTGTGAAGATATTCTTCTGTAGGTAATCCATCATCTGGATTATATTTAGGAAACCATTTCTTTGGATGCTTAAGAAAAGGGTACAGGGAAGGATTCATTGAAACTACTCCTAGATTGTTCCATGATCTATTTTCCATTTTTGGATTAATATAAAGTCCAAAAGTATATGTATTTGACAAAGGGGTTGTTGATGTATTAACAATTGGAGAAGTTTCCCCTGTAGTATCATTGAAAACAATAGCACTGGTAGGTTGTGGATAAATAATATGGGTGAAAGTAGATGTTAAAGGGTGATAGGAATAAGTTAAAGAAGGTGGAGAGGAGGTGGATTGAATAGTGGGAGTATGAGGTGGAGAGGTTGTAATGTTATCACTAGCAGAGGACTGAGTACCAAAAATATGTTTATTTTTCTTATGAGTTGGAAATGGAAATTTTGAATGGTTTAAATCCAAGTTTCTCACTATGTGATCTGGTAAGGACTCCAAAATACTTTAGTGAAGAAGTGACACAATCATCAAAAAGTTCTGGTTGAGTAAGATGTTCTCCTGAAATGGAAATCCCTTCCAATTTATGTATTATAATTTGAAGTTCAAGAGCTTCACTAGGGTGATATGAAAGTGGCGAGGAGGTTCCACCAACTATTTTCGCACAAAACTAGGATATTTGGAAGATGCTTCAACAACTTCAGATCTAGAATCAGGTGACTTGGAATGTGATCTAGAAGTTGGAGGAGATTTTCAGGGAGAATGACTCTTAGAATGGCCTCTTGAATTATAATGAGAATTTATTTTCATTCACATTCTATTGGGCCTCCTTCTAATGCCAAAAATATTGGTGGTAAAAAATTTCCTCATCAACATTGGGGGAAAACCACCCATTCGGGGTCCCAATTAGACCCTTTTCCATTTAGAATAGTGGCTATACTAGAATTATGGGACCCATGACTAGAATTAGTTGGAGGCTGAGAAAGTTATCAATGATTGTCTGGAAACACTACCATGCATAAGATACTCTGCACTAGTTACTTTGGCCTGCCATATTTTGCGACTGCATCCTCGCGGTCAGAATTTTTCATGCATGCGAGATATTTGATCGTAAAATCCTAAAACCACCAGTGGAAATGCATCCTTTTATCGTTGTGGGACCATTTGCAAAATGGGGCATTGAATTAATAACCTGCAACCCTTGTTCGTCCGGGGGGCATGGTTATATTATTGTTGCAGTAGACTACTTTACCAAGTGGGCCGAAGCGATGCCTACATTTAATAACACAGGCGAAACAACTGCATTATTATTTTTCAATCATGTCTTCTCACTCTTTGGTGTTCCACATGCTATAGTCATAGATCATGGTAAAATTTTTTGCAATCACATGATGAATGAGTTGAATTCCAAATTAGGACTGTCACATGATAAGTCTACTCCTTATTATCCACAATCCAATGGAAAATTTGAAGCTATTAACAAGATTATTAAGCGAATGATAGGATTTCATAAACAAAATTGGAATTTAATCCTGTACTCGGCTTTGTGGGCATATCGAACCTCGGTAAGAAATGCAACCAGATTTACCCCCTTTCAATTGGTGTATGGTGTGGAAGCTATATTACGTATCCAATGTGAAATATCATTGTTAAAACTTGTTTTTGACATGTTACCTGACACCTCTACTGAAGAAGCACATATTTTTAACCTCATCCATCTTGATGAAATTCATCATGAAGCCGCATTGGCCAACGGAGCGCATAAGAGACGAATCAAGGCACAATACAACCAACATGTCTAGCCTTGCATCTTCTATGACAGTGTCCTGGTCTTACATTATGATCAAGATGTTGTTGTAATAGGTACAGGAAAATTTGAGCCATTATGGCATGGCCCCTATATAGTCAAAAGAGTTCTTGCTAAGGGTGCTTACGAGTTAGTATATTATGATGGATTTCCATTGGCGCAACCTCAAAAAGGGTTGAATCTTAAATGTTACAATGCTTAGTCAAGCGTAGTAAAATTTTGTACTATATTGTATATATGCTTTTAATTTGCATTTACTATCTTAGTTTCTTTTTCTAGAGTTTTCTTGAAGTTAGTAATCCGCTTTACATTTCATCGCAAATGTTTGAATCTTTGGAACCATTCGTTGGGTATGCTGATAGTGCTAATCGTAGTACGCAGAATCTATCCTCTGCAACATGGGCCATTTTCACTCTGAGCGATGAGTTAGTGAGTTTTCAAGGGATTTGTATCAATCGATATACAAAAAATATCACTGAGTATAGCTCATTGATAGAACTTCTCTATAATTCCATTTCATTTGGTATTAACCGCATCATCATTAGGTTAGAATCACAACTTGTTGTACTGCAATTTACTAGTGTTTATACTATTCAAAATCCAACAGTGAATCGTATGTTCCTAAGAGTTTAAATTTCGAAAGAAATTTTGATTACAGATAATATCAACACATTTCTATAAATTTGAACACATTAACTGATTCCTTAGCGAATTATGTTTTAAACAAACATTTGCAACACATGTAAAGAAATATTTTCAATTCACATCAAATAATTAAATAGGATTTCACAATAAAGATAGGAAAACACTGAAAAAAAATATATAGATAGTTATAGGTTTTTACAAAATTTGTGCCCAAGCCACATTGGTCATCTGACCTAAAAATGTATGAAAAATGTCAAAGTAAACTAGTGATGCTCGTGATAAAAAGCTCCTGATCTAGCTATCCTACACAATAACCGCATCCAATGGTTAGGAACACCAATAGTGTGGCACTACAGTCTCATAGGTAACTCTTCGATCCGAAAATCCATAATCCCAAGAGTCAATCCCTCCACGTGTTACTATAGCTCAGCAAGAGTCTCGGTCATATCTAAATCCCGAAGGACTTATCTCCTGACAACCCTCTCTGCGAGCTCATATTCTCCCTGCTCTAGCTAACCCACTGGTCGAACTCGACCCACATTTGTATACATCAAAACTTTAGTTTATTCTTGGGAAACATCACAAAAAAAAACATGTATAAACCTTAGAAAAAAAAAATACATGGTCAAAACATTCTTACCAATTGCACCCCATTGAGCGTTGTCTGGTAGAATCATGTCTAGATCTCCTTGGAAATCTACGCCTGCATATGCATACTGATCTATGGAGATCATATGTCGTCTGAACCAAGAGAAAAATGCAGTAGAGAATATGATGGTTGATTGACCAACATGTATAGCCATCAATTCAACCCATCTTTGCATTCATGGATCTTTAGGGCTAGATATGCCCAGTGTAACATGTTGTGGCCGCATCAATGGAATCATTGGTAAGTTTTTCTTTCATCTGAAAGAGAACAACTTCAACCTAATTAAATATTTTTGGTTCTAAACAATCAAGTGCATACTGCATGTATGATATGTCTACCACATGTAGTGTAGCAGAACTGACAAGCTTTGCGATAGTAAATAGGATGGTCCTCAAAGGTAGATCACGTACATCACAGATGCTTATTTTCCCATAATTACTTGGTTCAGTCCCTGAATGGCAGTTCTGCAATATGTAACCTTTCACTGTCTCTCCTCCAAGAGAAGATCCTGAAAGAGAAATCATCCACTGAAATTATCGCAACGACAGCTAAAGTTTGGGGGAAAAATTGGTTCAGAGCTCTTAATTTTCAAATGGTAACTTTGGAATGGTAAAAATGAATGGTAAAAACTCTTTTAATTTGTCAATTTGTTTAGTTTAAATCATATTTAATGTTGTGGCTATGGCTTTTATTCATTTTTTCTATGAAACACGTATTTTTAATCTGTTTGATGGTTTTCTGAACAGGTTTTACAACTGATAGAGTGAGATTAGCCGTGCACACTTATTCGAGAAAGATTTGACCACAAAACACAATTTATCCTTCTTTTTCGAGCTTTGATAAAAATGAAAAAAGATTTGAAGTACACTTTTATCTATTTTTCGAGCTTCGATAACAGCGAACAAGGAACCCCTTCAGTCTTCTTTTAGGTCTTTTCAGACTCTCATAATGTGAAAATATTTCAGAGCACTTGTATTTTCGAGCTCGTAAAAGTAAATGAAATGACATCTACTCAGTATAAGTTTAACCCTTTTCCAGACTGAGATAGATTATTTACAAAAAGGGAAAACTTTAGTCAAACATGGCTAAGAGGTTTTCTCAAGTATCATTTTACACTTTTTTAGACCTGAGTGACAAGTTTACGAAAAAATACTCATGGATTTTTCTTTTGTCCTCTTATTCAAACTCTCTAAATATGAAAAAGGACTGGGTTTTCACTGTCATTAGACTCCTTAAAACATAAAACAATGATGGACTTGTTAATAATGGAAATAACGAGTTTCATTTATCGCTAGACTCGTTAAATTATTAAATAGCGATGGATTCAACCGAAGGGTTGAATTATAGATCAAGCATATGTTACCCTCCTAAGGCTTGTTAAAAACTAAAGAGGTACTAGTCATCATATGACTGGGGAAAATTTGGGAAAAATAACAGAATACTTTATGGTAGCAGGTTGCTCTTGAACATGACACTTTCACTATATCACCATGAATTTTGGGTTGGGTAATATTTTTTACAGTTCATCATACCTATGGTTCATCATATCATCACTTCGGTTTTGGGTCAATGCTACCAACTCATCTCAGTGTCGCTGATATGTTCAAGAGAAGTCATCCAATAATTTTCATCTTTCTGCAATACTCATAAACCTTCATTTTCATGAAAGTCATCCCTGAACATTGTTATATCAAGTCACATTTTGTCTCCAAAATCATTACTCCTGTTTCGTGATAAAGTTTCTTCATGTCGACATCAGCTCATCATCCAGGAAGTTTACCTAGAAACATCTTCCAGTACCCTGAGGCTTGCTACATCATCGACAAGTTTCTCGCTTCCGGACCTTTGACCAAAATATTTTTTTTGCCGTTCAACGTCAAATCATCTATTCACACCTTGAAAATAGTACTGTAGTACCTTTAGAGCCATTAACATCAATGGTGGTTTTCCTGCATTTGTTAACAACTCACATCATTGGCTGGTAATTATATGATGTCTTACCATGTTCGACTTCAAATCATATATTCACATGGTTAGAATTGTACCTGAACGATCAAGTGAACGAGATAAGAAGACCCTAGATCTATTTTCATCCATCCGAGTTGCGATTTCAGTATTTATGTACACATCATTTGCATGATGGCTTTACATAGAGATCGTCATCCGAACATGGGCCTATATTTGTAGGCATGTCTATATTGGGAAACATTTCAATGTAGATGACTTTATAAATTATGTACATGTTATTAGATAGTTTATGTGTGGATCATGAGAATGACTCCCTCAGAAATTTGTGATAAAAATGAAATATATGATGATGTACTGTATTGCAAGATTGATGCAGGTCACCATCCACTTCAGTTCCGACTCATCACATCGTAAAGACACTCATCAAAATAGTATTATTATTTTCACTTCATGCTTTAGGGGGTAGTTGTTATAGATCAATCTGGGCATCATCCCCAAAGACCTGGTCAAACTGGACATCATCCCCCAAGACCTGGTAAAACTGGACATCATCCCCAGGACCAATGAATATGGTCTATCACCCCCTTATATTTCAGTTGCTATATAACCTAAGTGAATACATTTCATTCATAGCTTCAATTGTGATATTTCCAAGGTTTGAAGTATATATTATATGACCCACTGACTCACCAACGCTCATGTGCAAGGGACTAACTGCATTGTTGTGCCAATTTACTCCATTCAAGGGTGCATTGCAGTGCACTTCTCGACATTCAAGAGTGCATTGGTCACCTGGGAGAGGAATTCTCATTGTTCCAGGAATCTCCACATGGCCAATGCCTTCTAGAAGAGTCCATAGATGTCATAATTTGAATCCAAGTTTCCATATAACACCTCTGAACTTGGAAACATGTCTTGCCTATTATTAGAAAGTCATTCATTGAGAAGCTACGATCAGTTTCCCTATAAATTGAGCAGTCATCTAAGTGCTGGGGAGGAATAATTCTGTGCAAATTTATGTTGTTGGATTCTCACTTGATAAGAGAGTCAAAGTATTGATATGTTGCTGAGATGATGCTAGATGTGATGAGGCTAGAATGAAGTTGGAGCATGTTGACGACAGATCGATCCATTGGTTGTCACATTCTCCTCCTACTCTTTAATAAATATATCTGTTCATTTTCCCATACATATGTCTATATCTTGTGCAATGTATTCTTGAATGATATATGTATTTCATATCTAATCGGTTTGATTTGACTAAGATAAATAGATACTTGCATATTATATGTTGTTTTTTATTCTCTGTTTATGTTTGCAGGAATCAATCTAGCGACTTGAGTTGGATTGAGAGCAAAGACAACAACAACAGAAGGAGAAGGAGATCTAAACAATCACAAGTAGGCTCTTTCTCATTTTTGTATATCTACTTGTTTTAGATAAAATAGTATTTATCTTTCCTCTGTTGTTATGAGTGAAGAAAAACCACACTCAGGGAATTTATTTTATTCGTAGATTAAAATTTCGTATAAAAAATTGGTGACTCCACTAGGGAGTATCCCATCATTCTTGGTGTTTTTTCCTCTGTTTATCTTCATAAGTAGCATCTACTTTCTGTTATCAGTGATTTGAATGAACATATTGCATTATAAGTGTGTTTAGCTGCTTGTTTCACAAATGCAGTTGCACCCAACGCACTGTTGGTGAAGTCACAATGCATTGCAGTGCACTGTATCCCATTCGAGGGTGCTTTGCAATGCACTATCTCCCCCTAGAGATTGTGTTTATCCCCTTAGCCAACCAAATTCCATAAAAAATTTTAATTGCTTTCAGTTTCAGCCACCTGTTTGCTTCATTCTTAGATGCCTGATAGCTTTTAGAGACCAGTAAACTTTCCTATTCTTCCTCCTTTGAAAAGTAAATTGTTTAGTGTTTTATTAGTTTCTTTTCTTTATCATTAGAAAATAAAATTCAAAGTAGTTAATTTTTGCATTAGATAAATTGTATTTTCGAAAAGGAAATTTTTGTTTCATTCCTCATTTCCTGTAGGAAAATTGTAGTTCCATTCTTCATTTTCCTAAGAGAAATTGTTGTTTCATTCCTCGTTTCTCATAAGAAAATATTTGTTTGATTGATTTGTGCATTTAGTTTACTTTCATTCATTCAAATTAAAGGGATATAAAAAGAAAAGCATGCATGTGCATATAGTGACTTATGTGTGTTACACAGGAACAACTTAGGAAAACTACATTTAGTTTGTGTTCTTTGTTGTATGCTCAAAAATTGATTGCTCTTTCCTCTTATTAGCTAGGATTTTCATTAAAAAAGCTAAATTGAAAAGTTTTCTTATCATTCAGTTTTCATTTTTATAAATTTCCATTACATCATGTGGTGAACCTTAAATACAAAATTTTAAACAAGATCAACATAAAATTTACATCAGTTAACCTAAGAAAGCATTGTAACATTAACGATAACATTTAGAAGGTCGAGGCTAGAGACATGTTCCGACGTCATTAAACATAGCAGTTGTCGCTAAATTTTCTGCCATACCACTACTACATTTGGCGGAAATTCCGACACTTGGTTCCGACGCTTTTGACCAAATGTCAGAAATTTCCCCAAATTTTTTCCATCCCACCCGAAACCATTGCTATACCAACGTTTATAGAAAAGTGTTGCAATACCCACACTTAGAAAAGTGTCGCAATTGCGACGTTTGGAGGAAGACGTCGCAATTGCGACACTATGGCCCAAAGCGTCGCTATTGAGACGACTCCAATCGTCACAAGTGTGACACAATGTCTAGGTGTCGCCATTTTGACGTTTGGAGGCACCCGTCGCAATAGTGACGCTTTTTTCGCCGCTGGTATAACGACACTTATATGTGTGCTACATAAAAATATGAAACTTATATGCGCGCTACATAAAAATTCGAAACTTATATGCGCGCTACATAAAAATGATTTTATTGTTTCGTATCCGTCGCAATAGCTACATTAACGTCTGATATCACGCGCGCATTCACCCTCCGCTCTTGCAGAACAGCATTCGCCCTCAGCTCTTGTAGAACATCATTTGCCCTCAGCATTCGCCCTCAACGTTCACCCTCAGCTCTTGCAGAACAACATTCACCCTCAGCTCTTGCAAAATGGTAAGTTCTTATGGTAGGCCCTTCTTCCTATAGTAGGGTTGACTCTATTTGGGTTTTTTTGGTCAATTCCATTGGATTGTGTTAGGCTGTAGCGTTCTCTCTAGATGTCAAGAATCAAGATTCAATACCCTCTATTATCTTCATCACCCAATACAAGATTTAAATTTTTCCCAAAGAAACGCTTATTAATTTAGCAGCCATTATTTCTCCCTGCTTTAAAAACCCTACATTTAAATGAAAACAAGCATTGCATTTCAACTACAAAAATCTATTAGTGTTCAAATGTACATGTGTGCTACATTAACGTATGATATCACGCGCGCATTCGCCCTCCGCTCTTGCAGAACACCATTCGCCCTCAGCATTCGCCCTCAGCTCTTGCAGAACAGCATTCGCCTTCAGCATTCGCCCTGAGCTCTTGCAGAACAGCATTCGCCCTCAGCATTCGCCCTGAGCTCTTGCAGAAAATCATTCGCCCTGGATTCGCCCTCAACTCTTTCAGAACAGCATTCACCCTGCATTCGCCCTCAGCTCTTGCAGAACAGCCTTTGCCCTCAGCATTCGCCCTCAGCGTTCGCCCTCAACTCTTGCAGAACAACATTCGCCCTCAGCGTTCGGCCTCAGCTCTTGCAGAACAACATTCGCCCTCAGCTCTTGCAAAATGGTAAGTTCTTACTGCAGGCCCTTCCTCCTATAGTAGGGTTGACTCTATTTGGGTTTTTTTGGTCAATTCCATTGGATTGTGTTAGGTTGTAGGGTTCTCTCTAGATTTCAAGAATCAAGATTCGATACCCTATATTATCTTCATCACCCAATAAAAGATTTAAATTTTTCCCAAAGAAACGCTTATTAATTTGGCAACCATTATTTCTCCCTGCTTTAAAAACCCTACATTTAAATGGAAACAAGCATTGCATTTCAACTAAAAAAATCTATTAGTGTTCAAATGTACATGTGTGCATCACTTGTGTAGGGTATTCCTTTTCCACTTTCACATTATCCAAGAATGTGTGTAGTATAGTTCATATTTTTTGTGATTTAGATTATCTTTAAAAAGGAAAGGTAAATTATTTCCCATGGAAATAGAAGGTTTTTCCTTTTTATAGGTTGTTTGGACTTACGTGGAAAATTTTATGGTATGCCTTTCATATTATGTAGTTTAAATTTGAATTAACAAATTATTCTACATGAAAATATAATTAGCTATGTGATGTCCTTCATCACTAATTAAAATTATAGGGTTTCAATTTCCTAGACTCTAACTCATCTGATGGTAAATTCTAGGTTCTCATTGGTGGATCACTCTTCCATTGATTTCCTTTCCCTCTGGATCTTGTCATACTTTAAAATTCATCAATGATACATATATTATTTCGGGTATCCCAAAAGGCTTTATAGTAGAACATATTGTGAAGTTTTTTTGACACTTGAGGATTCTTTTTAGAACTGCAACGCGGTCTATGCTATCGAGTTATATACCAAGAAAATTGTGCTTAATAACCACACTATGAGGTAGGTTCAACCAGTTTGAACTTATTGGGACATAGCATATGAAGTTGTGTGATGAGTCCATATCACAGGTCTATTATGGTGACAAAAGTGAAGACACGTAATGCTAGTTATTATGTTAACATTACTAGAAACATTTTCAAAATTATCCATGCTATCAAGATGTCAAAATTCCAGGCATTAGGTGTCAATACTTGTAGCTAATAGATAATAATAATAATAAAAAAAAATCACAACTTTATTCTTGAAATATGATTGTTACACATTGGTAACCTAGTTCATGAGTTACTATCACCCAAAGACTGCAAAACAAACTTAAAATATAAATTAAACCAACATGAGAATCTGTTGTAAAAAAAATCTTTTGAGGGTGAATCAGTATTTAGTGCAGACTGAAAACTTTCAACTTTTTCTTTCTTTACAACCATACACTACTTTACTGAATAAAACTCACGTATACACGCGGATATCTTGAATAGAACTTGCGTATACCCAGAGATCTAATTATTGCATTTAATCTTTAACTTGGATTATTGCATCATTCATTTATCAGTTGTACAGTAAGCAGTAAACAGAGACAGTAAGAACAGAATAAATCATCACACATAAGCAACACACATGAACACCAGGATTTAAGGTGGAAACCCAATTCGGGAGAAAACCACCGCTGCCGTCGTCTCAGTCTTCAATATTTATTATGTAAAGAAAAATTCTTACAACATTGTACTGGCGCAGACTAATACCATCACGCAGGCACCCACCTGCAGAAGGCTACAACCTACTCTCGTTTACCAGCCTCTCCTGGAAGGGAGCTACAACCCCCTGCTCTCGTTTACTAGCCTCTCCTGGAAGGGAGCTACTACCCCCTCACTGAAGGCTTTGACCCTCAGCACCACTGCAGACCATGTTTCATCAATTTTCAAACTGGATCAAGCAACTTCAACACAACCCTTCACTTATCAACAATCATACTTCGCCCATTGCTTCCAACAGAACAATGAAACCACTGTAACCAGAATATCAGAGATAATCCAGACTTCAGAATTGATATGCAGAATCACATTCAACCTTGAGCCACTATAAGTTCAGATACCATACGCGCCTTTTTCTAAACAGATCCGCGTATACACGTGCTTTACACGAACTGAACCTGCGTATACATCTGTGCAATTTTTAGAATAACCCTAACTACCCATACACGCCTTTGTTTAAACAGATCTGCGTATACACACGCTTTTTGCTAGATGAACCTGCATATAGATCTATAAAAGATAAACTTTGCAGAACACACCAGATCTATGAACTTACCCCGATTTCTTTAATTTCTTCAACAGATTTGCGTCAAGTCTTCATCACTTCTTTTAGATCATCCTAGAGACTCATCATTTCCAGATCTAGATATTTTGAACCTTCATCACATTCATAGGTGCATCATAGATTCAGATCTATCAATTAAGAACAGAGTTCAACCATACAGATAAACTTCAGAGTGAAGTATTCATTAAAGCCTAGACACTTGCACACCCCTTGCATAATGAATTTCTTCTCCTTATATATTTTTAGCCTTTGACAATACCATGAGCCAAAACCACATTACTTCCGATGGTATTCCTGGACGGGATCTCATAGACAATCCAATGCTCAATACAATGGGTCAATACCATGGTAGTAACCCCCGGTTTTACACATTTAGAGCGTAATTGATCATACATGACTTGGCACGTACTTTTCCACATGCATACGCGCATTTTCCTTGATAGACCCGTGTATGCCTTGTAACACACCTTTTTCATCATTATTCTAGCACATGCTGATATTTCTTTCTTCTGCAACTTCTGTACTACTTTTAGAACATCATATTTACTTCATTAATAACCTTATCAAGCATCAAGATCAAATTCATTAAGTAGGTTGCCATCATCTTCATCAAGTTGGTTGCCATCAAGGACAACACTCTGCATCATATTGCCAACAATCTCCCCCTTTGGATTTGATGGCAACCACGATGGTGTTTGATCACCACAACAGATAGATACATTGATTATAACCATTATATAATAACCATGTTACTCTCCCCCTTTGACATCAAGGGAAAAGGGCGGATCAAAACCAACACAAGGTTTTTCTGCTCATGTAGACAGAAGAGCGCTGTAGATATGATGTGCACTGAAGTTACCATGCTCCCCCTGAGTTCATGCTGAATCTTGAAACATATTTTTCAACGAAGTACATGAATCTATGACCTTCCTGTCACCAAGGACTCATACTTACATCAAAGATCCAACTGAGTGGATTTAAATATGTGACTCAAGTACCCAACCAAGTGGATTTACAAAATTGACCAAGTCCTTACATGACTGAATATTACAATTTTACATCATAGGTCTCAACATGACCTTTATATCAAATTACAAATATGATTTTTTATAACCAAAACCAAAAAGGATTTCAAGAAAGTGATCATATTTCAGAATCATCATGCCAACAATGCATAATACTCAGTAAGGCTAATGCTCCCCCTGAACCTGTACAACAGTTTACTCCTTCATCTCCCCCTTAGCTTGTGCATCCTGAATACTTTCAACCGCAGATCATCAAGGCATCTTCATCAAATATCAGAGAGTGAAACAGAACTATGAGAGCTGAAACATCACCAGATATACCAAACAACATTAGAGATACCAAACAGCACTGCAGCTATGCTGAAAAATGCTGACCCTAAGCAAAATTTGTCAGCAACCAACCATACGCGGCTTTCTGTGTATAAACTCGTGTATATACGTGACTTTCTTTTAGGAAACCCGCGTATCCAATTTAATCTTCTAAAATTAAGCAGTTCTGATTTTCTGCATGGCAGAGACTACTCCCAGCTTCTGTCTGAGATATTCGAACGCTTCCCTGGGCAGAGGTTTGGTTAGTATATCAGCAACTTGTTCTTTGGAGGGAACATACTCCAACTTCACTTTTTGTTCAAGCACTTGTTCACGTAAGAAGTGATACTTGATGGGAATGTGCTTGGTCTTGGAATCCATAATATGATTCTTTGAGATACTGATGGCACTTGTATTATCACACATAATGGATATAGGAGGTGAACATTTGATTTGAAAATCCTGTAAGGTTTGCATAATCCAAAGAAGTTGAGTGCAGCATGATGCAACAACCACATATTCTGCTTCTGCTGTAGATAAGGCAATAGAGTTTTGCTTCTTGCTAAACCAAGATACTAACCGAGGCCCCATATAGAATGCACCACCACTAGTGCTTTTCCGATCATCAACATTTCCAGCCCAATCTGCATCAGTGTAAGCATGAAGAGTGAGATTAGCATTATTTGGATACCATAGTCCAAAGTCTTGAGTTCCTTGTAGATATTTGAATATTCTTTTGACAGCCTGAAGATGAGACTCTTTTGCATTAGCCTGGTATCGTCCAACAATCCCAACTGCATGCATAATGTATGGTCTAGTCCCAGTGAGATATAGTAGACTTCATATCATAGATCTATATTCTGGTTGATTCACCATGGGAGAATCATCATTAGAACTGAGATTACATCTGGTTATCATTGGTGTACTTACAGGTTTGCACTCTTCCATGCCATACTTCTTCATAATTTGCTTAAGGTATTTTTCTTGTGATAAGAATATACCATCTGTAGTTTGATTCACTTGCAAGCCAAGAAAGAATGTTAGTTCCCCAAGTAAAGACATTTCAAATTATTGCTTCATGACAGAAGCAAATTTCTTACTCATAGATTCTTCATTACTTCCAAAAATGATATCATCAACATATACAACCACAATCAATAGTTTGCATTTTCAATTTTTGTGTATAATTTGCTATCAATAGACCCTTTTGAAAATCCTTGTTGATGAAGATATTTGTCAAGACGATAATACCATGCCCTTGGAGCTTGTTTGAGACCATATAGAGCCTTTTTAAGTCTACAAACAATTTTTTCATCATTTCCCAAAATGAATCCTTCTGGTTGTTCTATATAAACTTCTTCTTCTAGATCACCATTGAGAAATGCAGATTTAACATCCATTTGATAAATTTTGATTTGTTGAGAACTTGAAAAAGCAAGAAACATTCTTATGGCTTCGAGTCTAGCTACAGGAGCAAAATTTTCTTCAAAGTCTATACCTTCTTGTTGAGTATACCCCTTGCAAACAAGTCTAGCTTTGTTTCTTACAACATCCCCATTCTCATTTAACTTGTTTTTGAATATCCATTTAGTTCCAATGAAATTTTTATTATGAGGTCTTGGTACTAATTCCCAAGTGTGATTCTTTTCAATTTGATCAAGCTCTTCATGCATGGCTTGAACCCAACATTCATATTTGCTAGCTTGATTGACATTGTGTGGTTGAATAGTGGATAGAAATGCCAGATAGCTTGAAGATCCCACAAGAGTCCTTCTTGTTTGTACACCTGATCCCTTGTCTCCCAAAATTTGAGATTCTAGATGATTCTTTTGAACATATTTGGATGGAGCTTTTTCAGATAAATCATCTTCATGTTCTTCATTGGGTTCACTGTCTATATCATTGTTATTTGATGTAGAAGGATATATGTCACCATCATCTTCATCTATTGTTTGTTTTTCTTCTTTAGGAGTTGCAGGAGACTCATCAATAACAACATCAATACATTCAACAATATTTCGGAGTCTTTTATTGTAACATTTATATGCTCTACTCCTGGAGGAATAACCAAGAAGTATTCCTTCATCTGCTCTGGGTTCAAACTTGCCAAGTTTTTCATCATTATTTTTGATAAAACATTTGCTTCCAAAAACTTTAAAATGCTTCACAGTAGGAGGATTACCATACCAGAGTTCATATGGAGTTTTGTCACTGTTTACACGAACATGTGCCTTGTTAAGAATATTTACCACTGTATGTGCTGCTTCTCCCCAAAATGTGTCAGGTGTTATAGAATCATCAAGCATAGCTCTAGCCATTTGTTGAACTGTTCTGTTCATTCTTTCTGCTACGCCATTTTTTTGTGGAGTGTCGGCTACAGTAAACTGTCTTTTAATGCCATGTTGTTCACAAAATTCAAGAAATTCATCTGAAGTATATTCTCCTGCTCGATCAGATCTAAGACACTTGATTTTTAGATCTACTTCATTTTCAACCAGAGTCTTGAAATTTTGAAACTTCTCAAATGCTTCATATTTGTGTTTAAGCAACCCAATCCAACACATTCTAGAGAAATCATCAATAAACAAGATATAGTATTGTTCACCACGTGGTGACTATTTCCTCATAGGTCCACAAATGTCAGTATGAATGAGTTCAAGAGGCTTACTTGATGATCCTTCCTTGGCATTGAACTGTACTCTGGTCTGTTTACCAAATTGGCAAGACTTGCATATGATATTTTCAGGTGGAGTAATATTGGGAAGATCACGGACAACTTTAAGTTTGCTTGATTTGTTGATTTGAGAGAAGCTCAGATGCCCCAACCTTCTATGCCATAGCCAGTTTTCTGAAGATTTACTCAAGTAACATTGATCTTTGAAGTTCTTCAATACATACAAGTTGCTTGGAGTTCTTTTTCCTTTTATAATTGTTTTACCTGTATCAAGATCACACACCACACATTCTTTTGAACTAAAGACAACTTCAGTTCCTTGATCACACATTTGACTTACACTTAATAGGTTATGCCTTAATCCATCCACATACATGACATCGTTAGCTTTCACCTTTTCTTTTAGAAACACAGACCCTTTTCCCTTAATTACCGCAGGAGTATCATTTCCAAATGTAACCTTCTTTTCCTTTTCTAGAGCATTATATGCAATAAGTTTGTTTTTGTCACCTGTCATGTGTCTTGAGCATCCACTATCAATGTACCATTGATTTTCTTCACCTTCTACAAATAACGCTATGCCACAATTTTCAACCTGTAATTCCTTCTTTTTCCATACTTTGGAGTTTGTAGGAAAATGTTCTTTTGGCTGTACTTTGCTCCTGCATTCAGATTCTTCATGGCCAAAGTTATTGCAATAAGAACATTCAACTTCATTTAGAAGAGGAGAAAAGTTGTTATAGGTATTCTTCCTTGTTTCAATATCAATCCTTTTCTTTCTTGCTTCTCTTGTCATGATGGTTTTGTATGCAACACATTGAACAGCTTTATGACCAAAATTGTGACATGAGAAACATTGTCCATTGAAGAAGAAATTTCTACGATCATGAAATCTTCTACCTGAATTTACCTGTTGATTGATGTTTCTTTGAACGATATTCCTGTTAGTGTTCTTTGACTTGAGCTGATCATGCTTTACCTGTAAAGATTCTTTATTTCCT
The DNA here is from genome assembly GCA_034641835.2 of Pinus albicaulis. Classification (NCBI taxonomy): domain Eukaryota; kingdom Viridiplantae; phylum Streptophyta; class Pinopsida; order Pinales; family Pinaceae; genus Pinus; species Pinus albicaulis. The sequence continues at coordinate 99,641,798 of CM076570.1, read as the reverse complement.
TGCTGGGTGGCAGAATGTTGTAAACCAGTTGTAGCTGCTTTTAGATAATTTGGTGCTGAAGCCTGAGAAGATTCTCCAGTATATCCAAGACCTGTCTTTACAAGAGGAGAACGTTGTACCTTGATAATCTCATCCAAGGTTTCAGATCCTTTAACAAATCTAAGATTTAGAGTTTTTACTTTCTCAAGTTCTTTTCTTAGACTTACCACTTCACATTCTAATTTCTCTTTGTGTTGCTTATCTTCTTCAATCTGATTTTTCAGAGTCTCTATGATTATTTTAATTTCTTATAAGAATATTTTGAGTTGATTGTTTTCATCAAGAAAATCCTTGTCTTCTAGAGCATCCACAAAGGTATCATTTTCTTCTCTAGATTCAAATGCCATGACAAGTCTAAGATCTTGTTCACATTCATCCTCACTATCAGATATCCCATCACTATCATCATGAGTATAGTAATTTTTTCTAGTGCTAGACCTGTTCTTATTCCTTCTTGCTACTTCCTTCCCTCTTGCAGATGTTTCTTTATAAGGACACTTAGCAACATAATGACCAACTCTTCCACAATCAAAAAATTTGAAAGGAAGCTTACCTTTGAACCGTCCTGTGCCAAGTTGAAGTTTCTTCACAAAATTTGCCTCATCTTCTTCTGAGATATATCCTGATCCTTTTGCTTCTTGTACTTCTTTTCCTTTTGTAGAAGCTCTAAAGACAGCTTCTTTGAGTTCAGATGGTCCTCCTCTTCTCATTTCATATGCAGTTAGTATGCCATGAAGTTGTACCACAGTAAGATTTTGAAGATCCTGTTTTTCTTCAAGAGCAGAGACTTTTGATTCGAATTTTGTCATTAGAGGTCTCAAAATTTTCTCAACCAAAGTAGATTAAGTTATTGTTTCTCCCAGATTTCTCATACGATTTACCACATCATCAAGACGTAAAAAGAAGCTGACAATACTCTCATCACTATGCATATTTAAATTTTCATATTCTATTATGAGAGTTTGGAGTTTTGCACTTTTTACCTTTGCATCACCTTCATAACTTAGAATAATTTTGTCCCATCTTTCCTTTGTTGTATTCAGCTACATGACTTTGACAAATTCTACTTCAGTTAGACTTCCTGTTAGAGCATTGACCTCCTTTGAATTTGCTTCATAATTCTTCCTTTCTGTCGCATTTGTTGGTACTGCAACTGGATATCGATATCTTCCCTCAACAATGGCCCATACATATGCTCCCAGAGACTGAAGATAGGATCTCATCCTTATTTTCCAGAAGATTAAATTGTTTCCGTTAAAGAGTGGAGGTTTGATAGATGTCATTCCTTCTTGATTGCTCATCTTGCTTGATCTTCCTTCTAGCGGCTAAGCTTTTTCAGAAGGACCTGCTCTGACACCAATTGTTGAAAAAATACTCAGAGGGGGGGGGGGGGGGGGGGGTGAATCAGTATTTAGTGCAGACTGAAAACTTTCAACTTTTTCTTTCTTTACAATGATATGCTACTTTACTGAATAAAACTCGTGTATACACGCGGATATCCTGAATAGAACTCGTGTATACCCAGAGATCTAATTATTGCATTTAATATTTAACTTGGATTATTGCATCATTCATTTATCAGTTGTACAGTAAGCAGTAAATAGAGACAGTAAGAACAGAATAAATCATCACACATAAGAAACACACATGAACACCGGGATTTAAGGTGGAAACCCAATTCGGGAGAAAACCATCGCTGCCGTCGTCTCAGTCTTCAATATTTATTATGTAAAGAAAACTTCTTACAAAATTGTATTGGCGCAGACTAATACCAGCATGCAGGCACCCACCTGCAGAAGGCTACAACCTACTCTCGTTTACCAGCCTCTCCTGGAAGGGAGCTACAACCCCTTGCTCTCGTTTACCAGCCTCTCCTGGAAGGGAGCTACTACCCCTTGCTCTTGTTTACCAGCTACTACTGGAAGGGATCTACTACCCCCTCACTAAAGGCTTTGACCCTCAGCACCACTGCAGACCATGTTTCATCAATTTTCAAACTGGATCAAACAACTTCAACACAACCCTTCACTTATCAACAATCATACTTCGCCCATTGCTTCCAACAGAACATTGAAACCACTGTAACCAGAATATTAGAGATAATCTAGACTTCAAAATTGATATGCAGAATCACATTCAACCTTGAGCCACTATAAGTTCAGATACCATACGCGCCTTTTGCTAAACAGATCCGCGTATACACGCGCTTTACACGAACTGAACCCGCGTATACATCTGTGCAATTTTCAGAATAACCCTAACTGCCCATACGCGCCTTTGTTTAAACAGATCCGCGTATACACGCGCTTTTTGCTAAATGAACCTGTGTATAGATCTATAAAAGATAAACTTTGCAGAACAAACCAAATCTATGAACTTACCCCGATTTCTTTAATTTCTTCAACAGATTTGTGTCAAGTCTTCATCACTTCTTTTAGATCATCCTAGAGACTCATCATTTCTAGATCTAGAGATTTTGAACCTTCATCACATTCATAGGTGCATCATAGATTCATTTCTATCAATTAAGAACAGAGTTCAACCATATAGATAAACTTTAGAGTGAATTATTCATTAAAGCCCACACACTTGCACACCCCTTGCACAATGAATTTCTTCTCCTTATATAGTTTTAGCCTTTGAAAATACCATGAGCCAAAACCACATTACTTCCGATGGTATTCCTGGACGGGATCTCATAGAAAATCCAGCGCTCAATACAATGGATCAATACCATGGTAGTAACCCCTGGTTTTACACATTTAGAGCGCAATTGATCATACGCGACTTGGCACATACTTTTCCGTGTGCATATGCGCCTTTTCCTTGACAGACCCGCGTATGCCTTGTAACACACCTTTTTCATCATTATTCTAGCACATACTGATATTTCTTTCTTATGCAACTTCTGTACTACTTGTAGAACATCAGATTTACTTCATTAATAACCTTATCAAGCATCAAGAAAAACTTCATTAAGTAGGTTTCCATCATCTTCATCAAGTGGGTTGCCATCAAGGACAACACTCTGCATCATATTGCCAACAAATCCAACAGAGGGTTTCTTGACAAAATCATGCCATAACCTGGCATTTTGAAACCCAAATTTGAATCCATCATAAGTAATACAATGCAAACTCAGATGGATTTTCAATGCATGTTTGCATGCTACACTTATTCTCTGTCTAGATATCATTTTTTTAAATGGAACCATTAGTCAAGCCCACAGTCCTTTTTATGTGAAAAATTTCAGCTCTATTTGAGCTCTTTTTTGCTCCACCACCTCCATAAACATATGCAAACATATATCATGATCTTGGAATTCTATTACATATGTATGTGCCAATGTTCCATAATCATGCCCCATCATCAATTTAAGAAATTTCCATTGAATATCAAATTATGGAGGGGGGGAACTTTTTGCTGCAACATTTGGCTCAAAATCGGGGACCATCTCCATATGAGGTGAATGAGAACTATAGATATTTGAAGAAGTAGATTAGTGCCTTTTCCTCTGGCCATGGAGTCATATACAGTCATCCATCACAAAAAAATTTCTTTGTTCATTCTCACCTTGAAAGTTGCAAAAATTCATGCCCTAATTGAAACAACACTAAATTTGAAAGATATAATAAAAATGCAAGCTAGAAGTGCCCTATTATTACAAAGGGAAAACCTTCCTACCTACCCTAACTGAGATAAATTTTGATTGAATAGGAAACATGATATTTCCTATGGAGTTGATCCAACAACTTGTTAAATGTATGGGACTAAATCATGCATTTGATTTCCGGGGAAACATGCGCATGAAGAGAAAAAGTGCAGAATTAATGGAAAATCCATACATGCCACTTATAAAAACTACACCGAAAGGTCAAAAAATACTTAAGGCCTTAACTTAATTTGAATCCAAAAATGACAAAACAAGATTAGTGAAAACACGAGAGTGGTGTGGGTGAACAACATAAATAAAAAGTGAAGATACCTTTCCCCATGATGCCTTTGTCACCGTTGTATGAAAACATGTTTTCCTTTCCCTTTATACATGCAAGTGAATGCATTATAGGTATGGTGTTTTCCCAGAATAGGAGAAACCTACTTAAATATATCATTCGTGGAGTGAATGTTTGGGTGCCTTAATGTGCAATGACATGTTTCCAGGACTGAATTCAATGCAAGGCATATTTGAAACTCTAACTCTGTCTTCCGGTGTCTTATTAGAAATTATTTCACTTTTCATTTTGTGTTTTCAAGTTAGATATTGTTTTCAAGTTTTTACATTTATAATTTTATTGCAATGTGGCAGACTGATCAGAGCAGTGCAGGAACAACCCCGAGACAGGATGATCGCGGAAAGAGGCCAGCAGAAGAACATGTAAAGTGGCAGCATTCATCTATCTTCAGTTATTTTAGTTATTTACATAATTGAAATAATATTAGTTTTGTTCAAATATGCAGACACCTAGCCATGGTACGCCTGATGATTCCCTCTTTGAGGAAGAGCTTTCTTCATCCCTATCTCCAGTGTTCTTGTTGCAAAAAAAGGCACGAGATGCAAGGTCGGAATTTAATACTTTGATAGACGCGCCTCAAACACCTGAAACAGAAGAGAGGATACAACATCTTATGAGGTAGCTAGAAAGATATCAGGTAATAATAAAAAGTCAAAAGGATATTTTTTTTGTTTTGCATGAGATGAATTGTGATAGTTTGATTTTTAATTTTTACATTGACTAAACTAACAAAAAGTTCTTTTGTATGTAGCGTTTTCTGGCATTTGCTGAACCCGGTGTTGGTGGTAGTGAGACACAAGGGCAAGAGATTGCCCAACAACCCTCTCGTACACCTTCTACTCCTTTAGGTGCTAGCCAAGAAACACACCCTGCCCAAGCTGACACCCAGCCAACTGCTGAACGTGTTGGCAATGATGAGGCTGATATGGCCAACTACATTATTGTGTTTCCTAGAGCTACACGTGTCAGCTCCACAAGGACCATTAATGGCACGTTGTTGGTGAACGATGAAGGTGTCCCTATAAAGCATGTACAACTCCCAGGTAAATTTTAATATTTTAACTATTTCATGTACTCTATCTAAAACATATTTATCATGATTTTTATTTTTAAATTAATGATAATATATTTTTTTTCTACGTAGGAAACAATGAGTTCTACAGGTTTTTGGAGAGCCATGCGTTGGTAATTTTTGGCCCAACCATATGCACAAGGTGGAATTCCTAGAATTCCAACCTGAAAAAAGAACTTCTAGATTATCTAGAAGCCCTTTTTGGGGTCGGCACATTTGACAGAACAACGGTGGCTCGGGTAGCCAACAAATATTTGAAATATACCAGGGACACCTATAGGACGCAATTGAAATTTAACCTTAGATATGAGTGTCCTCTCGCAGTTTCAGAGAGTGAGTGGAGAGCACTCATCCATGATGGAAAAGAGAAAAGGGCAAAGAAAGAAGGAAAAATGCCAACTGGACCCGCAAGGTAAATTACAACTTTAATTCAATAGCTTTAATTTTATTTATGTCTAAAATAAAAGTGTGCTACGTCATATCTGACTTCAATATTTTGATGCTAGGTTGCCTGACACCTCAAAGGTAACCAAAGCTAGGATTGAGAAAAAGGGCCATCACAAGCTAGGCCAAGGCGGCTACTTGAAATTAGATGCAAGAATTGTAATTAAGTAGCTAAACATCTTATAATTAATTGTATCGCCTTCCAACGTTTTTGTAATCCTATCAAATATGATTAAAAATACACAATCATATGTAATGTAGGGTGATGACTTTGGAACAGAAACTACAGAGGAAGATAAAAATATCACTTTCCGTTTCGGCTATCAAGCTGTAGTTGAACGTCGCAGAAGCTTGGGGCAGGTCCCAAGATCCAAAATGCTTGATAAGGTAAAACATTAACCTTTCAATATTTTTGTTTTCGTCCATAAATTTAATGTCTAACAACTTTGTTTAAATCAGGGGAGTAGCACTACCGATGAGGCAAATAACCCAGTTTTAGAGCCAGATGTAGATGATCCTCACGTGCAACCTGATCATTGTAGTGGGGACCAGGCCGACAATGATGCTATCAGTGAGGGTCGTGACGGTAATTAATTTCCACTTATAATTTTTTCTAATTATACCTTGATGGTTGTCCTTATAATTTTTTTTGTTTAAATGACAGAGAATGTTTCCCTTGAGGATCTTAACACCAGAGAGGAAGACAGGGCAACAGTCTCAATGACGACAACTGGTGCACCAGGTAAATAATCTCATTGCAATTTCTTTTATTAATATTACTGAAATAGTTCAACGATATTTAAAAACTGACAATTAAAATTTAATATTATCTTTTTTTGTAGGCGATGCCCCGTCACTGGATGAGAACAGAAATCATGACAATGCAACTAGGTCAGCGGCGACAACTGGTGCATCAGGTAAATAATCTCATTGCAATTTTTTTTATTAATATTACCGAACTAGTTCAATGATATTTAAAAACTGAAAATTAAAATTTAATATTATCTATTTTTGTAGGCGATGCCCCGTCACTGGATGAGACCAGACATCGTGACAACGCAACTGGGTCAGCGGCGACAACTAGTGCACCAGGTAAATAATCTCATTGCAATTTTTTTTATTAATATTACCGAACTAGTTCAATGATATTTAAAAACTGACAATTAAAATTTAATATTATCTATTCTTGTAGGCGATGCCCCGTCACTGGATGAGAACAGACATCGTCACAACGCAACTAGGTCAGTGGCGACAACTGGTGCACCAGGTAAATAATATCATTGCAATTTTTTTTATTAATATTACCGAACTAGTTCAATGATATTTAAAAGCTGACAATTAAAATTTAATATTATCTATTTTTGTAGGCGATGCCCCGTCACTGGATGAGCCCAAACATCGTGAATATGCAACTAGGTCAGCAGTGCGGGTCGAAAGGCACGAAACAGGAGCAGAGCACGATGATATTGATGATGTAATTAGGAGATTTAAAAATAGGAAGAAGAAAAAGAAAATTTTACAATGTGAAATATTGTATTATTATAAGACAAACGTTACCATACTTGGAACGTTTTTTGCGTTATATAAAAAACTCATTTATCATACTATTTTTATGTCAAGCATTAATTGCAATGTTTCCTTGCGTACTTTTTGTTGAATTGTTTTTTTATTAGTTATTGAATATTTTTTTTTATACTCATGAAAGTAAAAAATGAAATATACATTGGGTATTGGGGAATTGAGAGTGATGTGAGGGGGGGGGGGAGGGGCCATAAGAGCTTCCACCTTCATGTGGTTGGCCCTGTTTAGTAGAGAATAATTTATTGGAGCGATTTAATCTTGGAGCAAACCTCCCTCGATCCAGTGTAGCAACAAAAAAGTCACTGTTGACTTAGTTGCTACTCTTTCGGATCGTGGGAGGCTTGTTCCAAGTTCATGCGACTCCAATAAATTGTTCTTGAAACGAAGAGGAGCTTATTCAGGTATGTTTTGACATTTTCAACATATGTTCTAACATTATCATAAGAATGCATCTTAGAGTAAAAAATACTACATCAATTACTTTTATTTATTGTATAGATAATGATGGATTTTGATTGACTTAGCAGTGCAGGTACAAATCCTCTTGCATCATGAGCAATACAACTTGTCAACCAGGGTCATGTCCAAGATATTTTTTCTCGTGCACTTGACCAGGTTCATAATGTAACATTTTGTAAGTTCCTTTACGGTTCATAATTCAATATTAAGCTTGTTCATGATTATTATCTAGGTTTTTTGTATGTGTTTTTTCATCTATTTGATTGTAAGCAACTCTGCATGTTTCCTGTTGTTCACTATTATTTCTCCCATTACCACTCCTAGGATGAATACAAATTTATTGTTACATAGGTTAATTTATTGTTAATATGATTTCTCCATTTACGATTTCATAGGTTACATCATGTAAAGTTGTCAATCTCAGGTTGGTGATGAGCTTTAGTTCTCCAGATTTGGGGCTTTTCTGATATTTTCTCCCTCATGTCATTCTTGCATCACCTCGTTGTTTGAGCATGCCAATTGTCTACCACTTGTACCAATTGGCACATTTCAATCTCTGAGTGGTGCCACATTTCACCTATTTTCAGTGAGAGTTTAGGGTTTCTCTAACATAGCTTTAGAAATCCGATTCAGTGCCTGCTTGAATATTGTCACATAATACTCATGGTTTGGATTGATGAGCATGTTCTGAATGGTTGGTCGATTCATAAGAACCACCCATATATTCATCTTGAGATATTTCAGAAGGTTTCTCGGGTTTTCTTTTTCACTGTTTCTAGTGGGTGGGATGGTGTGGGGTGATCCATCAATACTGGTGCTCTTGTAGTAGGGAATTTGTTTTTGGGGATATAAAGGAGCATTTGATGTAGATATCCCATTGGATGCATTCATATATGGGCACAAGAGGTCAAGAATTTAAATTAAAAATATACAACCTCTAGCATGGCAACCTGAAGGCCGTGAGAGACACTGGTTAAAGAATGTTTTGTGCTGGCCTTAATATAGTTGTGATTTCTTTCTATTATCTTAATGCAAATATATAGTCCGGTCTCATTAAAATGAGGATTGTGGTTGTATTTCTCTTTGGTTGTTTCTCTCTTAATGCTCCAGAAGTTGCCAAAAGTTGCAATAGTTGTTTAGTTTTCCTGTTACAACTTAAAAGTGGTTTTTAGCAATGGGAGTCATGTTTTTTAAGGTTCATACTAATATGAAGATCTTGTAATTCTATATTTAGCATAAGAGAAGATGGCCTCTGCTTTGGGCGGTATGACAACAATTGCCACATCTACCTCATTGGGTAACAATGGAAAGGGGAAGAATTTGGGTGCAATGTTTGATAATTATGGCAGACAATTGTCTTCTCTTTCAGTTTTTTCACCCATTTCCTTTAATCGATCAAGCAGAAGAGGGACTCTGAGATTACGCGACAGAGAGAAGGTAGTTAATACAAGAGCTATGGAAAAGGAGTTGTACTTCAACAAGGATGGCTCAGTGACAAAAAAATTGCAGGTCAGAGAAAAAATTGTGTTTAAAGGAAGGTCACCTGCACGTGAAACTTCACTACGGTGGATCTTTCCTTGTCCACTTATATTCGATTTTAATGTGTTATTTTAATTTTTCATGGAGGTTTGTTTTGGCATATGGTCTGGCATTCAATTGCACACTTACTGAAAGCATTGTCAATTTGTCTTGCAGGCGGTGTGAAAAAACTTGTTGATCTTGTTGGAGTCACCCTTGCGGCGAAGGGCAAAATGTTGTCTTGGAGAGCAAGCATGGTTCTCCGAAAATAGTTAATGATGGTGTGACAGTAGCTAAGGAGGTAATTTGTAGATGTGTGCTCTGGTTTTCTTTTTAACGTTGTATTAGTTTCCCCTCTTAAATGTCTTAGATTTGGTAGGCATAATTTGAAAAATCAAAGGTGAAAGGAAACATATTTGTTACCCAGTGGTCTACTTGGCCTATGGACTAGCCACATTAGAGTAATGCATAAAGCTTTTCACAACGATAAAAGGAAAGGGTTATGTTTGAGTCAAATTTTATTGTTATTTACAGTGCAATGAAATGTATCTCAATGCTATGGTTTTGGCCTTTTTATTGGTTGAATTAGAGGACCTAGTTGAAAATATTGGGGCCAAGTTGGTAAGGCAAGCTGCGGAAAAGACAAATGATTTAGCTGGGGATGGAACCACAACATATATTGTTCTTGCACATGTTGGAATATTGAAAAATTCCAGAACAATGAATGGAGAATAAATCTCCCTTCCTCTAACACAGAGAAAATAAAAATTTCTTTGACAGGAGACAGAGTTTCAATACTTTGAAAACAAACTTCTATTCCCTTCAATAACTCAAAAAAAACTATTACACTACTTCCTCACTGAGAGGGATTACAAAATTATGACTGCTACAAAACGCAATGCATAAAACCAACTCACTGTCTGTTCAAAACAAACATACTCTGTCTCTAAAACACTCTGCTGTGTTTTTCACTTTCGCATTGTTGTGCATACACACTTAAAAATTTACACTCGGTCTTTCACTTTTTACACACTGCTGTGTAATAAAAAATTTGCGTACTGTCTATAAAAAAACTACCAATCTTTTTTGTCCTTTTTATTTTATATGTCGTAACATATAAAACATATTATAATAAACCCTCCTTTTAAAAAAATAAAATTAAAACTAAATTCTATGGCCCACCTTTCATTTCGCATATGATATATATATAACATATGTTTAAAACATATGTATATATTAAAGCATACATAAAATTAAATTATCAAAACATTAAATAACCCTTTCCATCGGACTTCAAAAGTCTGAATAGATTGAATTTCAAACCAAATTCGTATTCCAAAATGGGATGCTGACGTGTGCCTAATTTGTAACGTGAATTCTCAATCCAATGTGCCTTATAAAAAATTCGGGTCTGGTTTTCAGGTTTTCAGATTCCCTTCAATTTCATGCGATCCAATATTAATGCTCCACGTGTCCTCCTTTTGAATTTACAAAACTGTCGGGTAAATTTCTGTTTGTTTAATTTCTGGTTGGTGAATTGCGTTAATGTTGGTTGTTGTGTTTAAATACAATCTTGTACAGAAATATGGCTGCGGCCGTCTACAAAAAAAACTTGCAGGAATTTTAAATGCTGAATTAAATTTCTGGATGGCATGCAAGCAACCTCCAAAAAAAAATGTTGTTGCTGCATCCGTCCTTCTGCTGCAGCAGTTGAAGTTAAAATTCAATAGCACAGGGTTTAATAAGTGAGGGTGTAAATGTAACTTTTTGTCGATAGTACTGGATTAAGATCATCTATTCATTTTTGTAGGGTCTTATGGTGTTTGGTTTTTTAGTCTTTGGTTGGGCTTATTGAGTCTAAGATAGTTTTTGAGTGAAAAAATTGCTATCAGGTATTAAAATATTTTGGTTCTTTTGTCAAAATTTATGAGCTTGTTAGGAAATACAAAATTGACAATGGTTGTATCTTAAATTTGTGGAAAATAATTTGAAATGAAACCTTTTTGTTTAGGTTGTTGCAGTAGGCGCAAACCCCGCTCAAATTACTAGGGGCATTGACAAGACAATAAAGGCCCTTGTTTCGGAACTCAAAATTTTGTCAAAGGAGGTAAACACTTGCCTTTTGAGTAGGCTGGTTTTCCTTTTTGCTGATGGTTTGGTGTATCTAATTGAATTAGTTTCCTAAGGTATTTTTGGTTGAAAACTCCTTTTCATTTTTCATACAGTATTGGCCTTGTGGAATTCATTTGATTGTGTGGTCTTGTTAGATCTACAACATTTGTAGTTGTTTAGTCTTATGGCCGAGGTGCACTTTTATTATGGAAATAGTTGATGCAATATTGTCATTTAATCCTTGCTGCAGGGTAGCATGTTGAGAAGTTTCTTGTGAAACATTTGGTATTCAAAATGACACTTGATCCTATACAGCATCATGCACTTGACTTCAAAATTCATATTCAAAGTGTGCTAGACAATTCTTGCAAAATTTCAAATATTTATGTTGTTTTAAACCATTATCTTTTTGATGTATTGGATGCTGAAAATGTGAAAAAGACTTTGGTATGAAACCAACTGGTGAATAATTTCCAGCAAAACAACCACTTCCAAGACATGATTTAGAAGTAGAACAAATTTGCTTATGAAGCATAGAAAGATATACTTGATGCATTGTCGATGTTTGGCTAGGGTTATTTTTGGAGAAAATAACTCCTTATTCCTAGAATAGTGATCTTCAATACAAGTAAATGCTAGAGAAGAGAGATCATCGTGTGACGCAACAAAACTGAAATTGGACCCCCAAGGAGAGCTGGTGTGTCTACAATCGCTCTGTCAGCATTTTCCCTTGGTGTACCCCGTTCTTTTCCTCCAGCTTGAGTCTTAATTGACTTCTTCTTTCTTCGGGTTTATTTATCAAATTCGTAGAATTTGATAAATAAATACTATCCACAATGGTTGGACTTTAATTTATATTCCCGACTTTATATTATCTCCAAGCCTTATAACCAATGTTTAAATTTCAACACTTTGTATTTATACTCCACGTTTCTTTTTAAATAAATAACTTGTAATGAACTTTTGGCTCTATATTTCACCACCCATCCTTACAACAATCACGCTCCAGACTTATGCTAATTATCCGCCAATCGTTTAATTAAAAAATTTAATTATACTCCAGCCCCACCTATATATATCAATAACCAATCAAACACTCGTATCGTACATGGCTATCCTCCACACACCTTAGTTAACCTCCGGGTAAGTTCAACATGCGACCATCGTCCGATGGCCCTTCTCCAAATCAACGACTCTTGGCAATTTCGCTCGGCTTCCAACGTCGGGCTTTAACATGCGATGGTGCGGGTTAAACAGTGGTTTTCCAGGGGTCACTTCACCACGTGTCGCATTCCCTATGGAATCGCTCGCGAATAGGAAATACCGCCTACTCCGCAAAAGCGGTGCAATATGGGAAACTCGCTTTTGTGGTTCCGCTCATGGTTTTGGTAGAGGGCTTGACCACGGGTGCAAATCTGGTTCCGCTATCCTTTTGTTTGTTAACTCATGTCCAATCCTCGGGTTAGGTTCCGAAAGCACAACAATTTTGTCTCTTTATTAAGCGGGATTTTTATATTTGAACAGTTTTCACGACCCCGATTCTCTACACAGACCTCGCCTTTAGGTGGGGTGAGTTCACAGGGTTATCCAACAATTTACTGGAATTAAAAGACAGAAGAATGGAATTATCAGTACCCAATCGCCTCACAGTTAAACAATTCTTCACAATTAGCAGTTCGAGATAATTCAATGGCAAATAAGCTTGGAAATCATTTAACTGGAAACAATTGTTCACACACAGAGGTTTATTGTATAAATCCCCTCTCTACTCTCCTCTTCCCTCTCTACTTTTATTCATCCGAGGAATTACAATTTATATATATACATAACATATGGCTCTTCGGTTCCTCTGAGAGGACCGTTCTAGAAATCAAAAGGTCTAATTATAATAATTCAACTAACTGAAACTGTTCGACTCCTACAACTCTAACTAGTCTAAGTAATACAGTCAGCTGAGGTATTGACACCTAGCTATTACAACTCAAATGTTTTCGAACCCTCCTAGCCACAACATGTGAAAAAAACCTCCTACATTGCTGGCTAGTGCCTAATACCCCTGCATCATCGTGTGACATAAACCTATTAACAAAAGTGAATTCCTTGAATTTCACCAAATATTTTCTTTCAATTCCTTGCTTTTAAAAGCCAATGATATCCCTTATTGTGTTAATGTTACGTAAATTCCTTGTCCTAGTGCCTCACACTCTACTATGAATGTTTTACCAAAAGTAGGTGCAACCGATGTTGGTGTAGAAGACATGGCATCCATTGAAAGAGATAATGCCAAAGTAGCCTCATCATTCCATATAAATGATATTTTCTTCAAGAGATATATGAGTGGACTTGAAATGCATGCATAATTCTTAACAAATGATCAACAATATCATGTAAGTCTAAAAAATCTTCTAAGAACCTTGATTTTCTTAGGAATAGGTCATTTTGTAATAGCTTGCATCTTTTGAGGCTCCAACTTCACTCCTTTATTTAAAACAATATGAACCAAATACTCGAATTCTTATTTCCCAAAAGAACATTTGGATATTTTTACATAAAAATGATTGTTCTCAATAATTATTTATATAACTTTTCCACATTTTTAGTGTGGTATTCCCATGATTTATTATAAATATGTGTATTATCAAAGAAAACCAACAGAAATTTTATAAGATGGGATCAAACAAAATTGTTCTTAAGTTGAGCCCACCGGACTTCAAACGGCGATAAACCATAATTCAAACCAAATTCGCATTCCAAAATAACCTACTGACGTCGGCCAATTTTGTGACGTGAAAACCAAATGAATTCCGCCCTAATATTTTTCGGGTTCGAAGTTGGGCTGGCGTACGGAGGGAGACTTGTGACATGAATTTCTTATCAAATTCACCCTAATATTTTTCGGGTCTGGATTTCACTGCGCGAGCGGCCCAAACAAAGATCCGCTCCAATCAATTTCTGCCACGTGTCCTGAATAAAAACTTGCCTTGCTCCCGGCTGCAGGTGCATTCGATGGCGTTTAAGGCGATGGGACATGGATATGGCGATTTCATATCAATCGCATTAACATTTAACGCTGTTCAATTAAGTTTTCACATCAAATCCGCATTAATTAATTTTTAACACTGTTCAAGATCGGACCTCCACTCCTCTTAGCGATTCCGCACGTTCCAATATTATTTGGCCTTCGGCTCTCATTATTAATGATAAGAGATTAATTATGATGGGCGTCCTTTGATTGCATTGCAGCCAGGTCGACAAAATGGCATTTAGCTATGGTTTTTCAGACGAGCCAGTTGCTGGATTACACTGCCTGATAACTATGATGATAAGGAGAAGTGGCCAGCTGAACTGCTGCCTAGACCTTGCAGCATATCTGCATTTCTTTCGGTTTTGTCTCTGTCTGTCTTCCTCTATTAATTGGAATTCTTCTTCTCCGTCTCCTCTTGTGCCCACTGCGCCTGAGACTACACCCATGCCTCGCATGCGTCATAGGATGCGTTGCCGCAGGGGGAGCACTAGAGGTCAACCCCTGCGCGCTCCCTCCAGCCCCTCAACATAGTCGACTTCCGGCCAGTCCAGTGATTATTACGCAGGTCAATATCCAAATACTAGGAGTGGGTGGGGTCGGGTTGTAGGATCTGGCCACCGTATGGATTCCCCTGCTCCTCACTTCCCCACCGCTAGTTCACCTTCTCCCACGACGCGCACTGAGCAATTTTCCTTTAATTGCTCTCTCATCCGCCAGTGAATCATGGCTTTAGTCACTGTGGTCTTCCGCGAGGAGGCCCAAACGAAGGAAGAATGCACCCGTCCGGTGGGTCTGAGCTCGGAAAAAGCCGGCCAGCATTCGGGCCTTCAGGAGGGGAGCTGTGGCATGCATGTGGAGGTAGCACCTAGCGATCCTGGACCTTCCGAAGGATGGTGCCGAATCGTGGAGGAACCAGCGGAGGAGTAGTTTGATTAATTTGTTTTTCTTGCTTAGCAGGCCCAGTTAATTGGGCTGCTTTTAGTTTATTTTACTGTGCTGGACCTTTAAGTAATATTTTTGAATTCTGTAAATTAAACATTCAAGACTGGTTTCCCCGTATGAGGGCAGTCTTCTTAATTTTTTGATTTTTTGATGACAAATTTTCCATGAGTATGGCCAGGAAATGTTTTTGACTTCGGTGTAATTTTATTTGCAATGTTAATAGATTAACTTTACTTAGAATTCTCACATGATTAGCATTTTTCTTGATCTGTTCAAGGATTTTGGGTACTTTAATTTGTATTTGGAACAATGGACGTCGGTACTCTATCTGTTGCTTTACTGTTCTACATAATGCTATTTCACTTTCTTATAGATGCCTCGGGCATATTTGAATGCTTTCTCAGATTGTCGATAATCTCCATGTGGACCGTTACTAGATTTTATATCATGTCCCTGTATGTGACATGGGGTATTTTTATATCATTGTCTGGGGTGGGACTTCCACTTTTCTGGATGGATATTTGGGTTCCAATCTTCAGATGTGAAAATGTAATGACTTCATGGACTGTTTTTCTTCATATAATATATTCAAAACAACGTTTTTTCTCTTGTGAAAAAAAAATGATTAATGTTTATCACTCTGCCTTCAAAACTAGCGATGCTGGTCTATGTTGCTGGTTTATTGATATGGTCTGATGGTCTTTTTATATTTTGGACATATCACACTCCTCACATGATTAGCGTTTTTCTCTATTCGAGGATTTTGGGTACTTTAATTTGTATTTGGAACAATGGACGTCGGTACTCTATCTGTTGCTTTACTATTCTACATACTGCTATTTCACTTTCTTATAGATGCCTCGGGCATATTTGGATGCTTTCTCGGATTGTCGATAATCTCCATGTGGACCGTTACTGGGTTTAATATCAAGTCCCTGTATGTGACATGGGGTATTTTTCTATCACTGTCTGGGGTGGGACTTCCACATTTCTGGATGGATATTTGGGTTCCAATCTTCAGATGTGAAAATGTAATGACTTCATGGACTGTTTTAATTCATATAATATATTCAAAACAACGTTTTTTCTCTTGTGAAAAAAAAATGATTAATGTTTATCACTCTGCCTTCAAAACTAGCAATGTTGGTCTATGTTGCTGGTTTATTGATATGGTCTGATGGTCTTTTTATATTTTGGACATATCACACTCCTCACATGATTAGCGTTTTTCTATGTTGCAGGATTTTGGGTACTTTAATTTGTATTTGGAACAATGGACGTCGGTACTCTATCTGTTGCTTTACTATTCTACATACTGCTATTTCACTTTCTTATAGATGCCTCGGGCATATTTGGATGCTTTCTCAGTTTGTCGATAATCTCCATGTGGACCGTTACTGGGTTTTATATCAAGTCCCTGTATGTGACATGGGGTATTTTTCTATCACTGTCTGGGGTGGGACTTCCACTTTTCTGGATGGATATTTGGGTTCCAATATTCGGATGTGAAAATGTAATGACTTCATGGACTGTTTTACTTCATATAATATATTCAAAACAACGTTTTTTCTCTTGTGAAAAAAAAATGATTAATGTTTATCACTCTGCCTTCAAAACTAGCGATGCTAGTCTATGTTGCTGGTTTATTGATATGGTCTCATGGTATTTTTATATTTGGGACATATCACACTCCTCACATGATTAGCGTTTTTCTCTGTTCAAGGATTTTGGGTACTTTAATTTGTATTTGGAACAATGGACGTCAATACTCTATCTGTTGCTTTACTATTCTACATACTGCTATTTCACTTTCTTATAGATGCCTCGGGCATATTTGGATACTTTCTCATATTTTTCGATAATCTCCATGTGGACCGATATTGGGTTTTATATCATGTCCCTGTATGTGACATGGGGTATTTTTCTATCATTGTCTGGGGTGGGACTTCCACTTTTCTGGATGGATATTTGGGTTCCAATCTTCGGATGTGAAAATGTAATGACTTCATGGACTGTTTTACTTCATATAATATATTCAAAACAACGTTTTTTCTCTTGTGAAAAAAAAATGATTAATGTTTATCACTCTGCCTTCAAAACTAGCGATGCTGGTCTATGTTGCTGGTTTATTGATATGGTCTGATGGTATTTTTATATTTTTGACATATCACACTCCTCACATGATTAACGTTTTTCTCTGTTCAAGGATTTTGGGTACTTTAATTTGTATTTGGAACAATGGACGTCGGTACTCTATCTGTTGCTTTACTATTCTACATACTGCTATTTCACTTTCTTATAGATGACTCGGGCATATTTGGATGCTTTCTCAGATTGTCGATAATCTCCATGTGGACCGTACTGGGTATTATATCATGTCCCTGTATGTGACATGGGGTATTTTTCTATCATTGTCTGGGGTGGGACTTCCACTTTTCTGGATGGATATTTGGGTTCCAATCTTCAGATGTGAAAATGTAATGACTTCATGAATTGTTTTACTTCATATAATATATTCAAAACAACGTTTTTTCTCTTGTGAAAAAAAAATGATTAATGTTTATCACTCTGCCTTCAAAACTAGCGATGTTGGTCTATGTTGCTGGTTTATTGATATGGTCTGATGGTCTTTTTATATTTTGGACATATCACACTCCTCACATGATTAGCATTTTTCTCTGTTGCAGGGTTTTGGGTACTTTAATTTGTATTTGGAGCAATGGATGTCGGTACTCTATCTGTTGCTTTACTATTCTACATACTGCTATTTCACTTTCTTATAGATGCCTCGGGCATATTTGGATGCTTTCTCAGATTTGTAGATAATCTCCGTGTGGACCGTTACTGGGTTTTATATCATGTCCCTGTATGTGACATGGGGTATTTTTCTATCATTGTCTGGGGTGGGACTTCCACTTTTCTGGATGGATATTTGGGTTCCAATCTTCAGATGTGAAAATGTAATGACTTCATGGACTGTTTTACTTCATATAATATATTCAAAACAACGTTTCTCGTCTTTTAAAGTTTCATTTTTTTTTTAAATTGAACTCACCATCGGTATACTGACGCCTTCTAGACGTCGGAATTGCGACAACTCAAAAACATCGGAAGAGCGACAGTATAAAAACGTCGGACCACATTTCGTCAGAATTGCGACAGCTTACAAACGTCGGACGAGCGACGTTCAAAACGTCGGACCAAATTTCGTCGGAATTGCGACATCTTATGAACGTCAGAAGAGCGACGTCCAAAACGTCGGACCACAATGTGTCAGAATTGCGACAGTTTACAAACGTCGGAAGAGCGACGTTCAAAACGTCGGACCACATTTCGTCGAAAGTGTGACCGTTTACAAACATCGGAAGTGTGATGGTTCGTGAGACGTCGGAAGAGTGACGCTTGTTCGGAAGTGACGGAAGAAGTGTCGATAGTGCGAAACTTTTTAGGTGCGTCAGAACTACGACGGCAGGACAAACCACGTTTTTTCCGCCCTCGAACTGTTGCTCTTGCGACGACTATGTGTCGGAATAGCGACGAATTGGCCGTCAGAATTTCCGCCAAATTTTCTAGTGTACATTTTGAGTGTGATTCCTCAATCCACAAACGTAAGTATATCGGATCTCATCCACATACCTTCAGGTATATCGGCCGATGTTCTAGTACGAAAAGAATAAGGGGGTGCTCTCACTGTGCAGTTTAAAATTAGACAGCACTAATACGGACTTGGCCCTCCAAATACCTTCGAGTATATTTTGGAGGAAAAATTTAGGTTGCTATCCATCCACAGGTAATAGTGTCGGCTGCCTTGTAACTTGTGATACACCGAACACAACATTTGGGGCGATTTCCTGTTCGTACTTCTTGGTTCGCGAGGAGGTATTCTGTAGTTCACAATTACTTGGTAAACCTTTTGCCTATAATTACCCTCTTAAATTGTTTATTTGTTTTTTTCATAAAATAAATCATCCATCATGGAAGAATAACATCCCTTTCGCCATCCTTCACGTAGAATATCACTTAAACCACATTTACCACCATAATCCATTTCTATTCGCCGAAGGTGACATCATTCTACCGAAACCAGTACTATCAGTACCCCTGATGTGACATCATCATCACATATACTAGAGTCTTCTCGAGTTGTTTCTACAAATTCTGGTTCATCCATTGTTGTTGAAATAGAGTCTTCATAGTTACCTGTGGTCATGATCCATCCCATTAGTGAGACCATACCTCCCAAACCCGACGTTGTTCAACTGGAAGTTGATTAAGATCCCATCGTTCTTTTACCAGAACATCTAGATCTCGAAGTCGAACAACTAGAAGTTGTTCCTATATTGGTTGCTCCACAGTCGATTGTAGCTATTGAGTCTCCCATATTGCGTAGTCAACGACTTGAAATATATATCAAGCTTGATGGAGAAATCCTTCCACCTAGTTTGATTTCGATTGAAGAAATACCACAATATGAATCAACTTCAACTCTAATTCATTTTGGGGAGGAGCTTTATCTTTACGAGTCTATTCCTCAATCACCTTACGCTTCTCTCTTTGAACCTGTGTCAATTCAAGTTCCCATATATCCAATAGGGTATACATTAGGTCGTACAACCATGGATGATTCAACATATACGGTTGTTCCATCTGTTACAATTGCGACAACATCCACTGTTTCTACCTCGTCGATGTTCACCACATCACCAGAGTCACATCTATATGGAGGTCCTTCCATCTCACCGGGTTACCAATCATTATCTGCAACCTACTCTGGTGCATTCTCAAATCCATGGACTTCACCCATGTCATCATCTGGTATTCTATCTGGTACATCTCTAATGATTACTGAACAACTTGATCCTTTATATACATATTTAGTGAAATATCAAGCTCGTCCATCTGGGTATATTCCATCCAATACAATCTCAACTGTACTCCCAGAATTTGGAGAACAATATATTCCATATTATTATACTCCTCATACTAGGAGGAAACCTATGGTCACTGAGTTTGACAGTACTCCATCCTTTTATGGTCAACCTAATGTTGGAATGATTTTTTTTCAGTGGCAGCCTATCCTTCCCATTCAACCACAAACGGTTGTGCATTCATATCAACCGGTTCAACCTGTTGCACCCACATCTACTCCACTTGTTAATACATCATTACCTTTGTTACAAGCTCAAATTTTTGTACCTAAACCATCTTTGACAGGTCCTTAAACCCCGTACCCTCAAGTATTGGGCCCTCAAACTCCAACTCTTTCGGTTGGTTTACAATGACCACCTGTATCTGAAATTATTTATTCACAAGCTGGATTACCCTATTATGGGATGTCACAAGCACAACTGGGTCTTACCTATTCACAATCAGGTCCAAACTATTTTGGTTTGGGCTATAATATTGGAGGGCATACACCTTGGCATCCACAACTGCAAATTCCACAACAATCATACCAACAACAAGTAGCTTACCCGAGTTTTGGTCAACATAATCCTCAAGCATTTTCTTATCAAAACAACCCCTATCTGGGTTACCAGTAACAAATTCCTTATGCTAGTGCTCAAAGGCATGTTTCCCATTAAATTCCATCATATCTTGGTCATTAGGGGAATTAGAGGTCCAAAATGGGCATCCTAAGGAAAATGTACAATCAAAATTCACTTTATGAGAACCAATCACATTTTAGGGGATGATATCATCCATAATGGTTGAGGTGACAATGCTTGAGTTAAAGGTACTTACTTGTCAGATTCTCAATGGTGGATAAAAACTCATGGTTAACCATGGTAGTGTTCTAAGTATTTTTAAAGTCATAAAGCAAAATACTCATAATAAATGTCATTTAACACTTTTTGAATAAAATATAATTATTGTCCTTTCATATTTTTTGAAAGAAACAATGCATATCCCTACAAAATATTCATGTATTTACACATTTTTCAATAATTATTATATTTCTATATTTCCATATATTTATTTTTAAATTATATATTCATCCCGTTTTATTTAATATTACAATTTCAAATTAATTATATGTTAATATCTATATATATATATTATATATATGAAATCAAAATAAATAAAAATATAATCTTGTAATTTTAGGATAAATCAAATCTATAAATAATATCATTATAATATTAATGACAATACAAACATATTAAAATTAAATTAAAAATACATTTTAGTTTTGTAGGATGAAAAAATGTACATTAGTTTTGTATGTTGAAAAAAAATATATTAGATTCAAAATATTTTGGGGTAAAAAAATACTAAATTTCAATGTATATAAATCTTATATTTATACTTATAAATATAAATTAAATTTATTTCAATACTTTTTTTTTCTTTAATTTTAAATAAAACACATTTCATTTCATTATGATTATATTAATATTATATATTAGTATATATAATATTATGAAAAATAATCTAAATGTTATAGAATATATATTATATATTATTTATTCTTATGCTATAAATCAAATCAATTCAATATGTAATATAAAATTCATACATAAAACAATATATCACGTATATTATATTATTTTTATATAGTTTATTAATTACATGTTATTATATAATTTAAATAATATAAATTTTAATTAATAGTATATTCTATAATTAAGAATTTATGAATTTATATTTATATTTATATTTTAAGTTATTTAAGTACAAAGGACAAATGCATTAGGTGTGCAATGATAATGACTTTTTGTTGAAAACCTCATTCTTATTTATAGTCACATCAATACACCTTTTTATTAATTTTATTTTAGTACAAATTTTAAATTGAATTTAACCATGATTACATAGATTTTGGTGAAAAATTTGAATTGAAAATTCATAAATATTATTTTATTGGTTTATAAATTATTTTATTATTTCCTTAAGAGGCCCATTTTAAACCCCAAAATTCCCCTAATTTATGCTCAACCTGACTTAAATCGACTTTTGACTTTTGTTGCAACTTTAGAATTACCTGATTTAAACCGGCTTACCAACGATCCAATCAACTATGCAACTTGGTGGCCCGTGGCACCACATAAATTACCCTTGGATATTCCTATGTTCAATGGAAACCGTGGAGAAGACCCATCAACGCATGTTATGAATTATCATTTATGGTATTCATCTAACTCCTTAAATGATGACTCTATTCGACTGCGTGTTTTCCAGTGTACACTCACTGGTGTGGCCGCGAAGTGGTACATTGAGTTACGACGAGCTTCATTTGATAATTTCATTACCTTAGCCACTACCTTTTTGACCCACTTCTAGTTACCCATATGATATGAAACTGGAATGGAACTGTTGACCAATTTAAAATAGAATAATGCTACTCACATTTCTTATCATATTCATGAGTGGCGTCGTCGTCGTAGAATGGTCAAAACATTTTTTCCTGATTAGCTCCTTGCTGAGTGGTTCATTAAGTCCTTACTGTCATATTCACCAAGGTTGTGGCTAAGGGTGGCATTGTCACTGAATAGTAGGTCATTTCTCGTGCCCAATACTTATATTTGATTTATACTCAGTTTGGCACACTCTATGAGAAAATTCCCAACACGTTGCGATCTAATTTGACTGTTCCTCCTACATTTAATGACTCTCATGCCAGTGGCGGTATAATCGGTACTGCAAGCACACATCACTCTACTGCATCTGAGCCTACACCTTCTTCCAAAATTCATGCCATGTAATATGACAAAGGAAAAAGTGACAAGCAACCTGGAAGTAAGAAAAAGTGGAAAGTGAAAAAAAAGAAAAATTCAACCCCGCAGGAACGATCATTTGATCAAAAAACTGGAAACAATCGGAAACCTTGTTACCCTTGCATAATATGTAATGAGGAGAAATTTTTTCGAGACTGTCCTCACCGCGCTGAAGTCTCAAAATTACTTAAGACCTCAAATGCATCTACTGTGTTAGCTCCATTTCCAAATCCAAACACAAATATAGTTGCTACGAATCAAGATTCTAGTTCCCAAGTGCTTATGTTATTTGTCACAAGCCAAAAACCGATGCTTTGGTGTCAACGCGAAATGAATATTATGGTATTCAAGTTACTTATCAACCTACTACCTCAACCACGAATCCATCCACAGAATCTATTCTGCCGACTGATGACTCTATTCGACTGTGTCTTTTCCGACATACGCTCACTTGTCGGGCTGCGAAGTGGTACATTGAGTTACCATGAGCTTCATTTGATAATTTCACTACCTTAGCCACTACCTTTTTGAACCACTTACAGTTACCCATACGATATGAAACTGGAATGGAACTGCTGACCAATTTCAAACAGACTAATGCTACTCACATTTCTGATTTTATTCATGAGTGGCATCGTTGTCGTAGAATGGTCAAAACATTTGTTCTTGATAAGCTCCTTTCTGAGTGGTTCATTAATTCCTTGCTGTCATCTGTCACCAAGGATGTGACTAAGGGTGGTTTCATCACTGAAGAGAAGGTCATTACTCATGCCCGGTACTTAGATTTTATTTATACTCAGTCTGGAAACTCTATGAGAAAATTTCCAATGCGCCAAAATATAATTTTCTTGTTCCTCCTCGATCTAAGGAATCTCATGCCGGTGATGGTATGATCAGTATTGAAAGCACACATCAATCTACTACATTTGATCCTGCACCTTCTTCTGAAATTCATGACGTGTCATCTGACAAAGGAAAAAGTGAGAAGCAACCCGAAAGTAAGAAAAAGGGGAAAGCAAAGAAAAAAGAAAAATTCAATCCCGCAGGAACGATCATCTGATCAAAAAACTGGAAACAATCAGAAACCTAGTTACCCTTGCATAATATGTAATGAATAGCACTTTTTTCGAGACTATCCTCTCCACACCAAAGTCTCAAAAATTATTAAGACCTCAAATGCATCTGCTTTGTTGACAGATCCATTTCCGAATCTAGACACAAATATGGTTGCTACGGATCCAACTTCTAGCTCCCAAGTGCTTATGCTATCCGTTACAAAGCCAAAAAATGATGTTTTTGTGTCAACATGAAATAAATATTATGGTAGTCAGGCTACTTATCAATTTACTACCTCGACCACAAATCCGTCCATAGAATCTATTCCACCAACTGGTATTCATGAGTTAACATAAAGCCACCGAAGGGAGTCGTCTATAAATCCACATTCAATCCTCAAGCCTGAGCTACTCAAAATTATAATAAAGTTGAAGATTTGGCTCAATACCCTTCAGCTAGGTTGATGCTTGAGCTACTTCAAAATTGTCCCTCCCAGAAGCAGGCTTTGTTGTCAGTAATTGGTGGAATCGACCCGAAAGATTCCAATCTTGTTGTATTTAATCATATGGGATATGTGCCACAATTACTGGCAGAATTGGCATTCTCCATCCAGGTAAATGTTCTCAATAACCTCGTTCATCATACTATTATTGATGAGGGAGAATCTACTTGCATTATGTCTCTAAACTACTAGAACTCACTTGGCTCACCGCGCCTATCTCAATCGCCTATGACGTTGAAAGCTTTTGACGGTCGTACATTTAAGCCTTGCAGTATCATCAATAACTGGCATGTCAAACTAGGGGGAAAAATTGTAACTGTTGAATTTGAGGTCATTGATGGACCCCTTGACTACAAAATTTTACTCGGAAGGCCATGGGTTTATGATATGATTGCAATCGTCTCTTCTTATTTTAGAATGAATGCCTATCCTCATAAAGGTGTTATTACATTCATCAATCAACTTTCCTTTTTTTCCTCCAGTTTCCAGGTAACTGCAAGCATTTTGTTAGTTCACGCACCCCCGCTAGCACTTCAAAACATTAGTGTAGGAGTCTTAAAGGATTCTTCCCTAATGGGCACCTTTGCATTACTACCGCCTGCAACATCGGCATAAATTGCAAGAATAGAAACTTTATACATGTTATCTTCCACTCCATATGGCTTAAGGACGATTACCAATGATTCCGAAGATGTTACGCTGGATGAATTTGTTCCACCCAACCCAGTTGAGCTGGCATAGCAATCAATCTACATGGCTTGGGTGATGAATCTGAAATCATCGCTGTCGATCGTTTGGTTCGATCATTCATTAGATTTTGGTACTCCATCTGATTTTTTTTCATCCACTTTCTTTAATGATGAGAGAATTATGGAATCCATGATGCCAGAAGGAGAACCATGGGAAGATAATTATCATTGTCCCCATCTTCAGGATTATAAAGAAGATAATATTATTGAACTATATCACCCATCTATCTAAAATTTATTTTCGAATTCTTTTCCCATTAATGCACTCGAATCAGAGAAAAAATTATCAAATATTGAAGAAACCATTTCTATTGATATTTCAACCAATCCTGGCGTTGTAGAAAAAATTCATGTCGGCGTGTCTTGTTCTCCATCATAACTCAAAACTTATCGCTCTCTCTTTCGAGAATTCCGAGATATATTTTCTTTCTATTACGAGGAAATTCCAAGCATAGATACTAGTATCATTGAACACACCATTAAAATGTACCCTAATGTTAGACCAGTACGTCAATGCCTTCATCTTGTTCATCCGAAGAAGGCTGCTGCCATTAAAGCAGAAGTTGAAAAAATTTTGCGTGCTGCTTTCATTTACCCTGTTTCGCTTACTGATTGGGTTTCCAACATTTTTCTTGTTATGAAGAAACAAGGGACAATCATAGTGTGCCTCAATTATCAGGATGTGAATATTTCTTGTCGAAAAGAAAACTATCCTGCCTTTACTGACCAAATTATTGACGATTGTTTTGGGTGTGAAATATTTTCGTTCATGGATGGATACTCCAGTTACAATCAAATCAATATCCGCCTAGAGGACCAATATAAGACAACATTCATCTATCCTTGGGGCACATTCGCTTATCATAAAATCCCATTTGGTTTAAAGAACGTTGGGCAACATTTAAAAGAGCAATGGATTATGCTTTCAAAGACATCAAGCACATTGTTCAACCTTATCTAGACGATTTACCCGCGCATTCACAAAATCAGAATGATCATCGACGCATTTGAGAGCTATATTTTTATGCTATAGACACTATAAAATATGCCTCAATCCACACAAAAGTGTGGTTTGTGTTGGTTCCATTCATTAGCTAGGATTCATTGTCTAAAAATAAGGAATTCGAATTAACCCACTGAAGGTTCATGCCATTCTTGATTTTCATGCGCCATCAAATCTACTTCATTTACATAAACTTCAAGGAAAGGCTAATGTCCTAAGGAGGTTCATAGCCAACTATGCCGAAATGGCTAAAGGATTTACTCGTCTCTTGAAAAATTGGATTCCCTTCCATTGGGATAAGGTTGTGCAAGCTTCTTTTGATGATGTCAAGGATACATTGGTCTGGGCATCATTAATGTATCCCCCCAATTATCAGAGTGATTATCTCTTATATATCACTGTGATAGATATGAACATTACTATGGTATTGGTTCAAGAAGAATATGGGATAGAACATCCGATATATTATTTGAGTTGTAATATTAATGATACAGATGTGAAGTATTCATACGTCGAAAATATCATCTTGCCGACCATTCAAGATGTCCAAATATTTCTCCATTATATCTTGTTCCAGAAGACTATTTTCATTTTACATTGCAACCCCATGACATACATTCTGTCACATCAATTTTTGGGGGGAAAATATTCAAAATGGACTGTCATTTTTCAAGAATTTGATTTGGAATTCATCAAATCCAAGTCAAAGAAGTATTTATTTTTAGTTGAGCTTCTCTGTGACCTTCCCTTTGATAGTACTGATTCTACATCTAAATCATCAATTCCTGATGAGTCTCTATTTATGATCAGACCATCTGATCCTTGGTATGGGTATTTTATCATTTATCTCCAAACCTAGAATTTCCAGCCCAATACCTCTCACTCTCAACAGTGACGTATTTGAGACCAAGCCAAATATTATCTGATAATTGGTTATACACTTTATCATTGTGGTGTCGATACGATTTTAAGGAGGCGCCTCACTCATGAGGAGTGTAATATTCCCAAATGGGAAAAACAGGAATATAGTGCATAAACAAGGAAATATCAAGGTAAATCAACATATCAATATTGGAGACCAATATGGAGCCATAAAATTATATATAAGAACAAATAATCAGTACGAAATAGTGAGGCATAAATCATATGAAATGAGGAAACAAGCCTCCCATAAAAAATCACTCCCAAATATGAGCTGCTGCTATAATAAAAAATGCCGAAGAGTTGCTACAACACAGTCATACTAAGCATAACTACAGCTAGATATCATAAAATGATATAAAAATATTAATATAGGCCACAATAGATGCTATGCATACAGATCTAGGCACTAGATCAACTTTCCAAGACAACCCAAGAGTGTTTCCCGAAAATGCACACAATGTGCCAATGTAAGCTGCAGCCCTAGGGCTAAAGGTATGCTGCAATAACAGAAATGAGAGGATATGGCTGAAGCTGATGTATAAACCTATAACTATCCTCCAATAGAACCCTCAAATGAAATAATGGCTCCTCCACTTAAGAAATCACCTCCCAAAACATCCACTGTAACCACCCCTGTAACTCCTCCCTAAAATAATGCAGATCTAGACTGAAATTGCATTGTATGGGATAAATACTCCTTGGCATGATGCCAAATATGTTAATAAAGCCCAAGGGGATTTTTTACAGGCCTTCTAATGGAAGGAAACCTTCCTCTACTGCAAAACTAGCTCTGAAGACACCCAAAATAATCCTACACTACTGCACCCTACAACATAGCACAACTCTAAGCAGAAATTGTGCTAATGAAGAAAGCTTTAGCTTGGAATTAAGCCTGAATGTGGAAATGTAGTGCAATACTCTTCTAAGAGGCCTCTCAAGGAAAGAGGTGGGATTCTTGATCAGGAACACCCTGTGCTAAACAACACTGCAATATTAGCTAAACAGTTGAAGAGAGCACAAGTATAAACAGACCATATACAAATAATAATATCAAACATAACCCCATATGGCTGCCATCTTCTTCCTTATATAAATGATGAGATTCCTCATCCTTGGTCCCACTCAATTAGGTCACTACTTCCATGCATTCAATCTCGCTCCAAAACTGCGTTGTCCCATCATGAATGCCACTCCTCTATAACATTGTTGTTGATTTGTTCAAAGTTGATCCAGTCTTCATACTCCAACCCCTTTTTACACCTAAGGGTCTTTAATCTAGCTTTTTAGATAACCTCCATTCACACTAGGAGTGTCTTTATTCCTACTAAGGAGATTTATTGGTCTTCATACCCTCTTATTCCTCTATCTAAGAGAAAAATCAAAATTTAATATTCCAATTAGCTGTGTGCTAATTTAGGAATATTACAAGGAGGCCGAGAAATTTTTAAATGATTGTCATGATGGAGCTTGCGGTGGAAACTTGTCTAGATACGCTACCGTGTAGAAGATACTCAGCGCCGGTTACTTTTGGCCTACCATACTTCGTGACTGCATCCTCGCGGTCAGAATTTGTCATGTGTGACAGATATTTGATCATAAAATCCGAAAACTGCCAGCGCCGATGCATCCTATTATCGTCGTGGGACCATTTGAAAAATGGGGCATTGACTTCATGAACTAAAACATTGGTTTGTCTAGGGGGCATGGTTATATTATTGTCGTAATATACTACTTTACCAAGTGGGCCAAAGTGATGCCTACATTTAATAACACAGGCGAAACAACTGCATTATTCTTTTTCAATAATGTCATCTCACGGTTTGGTGTTCCTTAGGCTATAGTCACAGATCATGGTAAGAATTTTCGTAATCACATGATGAATGAGTTGACTGCAAAATTAGGACTGTCACAGGATATTTCTACTCCTTATTATCCACAATCCAATGGACAAGTTGAAGCTATTAACAAGATTCTTAAGCGAATGCCTCAACGAATGATAGGAGTTCATAAATGAAATTGGAATTTAATCCTGTACTCGGCTTTGTGGGCATATCGAACCTTAGTCAGAAATGAAACCGGATTTACCCCTTTCAATTGGTGTATGGTATGGAAGCTATTTTGCCTATCCAATGTGAAATATCGTCGTTAAAACTCGTTTTTGACTTGTTACCTGACACCTCTACTCAAGAAGCACATATTTTTAACCTCATCCATCTTGATGAAACACGTCGTGAAGCCGCATTGGCCAACGAAGCACATAAGAGACGAATCAAGGCGCAATATGACCAACATGTCCAACCTCGCATCTTCTCTTAGGGTGACCTCATCTTACATTATGATCAGGAAACTGATGTAATAGGTACAGGAAAATTTGAGCCATTATGGTATAGCCCCAATATTGTCAAAAGAGTTCTTGCTAAGGATGCCTACAAGTTAGTAGATTATAAGGGAATTCCATTGGCGTAGCCCCAAAATGGGTTGTATCTTAAACATTTCTATGCTTATTTGAACGTAGTAAACTTTTGTACTATACTGTATATATGATTTTGATTTTGATTTACTGTCTTAGTTTGTTTTTCTAAAGATTTCTTGAATTTAGTAAGCCTCTTTATGTTTCATTGTAGATGTATGAATCTTTTGAACCATTTGTTGGGTATGTTGATGGTGTTAGTCATAGTACGCATAATCTATCCTCTACAACATGGGCCATTTTTGCTCCGAGCGAAGAGTTAGTGAGTTTTAAAGGGATTTGTATCGGTCGATTTACAAACAATATTGCTGAGTATAACACATTGATCGAACTTCTCTCTGATGCCATTTCATTTGGTATTAATTGCATCATCATTAGGTTAGAATTACAACTTGTTGTACTGCAACTTACTAATGTTTAAAATGTTCGAAATCCAACACTACATCATATGTTCCTAAGAGTTCGAATTTTGCAAAGACATTTTGATTACATTCAATATCAACACATTTCTAGAAATTTGAACACATTAACTGATTTCTTAGCAAATTATATTTTAAAAAAACATTTTAAACAAACATTTTAAACACATGTAAATACATATTTTCAATTCACATCACATAATTTAATAGGATTTCACAATAAACATAGGAAAACACTAAAAAAAAATAGATAGGTAGTTATAGGTTTTAACAAAATTTCCAAGACACATTGGTCATATGACCTCAAAATGTATGCAAAATTTCAAAGTAAACTAGTTATGCTCGTGATAACAAGCTACTGATCTAGCTATTCTACGCAATAACCACATCAAGCAGTTAGGAATGCCAATAGTGTGGCGATGCAGTCTGATAGGTAACTCTTCGATCTAGCAATCCAGATTCCCAAGAGTCAATTTCTCCACGTGATGATGTAGCTCAGCAAGAGTCTCGGTCATATCTAAATTCCGAAGGAATTCTCTCCCAACAACCCTCTCTACTGTCTCATCTACTCCCTGCTTTGGATGACCCACTGGTCAAACTCAACCCACATCTATATACATAAATAATTTAGTTTAGTCTTGGGAAACAACAAAGTAGAAAAACATGTAGAAACCTTAGAAAAATAAAAAAACATGGTCAAAAAATTCTTACCAATTACACCCCATTGAGCGCCATCTGGTATAATAAAGTCTGGATCTCCTCGAAAATATACACCTGCATATGCATAGTGATCTACAGTGATCATGTGTCATCTGAACTAGGCGAAGAATTTAGTAGAGAATACAATGGTCGATTGACCAACATTTCTAGCCATCAATTCAACCTATCTCTGCATCTGTGGATCTCTAGGGCCAAATATGCCCAGTGTAACATGTTGTGGTTGCATCAATGGAATCCATTCTAAGGCTAAGGAAATCAAGATAGAGCCTATTGTATATTCAGAGACAATTCCTTGGATGTGGAAAAGAATCAGTGCTAAAGACATTTTTTAAAAACGTGTCACAAATGTAATTATATCAGGTGGTCTTCATTCAATAATTTGGAAACTAATTCTTTAAACCCTGAACAATATGGTATAATGAAAGAATTTACAATGCCATTAACGACTGATATCTGAATGGAAAAGAAGAACTGTAGGAGAAACTCAAAATGATATGCTGTAACACAAAATATATAACTCTAAATTTCAGAGAGAATTTGTGAAGAGAGAGGAAACTAAAAATAATATGTTGTAAACATAAAATCTATTTTTTTTTCACAAAGGAAAAATTCATAACATTTCATTAATATGATAAGCTACATGTTACATATGCTGGTAGTATAAACTACGTAAAATGTCTTCAAAACATCAAGTGTCCATAATAAACAATGATAATAAACTAACAAAATACATACTGCTAATACAAGTATCAGGCCACATATATCATTGCCTGTAAGTTCGGTGCATAACTTACAGGGAAAAAGATAGCAAAATGAAAATATATATACAATAGCCGGTAGATAGTCCATGGGAGATAAAACCAATACCAAAAAATCTCCCCTTTACGCTGTTCGATCAAACAACCCTGTGATCTGGTGCCTCATCCATAAAAGGTCGATGATAAAACTTGAAGACCTGTTCTCCAATCTACTCTGTAAAATGCCATGTGCTCAAGTTTAGCTCCAAGGCTTCTTTGGACAACTTATCAGCCACTTTGTTCTGAGTCCTGTAAATGTGTGCCACAGAGATTGAGTTAAATAAGAGCTTGATGATGAACTTCCCTTAGTAGTGCAGATAGTGTGTGTGTGTGATAATGAGAGAGTTCATTGAACTAGTTGATCACAAGCAGAGAGTCCCCAAAAATCTGAATGGAATTTTAGTGAATTTATCATGCAAACATCAATAGAAGCCTAAGACATTGTAGTTCAACATAATTGTTGGAGCCGAGATCCAGTCACATTCTAATTTTGTAATGGTGATGTTCATTTAGATGATAACACCCCCCCCCCCCCCCCACATCCTTGCGAGTTGGCCACCCCATCAATATAGGCCCAAGGTCTGCTTCGATCAATCAATTTAGGGACAACCATCAGGGGTGGTTCTGTTGTTCATCTTCAGGCAAAAGGTTGTATGTTGCAATGATGGCGGCACATATTCGGTCACCCAAAATCGGTTGGCTATTAAAAATGTATCTATTGCGACCAATCCAAATTTCCCAGGAAAAGATCAAAGGTAGGTTGCACATCTTAGTGGAATATGAATTAAGTTCCCACCAAATAGTCCAAGCATCAAGCAGTGAAGCACCCTGCCAGGGGAGGTGACATCTCAAGCTTTCAGTCACCAGAACCCAAATGGATGATAGAACATTACAGTTAAGGAAAATGTGTGAGGAGTCTTCGAAATTTGAAAGGTAGTAGCAACAGCGCGAGGGTCCATTGATGGCATGACGATGGAGGAAATCCATGGTGGGTATGCAGTTTTAATATGCACCAAAAAAGGGTCCTGTGCTTGTGCGACGCCTTTAACTTCCATATGTTGTGCCACCACCAAGCTTTGTGTGGCAGATAATTATGCTGAATGAGTGTCAGATATCCAAGTTTTGGAGCATATTGTCCACTTGGAGAGTATGCCCAGATCAGCTTGTCATCCTTTTCTGTGAGTCTGATGTTTGATGCTATTAATGCCCAAACGTAGTTGTGCCAGATTTGGAGCCTGTCATGAGGAATTTCAAGAAATTCAGCCGACAACCAGGCTTGACCCATCCAATAAGTGTGAATTGGGTCAACGATCTGTGCAAGGTAATTGATATCTCTGTGGGCCAGATGATCCCGCAAAAATTCTAGTAATTTATAGAATTCACCACTACCAGACCAAGAATTGGTACCTATTCTCACAGATACACTAGATCCAATTTTCCATGACAAACCACACTGAATGATATGTGCGGCCTTTGTAACATCTTTCCAAATTATTGATGCACCAGAGTGCAACCTAATGCTGTCTCTGATCCAGTCGATGATGTTTCTGGGCGCAATGTATTTAGCTACAATGACCCCTTCCAGAGACTGTGACCGGTGAGTAAGTGCCAACACATCTTGGTAGCAAGGCCATTCAAAAATAGATGGAGATCCTTGATCCCCCAACCGCCCAATTTCTTGGGTATGTTAATGTGATCCCAAGTGATCCAAGCAAATGTGTGGTCCTTTTCCTGGTTGCGCCAAAGGAAATGTTGGAAGATACATTTGATTCTATTGGTAACTCCTCTAGGAACCAAGCCAATGTCATCCAATAGATCGGTATAGCCTTGAGCACTGATTTCATAAGGACTAAACACCCAGCTCTGGATAACCATCTCTTATACCAAAAATTTATTCCGCGCTCCACTTTGGCTATGTGCCAATTCCAGTCTTTAATCTGATAATCATTAGGCTTGATGTGATATCCCAGATATTTAAGACCTTCATTAATATCCGTATGAACATAGGTGAATAGATTCTTGGCAGTGCCTAGTTCCTAAGCCGAGCATCCAGTCATAATGATAGTAGATTTGAGTCCATTTGGTATCATTCCAGTGGCTTTGCAAAAACTCTGGAGGAGCTTATCAAACTGAATCAAGTCCTGTCTAGTGCCATTGAGAAATATTAGAACATCGTCAACAAATAAAAGATGAGTGAGTTTAAGGAGATCATTAATCTAGAGACCATGAATGGTACCCCAAGACTTTGCATCCTTAATAAGGATAGAGAGACCCTCCATAACAAGCACAAACAATAAGGGAGATAGAGGACATCCCTGACGCAAGCCACAAATCGCATGGAAAAAGTTAGATGAAATTCCATTAAGGAGAATGCTGAAGGTAGCATGACAGATACATCCCATTATCCAATTGATGAATGTTGAGGAAAGCCAGTTTGAATAAGTATGAGATGCAAGTAGCTCCAATTCACCCAGTCCAAAGCCTTAGCTAGACCAATCTTGAGAATAGTGGATTTAAGGTGCTTGGATTTTATGGAATGGAGGGCTTCTTGGGCAGTGCCAATAGCTTTGTGGATTTTCCTATGATGCAAGAAGGAAAATTGTACACTATCAATGTGAGAAGATAAGAAAGGCAAAATACGATTCGCTATAATTTTTAATATTATCTTGTATATACAGTTGCAGAGAAAAATAGGTCCGTAATCATGAAATTTGGCCGAGTGGTCAGATTTAGGGATGAGTGCAATGAAAGTAGAGTTGAATCCATCATAGATGCCACCCCGCACCCTACTATCTTCAATCATGATCAGCAGATCATTGCCAATCAACTCAAATAAATGTATGAAAAATTCAATGGGTCAGCCATCTGGCCCAGGGATTTTGTCCCTATTGGACCATTTCAAAACCCCCTCCAATTCTCCCATCATAACTGGTGCATTTAGATCATCAACCTACTCCGGTTCCACAAATATATTGAAAGAATGAGTAATATTCATAATATCAGGGAGGTCAATGTGCATAGGGGCTCTATAAAGGTCAGTGAAATGTTGAGTCCCCAGATCTTGTAATTGAGATTGAGTATAAGAAACATACCCATGCTGATTAGTGAGCTCCCATATGGAGTTGGCAGTCCTGTGACCATTTACATGTTGTTGGAAAAAAATTGAATTTTCATCACCTGCCTGAAGCCAAATAGCACGGCTCTTGAGCCTCCAGTCCTCCTCTTTTTGTCTCAGGAGCTTAGCCTTAGAGGATTCCAGGGCAATGAGCTGCTCTTTGGATATGCTAGAGCGATAGCCAGAGAGATCGGAGCTGTTAAGTTGTGCAATCGCCAAGTCAATCCGATTGAGCTCTTCCCGCTCCAAGCGCTTCTTGTTTTTAACCCAGTTGATAGTATGGATTTTAATGTGAGATAGATTATCATTGATGATTCAGGCAGGGTCCACATCCGGTAATTGATGAAAATGCTACCAGGCATGTTGAACCAGATCATGATAAACATACATAAAATCTATTACTTTTAATTTTAGAGAGAATTCATGGAGAGAGAGGAAAATGGAGTGAAGGAGTGAAAATTAAGGTTATTTAAATCTTTCTCATAGATGTAATTAAGAGACTGACAACTACATTATTTTTCTTCATTCAAGGAAGAAGGAACACAAAATGACACAAGAAAAATGAATCACCATCGACAGTTGTAGGAAACTTGATGCTTCTTTTATTAATTCCTTAGAAAAATAAGTACCAAAGCTTTAGTCTTCCTGAGGTCCAACACTCGGAGCCCATCTTCTTTCTTTTTATCTTGCTTAAATACATCAAAAACATTTCGTAACTGCTAGAACTTCTTGAAACTACTTCAACTACCTAAACTGTTAAAAGCACTTATTACATTGCAATTGAGGACATCACTATAACTTCGATCTTAACAAACAAAGAAAACAAATTGAAACTTGAAATAATATTCTTTTTTCTGAATCTTATTTGTTGTTGATGTGTCTCGCTGATAGATCAGACATCCTTGCCTTGCATTTCTTCCAGAGTTCAATATTTTGTCTTTTCTGCTTGCTGTTGTGGTATTCGAATAGTTCTACAATAATGCCTCTTTTCCCGACTTGACCCAGCTATTTAATTTCCAACAGTGCCACTATATGCTCCTTTTGATTGACTCTTCCTATGCCTCTGCGTTCCAAACAATGTTATGATGTCCCCTTCTACCCAACTCTACCTCTTCAGCTCATTCCCACAATGTTCACTCTTCCATTTATTTACAAGGTGCCACCGCCTACAAAACTGTTCTGCACGGGGTCGGGCATTACCCGAGTCTATTCCCGCGTTCATGTTTCTTCATAAAACAACTCAACTACAAATAATATTTGACTATAAATTAATTTAAATTAACCTTTGAATTGTATTGCGTCTACCTTTCCATCACATTTCGGCTTTCCATGCTACTCCGTTATAACCCTCCTCTTACCTCCAATGTGATTTCTCAAAGGAAAGGCCCTTACTTCTAGATTTGAAATCCTTTGCAAATTTAACTCTAAAACTACATCACATCCACCCCTTATCACATTTCGGCCTTCAGTGTTTATTTTGTGAGTTATTCCTCTTGAGCTTTGCTATTGTGACGTGCGATATGTGATAAAGGTATGGATGACGTGGCAAGTGGAGGTAGGGCTGATTGAAAATTGCAATCGGCGATATAAAACTTATCGCGAATAGCATTTCAGCCTTTATAACATATTCCTTAGCACCATTCCTCCTAAGCTTGTGATGTGTGATGTGCAATAAAGGTAGGGATGACGTGGCAAGTGGAGGTGGGGCCAATTGAAAATCACAAGCGGCGATATGAAACCTTGTCACACTTCAAATTTCGGCCTTTATAACATATTCCTTAGTGTCGTTCCTCCTGAGCTTGCAATGTGTGATGTGTGATTGGAATATATTAAATCATAGCTCCTAGTTGCATCACGTCTGACACTTTTTGCACTTTTCATTTCAGCCTAGATAACATATTCCTTAGTGCAATTCCTCTTGATCTTGTGATGTGCAATGTGCGATAAAGGTAGGGATGACGTGGAAAGTGGAGGTGGGGAAACCTGGCTCCACCCTGGCATATAATGTTCTGAGCGCATCCATCGGCTCGACTCTTGAATGGTTCTTCACACGAATAAGCACGAATCGACCCGCCTTCACATCTCCGCACATAATGTTAATACACAAACATATAAATCAAAAATTATTTTTTGGTATACAATTTTTTCACATTTTCTTACATATATGCTTTTTTTGGTGTTTTGAGAAATATTTCAAAAGTAAATGCAAATGAGCCACAACAGAGCCATAGTTGAAATTGTTCTTCCTTCCTCCCTTTGATTTGGTCAACTGTTCTTTCATCTGAAAGAGAATAGCTTCAGCCTAGTTTAATAATATTGGTTCTAAACACTCAAGTGCATACTGCATGTATGATCTGTTTGCCACATGTAGTGTAGTGGAACCGGAAAGCTTTGCGATAGTAAAAGGGATGGTCCTCAAAGGTAGATCACGAATGTAACATATGTTTATTTTCCCATCTTTACTTGGTTCAGTCCCTGGCTTCCAGTGTTGTAGTATGGAATCTCTCACAGTCTCTCCTCCAAGAGTAGATCCTGAAAGAGAAATCATCCACTGAAATTGTCGCAATTGACCACTGAAGTTCGAGGGAAAAATTGGTTCAGAGCTCCTAATTTTTGAATGGTAAAAACTCTTTTAATTAGACATTTTGATTATTTTAAATCATATTTAATGTTGTGATTATGGTTTTTATTCATTTTTTCTATGAAACATGTATTTTTAATCCATTTGATGGTTTTATGAACATGTTTTACAGTTGATACAATGAGATTAGTCATGCACACTTATTCAAGAATGATTTGACCACAAAGCATACATTTATCCTTATTTTTAAAGCTTTGATAAAAATGAAAAAGGATCTAAAACACACTTTTATCTCTTTTTCGAGATTCGATAACAATGAAAAAGGAACCCCTAGAGTATTCTTTTAGCTCTTTTCAGAGTGCAATAATGTGAAAATATTGTCGAGCACTTGCATTTTCGAGCTTGTAAAAGTAAATGAAACTACAATTACTTAGTATAAGTTTAACACTTTTCAAGACTGAGATAGATTATTTACGAAAAAGGAAAACCTTTGTCAAACATGGAAAATAGGTTTTCTCAGGTATCATTTTACACTTTTTCGGACCTGAGCGACAAATTTACAAAAAAGGACTCATGGAGTTTTCTTTGGTCCTCTTTTTCAAACTCTATAAATATGAAAAAGGACCGGGTTTTCATTGTCATTAGACTCATTAAAACATAAAATAGCAACGTACTTGTCAATCATGGCAAGATTGAGTTTCATTTATCTCTAGACTTGTTAAATTATTAATTAGCGATGGATTCACCTGAAGGGTTAAATTATAGATCAAGCATATGTTACCCTACTCAAGCTTGTTAAAAAATAAAGAGGTACTAGTCGTCAAATGACTGGGGAAAATTTGGGAAAAAGAACAGAACACTTTATGGTAGCAGATCAATCTTGAACATGACACTTTCACTCCATCATCATGACTTTTGGGTTGGGTAATCTTCTTGACATTTCATCATACCTATGGTTCATCATATCATCACTTCGGTTTTGGGTCAATGCTGCCAAATCATCTCAGTGTCATTGATATGTTCAAGAGAAGTCATCCAGTAATCCTCATATTTCTGCAATACTCATAAACCTTCATTTTCACGATAGTCATCCCTAAACATTGCTATATCAAGTCACATTTTGTCTCTGAAATCATTACTCCTGTTTCACGATAAAGTTTCTTCCTGTCGAAATCAACTCATCATCCAGAAAGTTTACTTAGAAACATCTTCCAGTACCCTGTGGCTTGCTGCATCATCAAAAAAATTCTTGCTTCTAGACCTTTGACTAAAATATTTCATTTGGAATTCGACATCAAATCATCTATTCACACCTTACAAATTGTACTGCAGTACCTTGAGAGCCATTAACATCAATGGTAGTTTTCTCGCGTCTGTTAACAACTCACATCATTGGTTGGTAATCATACAATGTCTTACCATGTTCGACTTCAAATCATATATTCACATGTTTAGACTTGTACCTGAACAACAGAGTGAATGAGATAAGAAGACCCCAAATCTAGTTTGATCCATCTCGGTTGTGATTTCAGGATTTTTGTAAACATCATCTGTACGATGGATTTACATATAGATATTCATCCAAACATGGGCCTATATCTGTAGGCATGTCTATATTAGGCAACATTTCAATGTAGATGACTTTCTGAATTATGTACATGTTATTAGATAGTTTATGGGCTAAGCATGGGAATGCCTCCCTCAACAATTCATGATCAAAATGAAATATACGATGATGTAATGTATTTCAAGATTGATGTAGGTCACTGTCCACTTCAGTTCCTACTCATCACATCGCAAAGCATCTCATCCAAATACTATTATTATTTTTACTTCATGATCTAGGGGCCCACTGTTATAGGTCAATTTGGGCAATCCCCCAAGAGCTGGTAAAACTGGACATCATCCCTAGGACCAATGAATATGGTCTATCATCCCCTTATATTTCAGTTTCTATATACCCTAAGTGAAGAAATTTCATTCATGGCTTCAATTGTGAGATTTCCAAGGTTTGAAGTATATATTATATGACCCACTAAATCACCAATTCTCATCTGTAAGGGGCTAACTACGTTGTAGTAAAAATTCCTCCATGCAAGGGTGCACTACAGTGCACTTCCTCACATTCAAGAGTGTGTTGGTCACCTGGGAGTGGAATTCTCATTGTTCTGGGAATCTCCACATGGCTAGTGCCTTCTAGAAGAGTCCATAGGTGTCATACTTCGAATCCAAGTTTCCATCTAACACCTATGAACTTGGAAACATGTTTTTCCTATTATTATAAAGTCACTCATTGATAAACTACCATCAGTTTCCATGTAAATTGAGCACTCATCGAAGTTCTAGGGAGGAAGAATTTTTTGCAAAGTTATGTTGTTGGATTCTCATTTGATAAGAGAGTGAAATTATTGATGTGATGGTGAGATGATGCTTGATGTGATGAGGCTGGAATGAATTTGGAGAATGTTAAAGACAAATCGATCCATTTCTTGTAATTTTCTCCACCTACTCTTTAATAAATATATCTATTCATTTTCCCATACATATGTCTATATCTTGTGAAATGCATTCTTGAATGATGTATGTATTTAGGATATAATTGGTTTGATTTGATTAAGATAAGTAGATACTTGTATATTTTATGTTGTTTGTTGTTCTCTGTTTGTGTTTGTAGGAATCGATCTGTCGACTTAAATTGGATTGAGAGCGGTGACAACAACGGCAGAAGGAGAAGGAGAGAAAAAGAATGACAAGTAGGCTCTTTCTCATTTCTGCATATCTTCTTTTTTTAGATAAAATAGTAGTTATATTTCCTTTGTTTTTCTAAGTGAAGAAACACCACACTCGAGGAATTTAGTTTATCCGTAAATTAAAATTCCGTATAACAAATTGGCGACTCCACTAGGGAGTATCCCATCATTATTGGTGTTTTTTCATCTATTTATCTTCATCAGTAGCATCTAATTTCTATTATCAGCCATTTCAATGAAAAAATTGCATTAGAAGTGTGTATAGTTGCTTGTTTCACAAACCTAGCTGCAACCAACGCACTATTGGTCAAGACACAATGTTGTTGCAGTGCACTATTTCCCATTCAACGGTGCTCGGCAATGCACTGTCTCCCCTTAGAGACTGCATTACCCCCTTAGCCAAAAAAATTCCATCAAAATTTATCATTGCTTTCAGTTTCAGCCACTTTTTGCTGCATTCTCAAATTTCTGATAGCTCTTAGAGACCATTAAACTTTCCTGTTCTTCCTTGTTTGAAAAGTAATTTGTTCAATGTCTTATTAGCTATATTTCTCTAACATTGGCAAATAAAATTCAAATTAATTAATTTTTGCTTTAGATCTATTCTGTTTTGGAAAAAGAAATTTTTGTTTCATTCCTCATTTCCTGTAGGAAAACTTTAGTTCCATTCTTCATTTTCCTAAGAGAAATTGTTGTTTCATTCCTCGTTTCTCATAAGAATTTTTTTTTTGGATTGATTTTTGCATTTAGTTTACTTTAATTCATTCACACTAAGGGAGCTGAAAATAAAAACATGCATGTGTATATAGTGACTTGTGTGTGTTGCATAGGAAAAAGTTAGGAAAACTGCATCTAGTTTGTGCTCTTTTTTGTATGCTCAAAAACTGATTGCTCTTTCCCCTTAGTAGCTAGGATTTTCGTTGAAAAAGCTCAATTGAAAATTGTGCTCATCATTTAGTTTGAATTTTTAGGAATTTTCATTACATCACGTGGTGAATCTCAAAGACAAACTTTTAAACAAGATCAACATAAAATTTACATCAATTAACCTAAGAAAGCATTATAACATTAACGATAACATTTAGAAGGTCTAGGCTAGAGACATGCTCCTGTGTCATTAAACATAGTAGTTGTCGCTAACTTATTTGCGATACATTCCGAGTTTGATACCTCACTCCACGAACGTAAGTATATTGGAGCTCGTACACATACCTTTGGGTATATTGGGTAGTGTTCTAGTTTTAAAAGTATAAGGGGGTGCTCTCATTGTGTGGTTTCACATTAGACAACACTAATACAGACTTGGGCCTCCATGTAACTTCGGGTATATTTGGGAGGAAAAATTTAGGTTGATATCCATCCATAGGTAACTGAGTCGGCTGCCTTGTAACTTTTCATACACCGAGCACATCATTAGAAGAGATTGCATGCCCGTACTTCTTGGTTTGCCAAGAGGTATTCTACAATTCACAATTACTTGGTAAACCTTTGACATAGAATTACCCATTTATTTTGTTTATTTGTTTTTGTCATAAAATCAATCAGTCATCGTGGAAGAACATCCATTTCCCCGTCATTTGCGTATAATATCAATTAAACCACCTTTACCACAAGAGTCCATTGCCGGTCGGCGAAGGCGCCATCGTTCTACCGAAACCAGTAATATGAGTACCTCTGGTGTGACATCATCTCACATATACTAGAGTCATCTCGAGTAGTTTGTACAAATCTTGGTTCATCCACTTTTGTTGAAATAGAGTCCTCATAGCTACCTATGGTCATGATCCATCCAATTAGTGAGACCATACCTCCCGAACCCAACGTTTTTCAACTGGAAGTTGATCCAGATCCCATCGTTCTTTTACCAAAACCTCTAGATCCCGAAGTCGAACAACTAGAATTTGTTCCTATATCGGTTGCTCCACAGTCGATCATAGCCATTGATTCTCCCATATCGTGTAGTCAACCACCTAAAATATATCTCGGGCCTGACGGTGAAATCCTTCCACCTGGTTTGATTTCGATTGAAGAAATACCACAAGACAAAACACGTTAAAGTCCAAATCATTTTGGGGATGAGATTTATCTTTATGATTATTTTACTCAATCACCTTACACTGCTCTCTTTGATCCCATTTCAATTCGATTTCTCGTAGATCCAGTAGGGTATACATTGGGTCATACAACCATGGATGAGTCAACATTTACGGCTGTACCATCTGTTACAGTTGCGACAACATGCACTGTTGCTACCCCGTCGTTGTTCACCACATCACCAGAGTCACATCTATATGGTGGTCCTTTTGTCCCACTGGGCTACCAATCATTATGTTGTACATATTCCCCTTCTCCATTTAAAATCCGACCACCAGCTCCTCTAAAATCCATTTCCAATGATTTCGTGGTCAAAGCCCCCCCCTATGTCATGCTAGCAGCAACCTTCTCCGCCCGAGAATTCGCTTTGTAACGA